>JAHRHZ010000021.1:24291641-24383894 GCA_024137785.1 Ginglymostoma cirratum | reverse complement strand
AGAACCCTCTTCCCCTCCCCCATTTCTGATGAAGGGTTTAGGCCCGAAACGTCAAGTTTTCCTGCTCCTATGATGCTGCTTGACCTGCTGTGTTCATCCAGCCCCATGCTTGTTATCTCGGATTCTCCAGCATCTGCAGTACCTTTTATCTCTCATAATTTTTCATGCTGCAATTTGAACTTCTGCCCACAGAATATGATACTAAGACTTTGGATTGTTAGTCCGCTGACATTACCACAATGCCACGGCCTACCTATACCAGTTGGTGGCTGCCATGGAGCGCCAGGTCCAACAGAACATTCAATGGCTGCCAGAGGTGCACACAATCCTGCACTGCATTGTGAGCAATTAGTGAGCAGTATCAGTGACAAGAAAACAGGAAGATGAGGGAACTTGACATCATTCCATGTGTTTCTTCCTCACAAGGAGACAGGGTGATGCCAGTAGGTGCCCAGCTGGAGAAGGAACCACATCCTGCACCATCCCCTCCCCCCCCTCCAAAATCTTCTCTCAAGTAACTCCAGTGGTGTGTGACCCCTCCACTTCCATCCTCACTGTGACCTTCAAACCTGTGGAAGTTCAAGTCACAAAAATGAGCCTGCGTCTGGCTAGGATGCTCTCAGCATGTCTGGCCATATAGCTTTCAATGCCACTGGGGTCATCAGCCCAACACACCTCGGCCACGAGTCTCCTCAACTCCAGCTGGGGATCCCATAACTGCACCTGGATATAAGATAAAACAAGGAAAAAGAAAAGCTAGTGAGAGCTTAGAACTGGTGACACATCATTGTATCACATTTGTAAACACATTGGCATTTTAAATCATCACCCATCTGATTGACTGTCATTTTAGCTGCTGATACTGCCTGAAGGAAAGTCACTTTTCCCTAAATGTCCACTGTAGCATACCATCTAGTCGTTGTTGAATATGGGATTATCATATATTGTAAAGCCTTCAAACAGTTGTTAATGTGACAGAAGAAAGAAAGAGCACTCAAAAGCTGCATTTGCTTTTGGGACGAAATGGAGGCTGCTTGTCTTTCGGGCAGCAACAAATTTAAAGGCAATGAATGATGACGTTACCCATTTCAAATCTATTGGAAGTGCCTGTCAATTAAGTGCAGCTGGCTGTCCTGTTGTGCTTGACCCTGCACCACTCTATCATAGTGATGGTGATGCCAGTGACGCTGCCACTCACCCAGCTCTTCAACGTCCATCACATCTCATCTTTGCCTTCTCTCGTCGCGAAAGCACAGCATGCATGGAGGATGAGTAATATCTGAAAAGCTTATGAAACAGAAAGCCCTCTTTATTTAAACATGTTGCTAATTTATTCATTATTCATGAATTTTGGAGAATTGCTGCCCTGACAGAAACAGGAAGTGATGTTTTTATAACATAGTACGGAAAATATGGCAATTAATGAAATAGCGTTGACTGTCAGTTGTCAGTGTGTTCTGACGTTCTTGGAAAAGCATTGTAGTGTAAAATGGTGGCTTACTGAATCTAGAAAGAATTTAAAATGTTTGTGGGAAATACATCTGTGCTGGTACAAGTCTGGATATCAGCAGAATGAAGTCATTTTAGAATATATTAATAAGCTATTCCCTTCTCAAACCTCTTTTGCTGCATTTCCCATAAACTAGTCCATAAACTAGAAGCTGCAGTCCTGTGGTTATCAGAGTCTGCAGAGATATCATACCTTTTGAAAGGACTGTAATTGCTTCATGCTAAACCACGTTGGGAGATAATTTTATTAAAACATCATACTACAGACGGGCCTAATTAACTAAGCCTGGTTACAAGAATACATACAGAACAGCATCACCTCTCATACAAGGACAATAGTAAAAGGCTCAGTCTTGAAAGATGCACACTGACCTTGACAGAAGTAAGTATTACAGGTCTGTTTATTGTTTAAGATAAATTGCAGAACTTGCTTTTGGTTTCACTTTGTCTATGATCATCCTAGTTCCCAAATATTTTTGGCTCAGTCCCTTGTCTATTTCTTACTTGTGCCTCAGGCTTAAATGTTCTTTTGCTTTTACAATGCCTCAGTGTATATGGAATTGTCAGTAGGCATAAAATATTGGCCCAGATTTTGTAATAGTAATGATGGTGTAACTGTCATTGTTCACTGCCATTATTCCTCTGAAACTGACAACTGCGAGTATCTGCACAAGCACAGTTACATGTAGAAATCTAGAAGCTGCTGACAGCAATTCCAAACTTTCCCATATGGTACATTGTTGAAGTTCCTGCAGATGGCAATCACTTGGATATCATTAAACTGACAAGAACCTCCCCATTTACACTACAATATCACTGATTTTTTAAAAAAGCATAAAAGTTACATCTTGTTAATGAGGTGTGTAAGGACATCATATATTTTATTGAAATATAAATTGGTAAATTGAAATTTGGACAGCTTTGTTGCAGAGAAATAACCAGTCTTTATTTTTTGAACAACTTGAAGCAAATGTGGCATTGAGGTCTTCATTCATTGGTTGCATGAGCAACTAACTTTTGTAGAGATTGTATTTAATAGTTTTGTGAGACTAACTGGCACCAGGTGCCTTTAGGGTTGAAAAACAGAGAAACTGCTCAGCAACAGCTTTTAGATTGGTATTAAGTAGCAGTTTTGTTGGAGAAATAAGAGAAGAAAGCAGCTGGACTGAGACTACCAAAAGCCTGCAAACAAATTAGATCTCTCTCCCTCTCCCTCTGTCTCTCTCCCCTTCCCTGAGTTAAGGGAAACCAGCACTAAAAGACTCAAAAAGAAGAATTTCTAATTCAAAAAAAGCTTAGGTGTAACTGACTTGTAGCTGCATTCAGCATCACTGCAGTTAACAACAACATGATATCATCATGAAAAACTAAAAGAGAACTATGAGAAAATAACCTAACTTCCCCCTTGCAGGTTTGACTCTTGTTCCATAGAACTTCTTGCTTTTTCCCTTTTCACCCACAATATTTTGTAGGAATCTGTCCTTCCTGTGTTAGAAGGTGTATAGATTAAGATTGCAAATTAATAATTAATAATCCAGTTTTGCTGGATGCTAGAAGATTATTTTGTTGTGGATCAGAATACTCCCTCAAAGTATGTTAAGAAGATAGCCTAGACTCCAACTATTTCTTTTTTTTTAAAGGCAAGTGTAAGACGTTGTGTTCCAGCTACAATTTGATTGGTCAAACTACCAGGCTTGAAGCAAAACACACTTTATTTTTACACTATAGTTCAAATACAAACAAAAGAAAGAAGAATTGGAATAACTTAACTCTATTGGAAATCTTAACGGAATAGTAGGTTATTTAACTATTGTTCCAATATAGTAATACACCATAAACACACTTTTGGCAAAGATAAATTCAGTAAAATAGATTGTCTCACATGCAATTCACCAGTCCAGAAGGAAAGAACACCAAGGGGAAACTGTTGGAATGAGAGAGAGAACTCCCAAGTGTTTTGCTGTGGCAGGGAGACATATCTAGCAGTTTCCAAACCCCAACAGCTACTGAAAATTAAAATAAAATCCTAGTTCTTTGGGAATGTGACCCCACCACTTCATGCTGCTTCTATCATTTCAACTTTCTAAATAAAAAAGGTCTCACAAGTTATTTGCTTTATTGGCTTGGAACAGACCACTCTTCTGTCTTGACCGTTCTTCATTTAAAAAATGACAAACTACATCTCTTAGAGCCACAGAGTCATCACAATTTGTTATAACACATTTCTTGGTCTTTGATAAGACCAGGTATGGGTTTCTTTTATCATTGGTAGTGGCCAACATTAGGCATATTTAGTCACTAAATTGGTCATTTTTCATGTTTGTGTCGAATTGTGGAATAATGGGATTTGATGTCCAGTGCATTCTTCCAGTCATGGTCATAACATTTGTAACTGGGTTTTAAATTGTACACTATGTCATAAATATTACTGATGAACCTTTATGGTCCAGGAAAATTAATTTTATATTTGGGCCAAGACTTTCTATTCCGATATCATTTCATAGTTTCTTGGAGAAAATGAAAAAATAATTCTTTGTTTATGACATTTCAGCTTTTAAAGTGCAAGCCCCAATCTTCATTTTACTTTTGCACTGTGAAAGTGAAAGACCATAAATATATGTTATTTTCTGTTTACTGTCTGTGAAAATTTGTCAAAGTGATTGGCTGATGATATCACTTTCAAGATGTCTGATGATTTTCTCAGTTTGGTGCCAAAATCCTGACTGATAAATGTTACAGACTTAATCACATAACAACAAGATATCAGTCAGGATTTTGTGGTCAGAAGCCAAGTGACGGTGCTGACTGTTGATCTTGAAGGAAGTAGTTCACAAAGATCTCACAAATTCTCTGTTGTGGATTTCTCCTTTCCCAATATTTATTTCATTCTAGTACTGCTGAGGAGTTTCATTGTGCATCTTTCAGCTTTTTGCTGCAACCACTACCTTCCAGTTGAAATTTACTTGTTCCACTGCTCTATAACTTATTAGCAAAGAGTACAACCAGTTGAATTAACATGATGTTGGTAAGAATAAATTGAATACGTCAACAAGGTTTGAATCAATTTATACAAAAATCATTGACATTCAAACTTTTGAGCAAAAGAAACTTAAATAAGAGAAGATATAAGAACCTATAGAAAAAGGGAAACTTGAAAAAATGAGATTTGAGTAGAAATGGGACTACCATGATAAAGGTACATGACAGAGAATGGTGGAAGATAAACAAAGCCAAAGAGAAGGATACATAAAGGATTGGAGAAGCTGATAAAGGAAGAGTAAATTACAGGTAGAAAGGTACAATTTTATGTCAATCATTAGAAACAACAAAGAAGCACAACTTGCTGGGGTCAACTAGAATGCCATAGTAATGAATGTTCTGATTCAACATGGAGCAATGGAATTGGTGACAACAGTTTAGAGCTTGTAGAAAATGGCTGACCATCTATCCAGCTAGATCCTGTTGATACAGTTGCCTGATGGTCTCATTACTAGTGCTTGATTGCATTCTAAGATTGAAGTAACCTGAATGGGACTGCTAGCTTTGTTGATTGACAGCCTTACGAGATTTTAATAAGTTGACCTTTCTTTGAAGTGATTTTCCAATGCCTGTTTGAAGTTTGGACAAGATTAAGAGGTGCTAAACTGATTCAGGTTTTCTTCAGTAGGATTTCTACTGCCTGTGTTGGACTGACAGTTTTTGGTTTATGTAAGTGGGGCAATATTTTTCAAAGAGATTTTTAAATGACCATTATTTTTATAATTTCAAAGGCATTTCAAAGACTTGTCTGAGTAATTATATGATTCATTTGTGGTAAATCCAGAATATACTTACTGAATGGGCAGCATGGGAAATATAAGGGGGCACGGAAGATGTGTCAGAGCATAGAGGGGGCATGGCAGAAAGGAGAGAGCATACAAGAGAACAAGTGGGCAAGGAGGTGGGTGTGGGTTTGTAGGGATAAGAGCTAGAGGGCCTATCAACCATAAACATAATTGGTATACTGTGCCAGTGTATTGAGGCAGATCTTCTAAAATGCTAGCTTTAACTTCTGCTTCCTTTGGGCTTGCAATATTAATACCACTTATGCCATAAGATCAGTTTTACCTTCTATTTCGATTCAAGAATCCCCTTACATTATAAAATCTGGTAGGTTCATCCATTTTCCCTGTGACTAATGCAAAATATATGCCACAGACTTCCTGGATTTATTTAAGTGTTCCTTAGTATTCCAACTATTCTGTGAGGTAAGTTTCAATGGGGGTCCTCCTATTAGCTTTGGCTACTTGACCTTTTGCCTTATTGATCTTAGAACTCTGGATGCCTCAGCTCCTTTTTTTGAGTTGCTGGCAGATATCCATCTACATTCCCACAGCATCTCAAATTAACTCTACTTACACACTTCTACCACAAGACTCTATGTGGATCACTGTAGATTTCTTCTACCATCTGCAAAGTACAGAAAACATTCCCACTGCTATTCCCTCACAAAATCTTGCCTTGCATTTCTTTCTGGACTGCTACTATTTGACATCTCCCTGTGTTTTGGGAGGATTTCTTTCAACAGTTTGTGATCTCTTTCTAGGGGCATGTTAGCTCCAAGACCCATTGTTTGAGCCTAAACTGCATTCACCTGCCTTACATCTTTGTACTTTCATAGTCCCAACTCATGGCCTAACCTCCTGCCCCTCACCCCATACATTCATCCAATGTTTCTGGTCAATATAGTCGCATTTCCTCATTGACAAGCCCCTTCTAGAAATTATTTGACTTTGGTATCCACTTTAAGCAGTTGTCCTTTGTGACTAATGGCCTCATACTGACCATCAGTTCTGATTTGCCTGTCATCAGACAAATTATCAATTATGGCGGTTTTATTCTCGCAGCTATGCAACATTTGGGGATTAGAAGTACCTGGCTCCTCACTATTTTCTAGATCTCCTTCAGAATCTGCAAATTTGTCACCCATACCAATAAATCTTGAAGAGTATATCCAAGCAATGTGGTTTCCATGTACACTTTACCAATAACTTTCCCTTGCCTCTCCAATATTAAGTCCCTCTCTCTTATAACAAACCATATCTCCCAGATTGAAAATGGTTTCTGATGGCCTTGTTTTGTAGCTTAAGGCTCACCAAATTTTTTCTGAGACTGCTGCTTTGATGAAAGCCTTCTGCCTGCATGCACACCAATCAAATGGTCTGGAAAAAGGAAAACTAATTAGAAAATAGGTGGAGGAATAGGCCATTTGATCCTTCAAGCCTGCACCATCATTCAATATGATGATGGCTGGTTGATCAACAAACTTAGTTCCTACTTCCTCCCCATGCTCTTTGATCACTTTAGCCCTAAGAACTATATCTGACTCCTTCTAGAATGCACTCAACTTTTGACCTCAACTGTTTTCTGTCACAGAGAATTCCACAGGCTCATCACTCTATGGGTGAAGAAATTTCTCCTCATCTCCGTCCTAAATGCCCTGTCCTGTATCCCTAGACTGTAATCCCTGGTTCTGGACACCATGATCATTGGGAACATCCTTCCAGTGTTTATCCTTTAGCCCTGTTAGAATTTTATTGGTTTCTGTGAGATTCCCCTCATTCTTCTAAATTCCAGTGAATATAGTCCTAACCAATACAACCCCTCTTCATATGTCAGTTTTGCCATCCCAGCAATTAGTCTGGTAAACCTTTGTTCTGCACCCTCCGTAGTCAGAACATCCTTCCACAGATAAGGAGACAAAACTGCACACAGTACTCTAGGTGTAGTCTCACTGGGGCCCAACATAATTGCGGCAAGACATCCCCACTCCTGTACTTGAATCTTGCAATGAAGTTCAACATATCATTTGCCTTCTTCATGCCCTGCTGCATCTGCAGACTTACTTTCATTGGCTGATGTACAAGGACCACCCAGGTTTCCTTGTACTTCCCTCTTTCCCAATCTATTGCCATCCAGATAATAATCTACCTTGTTTTTCAGTACCAAAGTGGATAACCTCACATTTATCCACTTTATACTTCATTTGCCCACTCACTCAATTTGTCAACCACTAACTGTAGGGTCTTCACAAGCTGGGGACTTACCACAGAAAGAAGTGTTAGATTCCTACCAAACCCAACTGATATTGATTATATTCTACCATTCGCACCAAATTTTCAGCAGGTACAACCCATGCTAATGCAGTTTGGCTGATCTGCTCAAATACGACGTACTATTTCATCTATTACTGCACTGTTCCTTTCACATACCCCATTGCTAAAAGGGCTTTCTGCTGTCATACTCATAATGACTAAACACACACCTCTGAATTCATCATTTGCAAATTCCGCCTTCACTGGACACTACAAGCTGGGGGATGTTGGTTAGCTTGGATGGCTGGTTTATGATTTAGAGTGATACCAACAGCGTGGGTTAAATTCCCACTCTGATTGAGGTTACATTTTCTGTTGTCTTGTCAATTGTCCCCTTTGTGCTATGAATACTGCAGGAAAGGAATACTTTCCTCGGAACTTTTTAATGCTTCTGATATTTGTTCTATGAGCAACACCACCAGTTTGCCATCCAAAATATTTATCCTAATTTTGTGTTTCCTGTTCATTAGCCTATCCCTATTCAAGCTGTAATATCACTCTAACACCACAAATTGTTATTTTGCGTATTAACCTTTTTAAGTGGCAAATTTGTCAAACAATTTCCCTTTGGCCCATATTGACCCTGATTGTATTATAATTTTCTCGACATCCTGCTACTATCTCTTTCATAATTTTTTCATATTTTCTCAATGACAGATGTGAGACTAACTGCTGTAGTTTCCTGCTTTCAGTATCCCTCCTTCCTTTACACGTTAAATGTTACATTTACGGTATTCTTATCCACCGGAACTTTCCAGAATCTAGCGAATTTTGGAAGCTAACGATCTATATATTCACATCCATCTCTCCAGCTATTTCTTTAAAAACCTCAGGGGGTAGACCATCAGGTGTAGGAAACATTTTAGCTTTTAGTCGCATTAGTTTTCCCATTACTTTTCCATTACTAATGGTGATTGTTTTAGATTCCTCCCTCTCTTCTGCCTGTTTGGATGCTTATTGTACCATCTACCATGAGGACAGATACAAAATACTTGTTCAAAGCCATTTCCTTGTTTCCCATTATTAACTGCCCAGTCACATCCTGGAAGGGACCTATGCTCAATTTAGCTACTCTTCTTTTTAACTGCTTTTGGAAACTTTTATTTTTTAAGAATTTATTTCGAGTTTTCTATCATGCTCCCATTTCTTCCTTTTCATTACTTTTAAGACATCCTTTGCTAGTTTCTAAAACTTTTTCGAAGTTCTCTGGACCACCAATAGTATTTGCAGCATTGTACCTTTTTTTTATGTCCAATGCTGCCTGACCTGCCAAGTACTTGTGGCATTGTCTGTTTTTACACTTTTAAAAGTGTTAGTGTGATTTTCCTTTCTGGTGCTGTATACATGTTCAGTTCTCTGTATTTAAGGAGAAGTATTAACTAGATCAAAAATGACAGGCCTAGCCATAGGTCAACAGGAATGATGCCTTGATCTGCTTACTCCGTGTAACATCAATGCATGCAAGTAACACCTATGATAGTGGTTTCAATACCACAGAGTTCAGTGATGGCTGTGTCAGAAGTAGAGAGGAATGGTATAGACACCAGTCTTTTTCTCCTAAACTGGGCATTTGTAGTTCTGAAACTACCAAGCCTAGTTGTGTGACCTTGGTTTTATCATTCGAATTTCCTGTTAAATATTTCCCATTGCTAATTTATGGGATAAATATGACATATCTCATTAGCCTATATTTTTCTGCCATTCAATTAGGGAGAAGTTCATTTTTCTCTTATTATATTGTGCTTTGTCTGTAAAATCATCCTGTCTTGAACATTTTTTGGAACACAAACAAATTCACTGGTTCTCAAATGTCATTTGAGTTTTAGGCTACCTCCTTGTTCTATTTTAATACGCAATACCACATCAAGTAATGTTTCTATATTTACTGATGCAGCAACATATTGAATAAGGAAATGATTTTGAAAGCATCCTCCCCCTCTTCACCACATTTTTCTTAACCCTGCTTATTTTTGCTTAATTAAAGTTTCCTATAATTATCCAACTCAGTCTCCTCCTGAGTTCCCCACCATCACAGCCTTCAGTCAGACGTCAGCCGATTCAGTTCTCTCCACATGATATCAGGAAATGGCTGTGTACACTGGATACTGTAAAGGCTATGAGTCCAACAAAACCCCAGCTGTAGTGCTGAAGAGCTGTGTTCCAGATCTAGCTGTGTCTCCAGCTAGGCTTTTCCATTACAGCTACAAAACTGGCATAAAGCCGGCAAATTAGAACATTTTCCAAAAATATCTTATCCATCAAAAAAGGACAAATTGTGATAAAGGTTTACAATATATTTTGGAACTTGAGTTCTAAAGTAGAGATAAAGGAGTTTTTGGTTTTTAGTTCTGTGAAGGTGACTTACTCTTTCAGAGCCAGAAACTTCTTTTTATAATTGAGTCAAAACAACATTTCTGTGACCTAAGTTGGTCCTAGACGAGCTATTGGTAAGATAATTGCTGAAGCATTTATGAAGTGGAGCTTTTACAACCTAGAGTTGAAGAGGTCAAAGGCTGCAAGGAGCTCAGTTCAGAAGGAAAAAAAAATCAGAAGATGTGCTGTTTAACAGCCTACAAATAGTAAAAGTAACAAGACAATACCCTGAGATAACATAAAATAAATAAACTGTTCTGAAGAAGGGTCATTAGACCTGAAAATTAACTCTGACTTCTCTCCACAGATACTGCCAGACCTGCTGGGTTTCTCCAGCAATTTCTGGTTTTGTTTAAGACAAAGCCCTGAGTTCTTTGTATTAGAATTCAATAAGAAAGGTAAATGAGTTAGCCTGTGCCTGTGTGTCTTGAGGAGAGATGAAGAGAATCACATGAGGTGAATCACATGAGGCAGTAAATTGCTAAAAGGAGACACTTGTGATCTTGCCTGTTGAGTTTGAAATTAAAGGTTGAAAACAGTAGTGACACTTTACTGCAGTTGAGAATCTATAAGGGGTATTGCTGGGAAAAAGGGGTGAATCTTTGTTGCTTTCCACATTGTCATATAAAAATATCTATAATAACTTTTTTTGTTTCTTTTGTGTAGTAAACTTATGTTCTTCTTTTAAAGATCCATTGGCAGTCACATGTGAATGTGTGGAGTCACTGTCCATCTTGGTAACCAATTTGCAAACATGAAACAAATAGTCCATCAACCAAGAGAGGTTTCACTTGGAATTTGACTTGTTCAATATTACTATCAGCTAGGTCAAATCAAAATCTAATCCATCCAATTACTGTACTGTTAGGTTACTCACAATTATTACCAACATCTGGAAAATGCCATCAACAGTGTTAGCAAGTGCACCTACACATTAATTTCCTGTTCACTCAGCTTGAGTTCCTCAGGACCACTTGGTAGAAGAAGTCATTACAGCCAAATACAAACAAGGAGCAGGAATAGGCCATCCAGTCCCCTAAGCCTGCTGTGTATTTACTAACATCATGGCTGATCAGATTGTAACCTCAGATGCCCATTCCTGCATACCTTTATAACTTCCCACACTTTGCTTATCAAGAATTTATCCATCTCTGCCTTAAAAATATTCAAAGACTCTGCTTCCACCACTTTTTCATAAAGAGGTCCAAGAACCCTTGACCTGTGAGATATGTCTTTTGCTTTATCCCTGTTTTAAATGGGCAACTCCTTATTTTTAAATAGTGGCCCATAGTTCTAGATTTTTCCATAAGAGGAAACAACCTGGCCACATTTTTCCTTCCAATTAAGTTGTCTGTTCCTCTTCTTAGATCCCACAGATGCAAACATAGCCTGTCAAATCTTTCCTCATGAAAATGACCAACCTATTCTAAATATTAGTTTTGCAAACATTCTCTGAAATTTTTTCCAAAGCATTTACACCCTTCTTTAAATAAAGAGACCAATGCTGTACGCAGCACTCCAAGTTGTGATCTCTTCAGTGCCCTGTCTATGGGGATTGGTTAGCTCAGTTGGCTGGATGGCTAGTTTACAATGCAGAGTAATTCCAACAGTGTGGGTTCAATTGCTGCACAAACTGAGATTGCCATGAAGGACTCTCCTTCTCAACTCCTTGCCCTGAGGTGTAGTGGCCCTTAGGTTAAACTACCTCCAGCCATCTTTCTCTAATGAGAGAGCAGCCTATGGTTCAATAAGACCATGGCTACTTTACCTGTACAATTGAAGCATGACCTTCTTATTCTTGTATTAATTTCCCTTCATAATAATGATAACATTCAATTTGCTTTCCTAATTTCTTGCTGTATCTGTATTTTGCCTTTTTCCAATTAACGCACAATGATACCTTGGCATCTCAGAGCTCTGCAATCTATCACCATTTTGAAAATATGCTTCTCTATTATTCTTCCAGCCAAAATGGACAATTCTACAATTTCCTGCATTATTCCCATTGCCAGATCTTTGCCCACTCATCTAACTTATCTGCTTTTTTTTGTAGCCTCCTTATGTCATCTTCACAACTTAGCTTCTTACATATCCTATTATCAAATAAGAAAATTTGACACTCATATCCTCCAACCTTTCAGCTAAGTGATTTATATAAATTGTACACAGTTGAAGCCCCAACAATGATTCCTATGACATATCACTTGCTATATCTTGCCAACTTGAAAAAGATCAATTTATGCAGACTCTCTCATTTCTATTCACATGCCAATCTTCAATCCATGCCAAATATGCTGCCACCCTGAGCTTTTATTTTCCACAATAACCTTTGATGAGGCTCTTTATCAAATCCCTGATCTTTATCAAATTTCTAAGATCTTAAGTATTGGGTCCCCTTACCCACATCACATTGTACATGCTCAAAAAACTTCAATAGTTTGGATAAACATGATTTACCTTCTTCAAACAAATGTTATTCAGCCTGGTTACTTGAAACTTACCTAAATATCATGCTGTAACTTCTTTAACAATAGTTTCTAACATTTTCCCTATGACAAATGTTAAGCTGGCTGGCTTGTGGTTTTCTCCCTCTCTTTTTGAATAAAAGAGTTCCACTTACTATCGTCTAATCTAATGGGACCTTCCTTGAATAAAGGGAGTTTTGGAAAATTAAAACCAGTGCATCAACTAGGAGGTTGAAGTGTGACCTTATAGAGACGTATGAAATTGTAAGGTTTATAGATAAGGTGAATGTTTGGTTTCTTTTCCCTGGGCTAGGGGTTTTCAAGACCAGGAGGCATATTTTTAAGGCGAGACATGAGGGGCATTTTTTTTACGTAGAGAGTGTGTGGAATGAACTTCAAGAGGAAGTGGTGGATGTGATACAATTGCTATGTTTAAAAGACATTTAGCTAAGTACAAGAATAAGAAATGTTTGGAGGGATATGGGCCAAGCGCAGACAGATGGGACTAGTTTAGTTTGGGATTATGGTCGGCATGGACTCCTGCACCAAAGGGTCTGTTTCCTTGCTGTATGACTCTATTATTCTATACTATCTCACTAGATACTTCTTTTAAGACCCTAGGATGACGACCATGAGGATCTGGGCACTTATAAGCCTGCAGCTCCAGCAATTACGAATGCTGTGGTGTTTGTAATTTTCCTGAGTTCCTTCTTCCATTATAATTTATTGAGTTATAGCTGCTTCTGAGATTTTTTTTATACTGAAGATTGATGCAAAATACTGTTCAGTTCATCTACTTCAGTCCAAATATGGACAAAAGAGCTGAATCCCAGAGGTAATGTGAAAATGACTGACATCAAGGTAGCATTTGGCTGAATATGGCGTTGAAGATCCCTAACAAAATTGAAGTGAATGGAAATCATGGGAAACCTCTCTAATGGCCAAAGTCAGACTTTGTGCAAGTTGATTATAATTGTTGAAGGTCACAGGAGCTCTCAGGACAGTATCTAGTAACCCAGAACCTTCAAATACTTCTCTACTGACTTTCCCATCATCATATATGAGAAGACATAATGGTCTGTGCTGATAGCTCCATTCATGCCCTCTCAGATAAAGACTCAGTCTGTAGCCGCATGCAGAAAGACCTGGATAATATTCAAGCTTGGGATGATTAGTGATGAGTAATGCTTGCATTACACAAGTACTAGGCATTAACTATCTATACAAGGAGAAAACTTAACCATCTATCTTTGACATTCAGTGACATTACCACTGCTGAGTCCCCGATCATCAACATTCTGGTATCATCATTGATCATAACTCTAACTGGTCAGAGGCTCAGCACTCTCTGGTGAGTGATTCACCTATTTACCTCCAAAGCCTGTTGAGCCTCTACAGAGCAACATGAGATTTGAACAAATGGATGGCCAAAAATCATACAGTAGGGATTCTTTATTCCACGATCTTCAAAACAGACTGTGAGAGGAAGGAAACCCAGGCTGAAAGCAAACCATCTTTTGACTCCCACTTTTGTGTGAATTCTGCCAAGACCTGGTCAGAGAGTGCACCACCAGGGGCATGTTAGTTAAACTCAACATCTTTACTTGGGTGCAATCCCACTTCCCTAGTGATTAAGCCTTGAGGCATAGTCTTATTCTCTCCCTAGCCCTACTTCTTAACTAAAGAGGCAAAAACGGATTAGTTAGCCATTAACCAGAATTTTTAAATATGAGATCTATTCAACATAAATTTCACTATCTGCCAGGATAGAATTCAAACACATGTCCCTGGTGTAACACCTTGGGTCTCTGGTTTACTAGTCTACTGCCATTAGCATAATATTACCAGTTTCTTTCTGCTCTGCTGTTTGGCTTTTAATGGTCATTATTCTGAATTACTGATTTAAATTGTCAACTTGTTGCCTTAGAGTTGATTTTTTTCTCCTGAAATTCATTTTTTACCGTTGTGGCAAATCATATGTTTCTGAAATTTGCTTACCAAACATTTAAGTGAGAGAAAAAATTGTAATGTGGATGCCCTTGTGAAGAGGTTGGACAACTCTGATCCACAAGGTGCCCTGCAGCAACTCACCAAAGCTTCTTCAGCAGCTCTTCCCAAATTTGCAACCTCTACTTCCTAGAAGGCAGGGACAGCAAATGCATACAAACTCAACCATCTCTGGCTCTTTTCCAAGTTACATTTCATTCTGATTTGGAAATATATTGCCATTTCTTAGTTACTGAGTTAAAATCATAACATTTCCTTCTTAATAGCACTGTGAAAATACCTGCATCACACAGACTTTAACTGATCAAGAAGATAGCTCATCACTACCTTCTTCAGGGCAATTAGGAATGGTAATAAATGCTAGTCTTGCCAGTGGTACCCTCACTGCGTGAATGAATAAGTGTATTAATTTATTGTTAATATGCTAGTCTCTAATTTTCGACAAATTTCATCCTTGGGTTTCTTTCCACCATTTGGCAATTTACAATATATTTCTGCTAATGTGACTAATCCCTTCATCAACTCAATCTAAAGGGATACTCTTTGAGCTACTTTCCTATTTAAATCCTTATGTTCTAATACAAGACATTATCTTTAATTAGTATGACAACCTCATGTACCTTTTCATTCTTTATCTTTCTGGCAAACTCTGTACCCAGGAATATTTGATTGTCATTTGTAATGAGCAATAGCCACACATCAGCTACTGCTTTTATAAGTTTTCATTGAAACCAGTGATTCTAGATCTTTCTTTTTGTTCCTTATATTTTGTACATTGATGTACGTACATTTTATTTTAGATGTACCTGGTTTGAAAATTTTTTTTTATTATCTTGTCATCTTTCAGTTGAAAGTAATGTCCTGCCAACTCCCATTAATTCCTGGCTATTGCTTTCTCCCTACAGGCTTCGGGCAGAAAGCATGTTGCAAGCATTTTTAACATAGATAAAGCTACTGTGGAAATGGAAAAGCTTAATCATTTTTGCATCAATTGTTTCACTTTTAATGTGTTTACTACATTGCAAACCTCTTCTGAAGGAAAGAACTTGAAATGGCTACTATTTTAGCAACTTATTTGTATGTATTTTCTATTGGTTGCTGACTGCTTCCTTTTAATTTATACATTTTTAAATTCAAAATGGTTGGTATACTCTTTATGTACTTGGTTGTATTCTGTAGCTCAAAAACATTGCGATATACATATTTACAAACTGGCAAGACTACTGAAAGTTGATGGACAGGATATGTCAATATCGACAGAAATTGATCATCTTTACAGTATTGATATAAGCGTAACATGTTCATACCTAATTTATTTAGATTACATCTCTCAAATTTAGAATGAACATTACAATCATGTACATAAAAGTATATATTATTATCAAAGTTATGTTTATTTTCCATTATGTTTCAGTTACAAACAAAATACCTATTAATCTGTATGCGGACTTATTCCAGGTTTTATGATTTTATGTTTCGATGATTGTTATATAGTTCAAAATTAGCCGCATTGTTTCAAACTATATGTTGAATTAAGTATGGAAATTTATTTGGGGGAATCTGCTTGATTTAAGATTTACCACAGATTGAAATTTACCTGCTGAATGATTCTTGAGATATGTCTATGGCACCATAGCACAACAAGCAGCAAGATATACTTAACTGCAAGCACAGTGTGGTTGGGGTGGAATACATCTAGCAGTATTCTAAAAGTTAATTAAAATGACCTGAACTGAAAAGTTACAAACTAAGTATGCACGATTAGTTAATCATTACTTTCAACTGCACTTAGTATGAAAAAAGACATTAGCCATAATTTTAGACATAAAATGTGTAAAACATACATATATTCAATAAATTTGTCGGTCTTCACCCAATGTCATCTTGTTCTCTTCCAGGTTTTACAAGAGCAAATTTCCAAGCAAGTGGGGACTACCCATGGAGCTGTCACACCAGTGATTTAAATTTGCAAACAAACAATCCAAGCTGTCTGAAACTAGATTCAACAAGGCAAGCACACAGTAGAGACTCGCTGAGCAATGAAACTCATAGGCAGGAAAGTCTTTATCCAGCAACTCAGTGAAGCTGCTGGCATGCCTATGTGAAAGGCTTGTGGTAATAGCACTTGTTTAGAGACCAATTTCATTCCAACTTTTTGTGAACAGAATGAAATTCTGTTCCTTTAATACATTTTCATGGATGATTTGCATTGCCTGCACCATTACTAATAATTTCTGTTGTTTTACAGTTCTTTCCTGAATAGGGCTTGCAGTCTGTGTTATAAATAAATTTTCTTTCTATAGAATTCCCACAAAATGGAAACAGGCCATTCAGCCTCACGAGTTCACACCAGCCCTCCAAAGAGCATCCCACCAAGACCCATCCCCTCTACCCTATCCCTATAACCCTACATTTCCCATGCCTAATGCACCTAATCTACTCATCCCTGAACACAATGGGTAATTTAGCATGGCCAATCCACCTAACGTGAGATAACAAGGTGCAGAGCTGGATGAACATAGCACGCCAAGCAGCATCTGAGGAGCAGGAAAGCTGATGTTTCAGGCCTAGTCCCTTCGTCAGAAATCTTTTTCGGAGGGAGGAGGGTAACTTCTTCAAGGCAGGCATCCTTAGAAGAGGCTTTGCAGTGGGGTTAAAATTGTTTCAGAGATAGTTGGAACTGCAGATGTTGGAGAATCTGAGAAGGGTCTAGGCCCAAAACGTCAGCTTTCCTGCTCCTCGGCCTGCAGTGTTCATCCAGCTCTACACCTTGTTATCTCAGATTCTCCAGTTCCTACTATCTCCACCTAACATGCACATCTTTGAACTGTGAGAAGAAACCAGACTTGGTGGAAATCTTTCACTTGGTGGAAACCCATGCAGACACGGGGAGGACATGCAACCTCCACACAGAAAGTCACCCAAGGCTAGAATTGAACCTGTGTCCCTAGTGCTGTGAGACAGCAATGCTGACCATTGAGCCACCGTGCCTCCCTGTGCAAGAAAACCTGGCAAAGGCTGCAGAAACTCTCAGGTCTGGTAGCACAGTGGCTCAGTGGTTAGCATTGCTACCTCACAGCACCAGGGACCCAGCTTCAATTCCAGTCTTGGGCGACTGTGTGTCTGGAGTTGGACCTTCTCCCTGTGTCTGCGTGGGTTTCCTCCAAGTGCTCCAGTTCTCACCCATAGTCCAAAGATGTGCAGGTTAGGTGCATGGCCATGCTAGATTTCCCCTCAGTGTCCAGGGATGTGCAGGTTAGGTAGATTAGTCATGGTAAATGCAAGGTTACGGGGATAGGGTGGAAGCCTGGGTCTGAATGGGATGCTCTTTGGATGGTGAATGCAGACTTGATGGGCTGAATGGCTTCTTTCAGGACTTTAGAGATTCTGCGATTCTTACTGTAGCTGTCCCATAATATCTGTCCACTATGGTGACAACATTTGATTTGAGATCTGTAAGTATTCTGTTTAATTTTATTTTTTTCAACCTGTAACTGAGCTGTTGTAAAATTTTTTTCATGTTCCCACCAGGGATTTCAACATTACTCATGGTGCCTCCAAAGTCTGTTCACTCTCTGACCAAACTTCAATTCAGGACTGCTCCTACAGTTGATTAGCACCTGATACAATCTGTAATTATCCAAGTTTGACTCATGTTCCAGCTGTATGCAGCTCACGCTCAATTTTGCATGTCTCTAATCAGGTCTGAAATGCCTTTTACCATTGATAGTCATCATAGCCTCAATTGGAAGAGTACACTGGAAATAAAGTGCCACTATTTAATGAGTCATGACAAATGTGAACTGTGACTAATAAACTACTTGTTAAAGTCTTGTTATGACCATTATCTAAGATTTAAAACAAAACAGGTTTCATTAATGAACAAATATTTATTATAACATCATCTAACAAGCTGTAAAATGGATTATTAATTACTAATATGAAAACTTAAGCTACTAACCCCTTTAAATCTAAAGACACAAACATTCATATACAGGACTGATAAGACAAAAAGTTTCAGGAATATTGTGGGTGGAAACTATCGAAAAAAGGAACAAAGTCTGCAGATTAAGAGTCCAAATCGAGAGGTAGAATGTCAGTTACTTTGCTGTGATTGGTTGGCTGGCTGAGCTTGTTCGTTAGTTCACAGATGTTTTGTTACCCTGCTGGGTAACATCATCAGTGCAGCCTCCGATGAAGCGCTGTTGTGTTTTCCTGCCTGGTATTTAAACTCTGGGGTCTGTTGGATTTGATTACCTAATTTCTGGTTTTCCTTGTGCATATAGGGTCCAGTTCTATGTGTTTGTTGATGGCCTTCTTGGTGGACAACTAGGCCTCTAGGAATTCTTGTGCTTGTCTCTGTTTGGCCTGTTCTAGGACCCTGGTGTTGTCCCAATCGAACTGGTGGTTCTCCTTATCTGTGTCAATGGAGGTGAGTTTGTGTTGGTCTTTTTGTTGCTAGTTAGTGTTCATGTACTTTTGTGACCAATTTTCTTCCTGTCTGTCCAATGTAATGTTTGTCGCAGTCCTTGCATGGAATTTTGTGTATTACGTTGGTTCTGGCCATAGTGGGTAAGGGGTCTTTGGTCTGGGTGAGCAGTTGGTGTAGGGTTGATGCGGATTTGTGTGCTACTCTGATGCCCAATGGTTATAGGAGTCTTGTGGTCAGTTTGCATATGTTCTTGATGTATGGTAGTGTGATGAGTCTCCCTGTAACTCCCTGTTGTCCGTGTGATAGGCAACGTCTGATCCAGTTGTTCGGGTATCTGTTGTCCTTGGATACTTGGAGGTATTCTTCTTCTTTTTGGCGTGGTTCTGGGTTGCTACGGTGTGTAGTCGCTCATTTAAATAGTGTTTTCATGCAACTTTGTTTGTGGGTGTTGAAATTCAGTACTTGGTCTGTGTGTGTGTGTGTGGCTTTTCTGTGTACCTTCATCAGGAACTCCCCATTGGCCCTGCGTTTTACCATGGTGTCTAGGAATGGGAGCTGTTTGTTCTTCTTCCCTAATGAATTTGATCCCGGTGAGAGTGTTGTTTATTAGTTGGTGTGTCTCCTCTAGTTTGGTCCGTTTAATGATGACGAAAGTGTCGTACACGTATCAGATCCATAGTTTGGGTTGGATTTGCGGGAGGGCCATTCTCTAAGTCTGCATCCCCGCTTCTGCTATTAGTCTGGAGATAAGTGATCCCATGGGTGTCCCATTGATCTGTTCACAGATATGGCCGTGAAAGATAAAGTGGATCATGAGGCATAGGTCCAGTAATTCCAGCATGTTGTCTGTGGAGATGGTGTCACTTGGGCCTCGTTCTTTTAGTAGTGTTGCTAGTGATTCTCTTGCCAGTGGTATGTCAATCGATGTGAATAGGGCGGTAATGTCAAAGGACACCATAGTCTCATCATCAACTATTGTTATGTCCTTGAGGGAATTGAGGAACTCCTGGGCTGAGTAGATTGAGTGGGGTGACCAGCTGACAAGGTGCTTTAGTCTTTGTTGTAACTGCTTGGCTAACCTGTGTGTTGGTATGCCTGGGAGGGAGACTATGGGTCTGTGGGGTACTTCCAGTTTGTGTACGTTTGGGAGGATGTAGAATCGGGACTGTAGAATTGTCCCTTCTGGTTTTGTTTTTAGGTAGTCCGTTTTTATTGATTTGTCCAGTCTGTTTGAGTCTCCAGTGTGTTGATTATTTTATTACCCAGTTGCGGTGTCGGGTCTGTTCGCACTTGCCAGAATGTATTCATGTCTGCTAGTAGTGTCTGTGCTTCAGTGAGGTAGTCCCATTTGTTTAGTATTGCTGTCATACACCCTTTGTCCGCTGATATATTATGATGTTTTTGTCTTTTTTTCAGTCCTTCCAGGGCCTTCCTTTCTGATGTGTTGAGAGTGTCAAGTTTGCTCCTTCTGGTCAATGTTGGGACCACTGTCTGCCTTATGGCTTGTTGTAAACATCCTGAAAAGTATGTAGTGATGCATTTTGTGAGGACTAATAAGGCAAGGGAGTACAATTTAAGTGGTAGGACAAGGAAATACAGAGGACCAGAGGGACCTTTAGGCGTATGCCCGTGGATCCTTAACGGCAGCAGGACAGGTAGATAAGGTGGTTATGAAGACATACAAGATACTTGCCCACAGTATTAAACGGTAGCCATGATACGGAGGTGCTGAGGTTGGACTGGGGTGGACAAAGTCACAAGTCACATGACACCAGGTTATAGACCAACAAGTTTATTTGAAATCACAAGCTTTTGGAGCGCTGCACTTCACCTGATGAAGGAGATGTGCTGCAAAAGCTTGTGATTTCAAACAAACCTATTGGACTATAACCTGATGTCTGACTAATGTTTTCAAGGAGGTTATGATAGAGATGTGTACGATGTGGCTAGTTTGACTGTAGCCATGACAGGCCAGAAAAGTCCCTTTGGCCCATCCAATCTGTACCGACCTATCTACACTAATCCCAAATGCCAGCACCTGGCCTATAGCTTTGAATTCTATGACATTGCAAGTACAGATCCATATCCTTTTTTAAAGGTTGAGGTTTCCTGCCTCTACTGCCCACTCCAGATCCCCACGATCCTCTGGATGAAAAGTATCACTCTTCAAATCCCACCCCCTCCAAAGCTTCCCATTCGGATCAGCAGCAGGTGGTGCTGGCGTCGATTACTGCCGCCTGGCTGGGAGTCGTCTCTGCTCTCGGCTGCTCGGGTCTGTTTACCCAGCAGCCCTGGCGGTGTGAGCGGGAATTTCCGGCCGGAGCCGCCGCTCTGCAGCAACATGACCTCGGCCCTGGAGACCTACATCAACCGTATCCTGTTGGAGGAGCGGCACCGGGGGGGGGAATCACTGTACCCGGCCGGGCCGGAGCGCTCCCGCCCTGTCTGCCTCTGAGCTGGGGGGGGGGCGCCGATCATGTATTTCATTGAGTATTCTCCCCACTTGGCTTCATTAAGCTCAATAATTCCTGGTGGTTGTTGCACAAAACTCCTGCCACGTTTAGTAATACCACGAGAGGATTCCTTTTGTATGGAAATAATATTGAACGACCTTGATAGCGATTGCACTGAATGTGTCACAGTACAGAAGGCACTTGCTTGCCTTCAGGCGTGTGTTCAATGAAAGTCTGTTTGTTTTATTCATTTCCAGATTGTCAGTGGCTCGGTTGGGCTTTGATTGTAAAGGGGTTGTTGTACACGATTCAGGATGTTTTGCTGCAATTGCATGGGGCTTTGGTGAGGTTGCACTTGGTGCATTTTTTTTGTTCTAAAGAGGACTACACTTGCCGTGGAGGGGGTGCAATAGAAATTCGCCAGATTGCGTATTCAGGTGGGATTGTCCTGCTTAGACAGATTCAATCAATTAGGCCTATATTCCGTTGAATGGAGAATAATGAAGCATTATCTCTAAGCATTTCAAGATTTTAAAGGGGCTTGATAGGATAGACATTGAGAAGTTATTTTCCCCGACTGATGTAGAACTGAGAACATAGTGTCAGAATAAAGGGTAAGCTGTTTCTTCACTTGTGAGATAACAAGGTGTAGAGCTGCATGAACACAGCAGGCCAAGCAGCATCAGAGGAGCAGGAAGGATCTAGGTCCGAAACGTCAGCTTTCCTGCTCCTCTGATGCTGCTTGGCCTGCTGTGTTCATCCAGCTCCACACCTTGTTATCTCGGATTCTCCAGCATCTGCAGTTCCTACTACCTCTTCACTTGTGAGCCTTTTTTTTTTCTTGTCCCAGAGCACTGTAGATGCATGCTTAATGAGTATACTCATCCTAAATAACAGAAAGAACCAATGGTGAGGTAACCAAGGGACAAAAATAGGGTGACAGAGTGTAATTTTTAAGTCAAACATTAGCCAATATCTTTTTCAATGTAGTTTGAGGAGTCAAATGGCCTACTACTGTTATTACTTCTCATTTCAGATGTTGCTGTCTGCTAGAGTATAAATGTTTGAATGTAATTCAGAATTAAAACTTCAAATTTGTGTCGATAGATTTAATGCTAGATTGTCCTTGGGGAAGCTGTGAAGTATTATTTTCCTTGTAAATTAATTCATGACTTGATGGTCCAATTATTTTAATGTGCTGAGTCAAAAAATATAAAATTTTTTGGTATAGTAATGTTTAATTATTTCTGTTTCATAGTAATATCCTTTCAGATATTGTAGTAAAGCTGTTTCTGCATTATAGTGTCATGGTGGAAGTTTGCCAGTATCATAGCTGTAGTGTTGAAGTCATGTTGTGATGGTGTTCTATTTCCCTTGTAAGCTAACACTAGCTGGAGAAATGATATAGCTGCATATTAACAGAATATTTTTTTTGCCAGTCAATCGATTATGGGAATATCTTAGCTGGCCTGTTCTTAAATTCGGTCTTGCACATCGAATGACTAACTTTGTATTCAATGCTGTTACTCACATGGCTGTTACAAAATCAGTTAGAATGGTGGGATGTGCTCAAGGGACTGCTTGACCTGTTTCTAGATACCTCACTACAACTTACAACGTTAAAAAATTACCTTTTTCTATGCATCAATTGGAACTATCCTTTTTGTGCATACTTGCAGTAATTCTCAAAGGGTATCCAGTGTAGTCTTTTCATGTTTAAGAATTTTGACTTAGGTTCAGTCTTTCTCGTTGTGACAAATGTGGCACCAGTTGAGGGATACGATGAATTTTCAAAAATACTTACTTCACGCAGCCTCAAAGTTTCTGGGTTATTTTAAGTAATTTTAGAGAAGGGAGCACTTTTTTTTTGTTCAATTTCCGTTTTGTACTGATGTCATTGAGGATACAAGCAGACACTCAATAACAATTTCCAGCTCTGACATCTTTCATCCAGAACATGCCCCAGTGCATCTGACAGAGGACTAAAAACAATAATGAAATAATTGGAGAGTATGAAAAGTATAGCTAGAAATATACCTTTAAAGGATTTTATAGATGGAGAGCAGCGGGGAAGTGGTGTTTGAGTAATGGAGTGATTGCTGAAGGTGGAACTGTGATGAGTGCGTATGCTTGGGTGGTTGAATTAGGATGTATAGAGTGGGGAGGCCATGCGTCTATGTGGCACAAGATTTTGATTGAGAAGTATTAGACAGGATGGTGATGAAACTGAATAACGTGGATGATAGAAGAATGACCTCTGGGTAGTGGAGTTTTGTAGTTGATAAAGGGTGGAGACTGGTAAGAGAGCCATTGAGACCAGTGACAATGAAAACTTGAGGTTTTTAGTTGCAGTATAAGTGAAATAAAGAGTGGAGATGAATGATGCCATGGATGTAGCATTAAACTGCTATAGCAACTGATTAGATATGAGATTTGAACTTCAGGATTAAATGCAAAACTAACATTGTGAAGTTATAGTTCATGGAGAGTGAATAGATCAACAGGGAACGGAGTTGTGGTTGGGAGGATGACGGTAAAACAAGAATTTTTGCTTGAATCTTTGTAATGTCAATTGGAAAATATTCTGTCTATTCACAATCTTATCTAATTAATATTGGGCAATGTGAGAACAGTGGAGATGGATGTGGAAACATTGATAAAGAAAGAGCTGGCTGTTAGCAAAAATGGAAATTGACCTATGGCTATGGATCTTTTTAATTCTTTCATGGAATAAGAATGTTACGAGTAAATTCAGCATTTATTGCCTATCCATATTGTCATTGAGAAGGTGGTGCTGATCTTGATTAAGGAAGTGATGCAAAAATCAATGTATTACCTTAACTTGTGTCTTCAGGAACAGTTGCAGTCGTTACAGCAGATGGAAGAATGATTGTGGTGAGTTAATCTTTATTTTGGAGATCTTACTAATAAATTATAAATCTTGGTTATTAATATCACAGTTGTGGAATTCCAGAAGAAATATAAAAATCTAGTTCTTCTAGGTTAGCATAACTTGAATTTGTACTGAAGACTTCAAATGAACCAGCAGACTATGGCTGCTCAGTTTTATAATTGAAACCTGGCCAATTTCAATCAGTTGGAGAGACTTCTTGGTTGCTTTATGTACTAGTTCTGAGCAGGTGGGATTTCACCAGTCTCCGGAGCATGTAGAGCAGCAAGTTTTACAATCTGCTTTCTTTGCAAACGTGGGGCAAAAAAAAAGGAGCAGACTGCTCAAATATTGAGTGAGGCTGCAATCTGTGGTGTTTGTGTATGCTTGTACCATATGTAAATATAGGATACTTTTATCCCCATTACAGGATAGCTATGTAGCTAGGAGAGTGATAAAAGTGGCTAATGAAATTGTTTCGAGGTACTACACAGTATTGCATTCCTAAGGTCTGTGTTGATGCTGGGAAGGACTACTGAATGCATAGCCATGCTCGCCCTTGCTAATTGGCAAAGTGATCCTCTAAGTGGAGCCAGGGGATACCAGTTCTTGCAGGATGTTTATTTGCCCATTCGTTCAATGTTGTCTGAAATTTTTTAATACGCCTGTCTAGTCTCTTGAAATATGAGCACACAATCCAACATCGAGGATTCATCATTGCATTCTCTTTAATCAATTTTAATGGACCTCTTATCTCATGATGACCATAAATCAATTTGAATGGACAAAACCCAGTAGATTTATTTGGGGAATTTCTGGTAGTGAATGATAAATCTAATTCTTTGTCCCTACTCTAATTCCATATTTTAGCTCTTGGCCCTTAGCCCTGGAGGCTGTGGCAATGCAAGTGACTATCTAAACCCAGCTTAAATGTTACAAGAGTTTCTGACTTGACCATTTCTTCAGACATTAAGTTCCAGAATTCCACTACATTCTGGTGAGAAAAAAAAACTCCTCAAATCTCCTCTTAGCCTTCTACCTCTTGCCTTAAATCAATGCCCCCTGGTTATTGATCTGTCCATTAATGGAAACATTGCCTTCCTATCCGCTCCTCTCTGTGCCATTCAAATTCTATGTAACTCAATCAGATTCCCTCTCAATCTTCCTTCCTCCAAGGAAAATTTGTTCACTCACCACTCTGTACCTCATCTGTCCTGTATTTTCACCAATCCCAGATGCTTTGTCAATATTTCAATTACCTCTGTCTTCTTGGCTCTTGCAGGCAATTCCACCTCTAATTTATTTGTCAATTGTAGCAGTCAAGCAGAATTTCTTAGCTGCTTCTAGTTCTATTTTAATATTAAAAAGCCCAGTATCTGTCCTTTTCTCCTTTTCCACTTAGACTTGTTACAACATAACTGGGAACAGTGCATCAATAATCATGCCCCACCTTTCCATAAACAGTCCCAATGTACGGAATCCCATCAGACCACGAGGCTGGCCAATTTGCCTGACTGAATGTTACTTATGACAAAACCAATTCATACTAGATTTTGTCCTTAACAGAACAAAATACTGTTTACTGTAACATTTAATCTAAACAAAAAAGATAAAAGATTTCTAACCAATAAATGTGCAACTTAAACTTTACCTCCTCAAAATCACCAAATATGCACACAGTCAATCCATGATGAAGACAGATGGTTTGACACAGAATAGATCACAAACCCAGATCTCGGGGATGGGTTGAATTGTCTCAGTCTTTATAAAAAAATTTTAGCACTGATGACAATCTGTTCTCTGTAAACAATGGGTGTTCTTTGATTTGATTGTTGATCAGGTGGACCAAGATCTTTTCTTGTTAGCATTCATTCTTTTAGGCTTTCTTGGCTCTCCCAAAGAAGGAGAGGGAGGGGGATGGATGCTTTCAGATTTCAAGCTCTGAATGTTCTCGTTCTACTGCCCTTGCACTTAAGCTTTTAACATTGTGACTCACTCAGAGAGCTGTTGTAAGGCAGAATTTTATTAGCTCTAAAGACTCTTGGTGCAACTCAGATTCATTCTTTCCCCTTGCTGCTTCAAATAGCAAAATTGCATGGTACAACTCGAGAAATGCAATAATTGATTTTCAAGTTGCAGAACTCTCCTGATATTTCAGTTATATGGCAGTCGACCTTCTATTTCAGGTTATAGTCTCAAGAAGTTACACTATCTTACAGTGACTGCTGATATCACTTGTTGGGGGGAGCAATCCCCTCAAACCAACTTTTAACCTCTCAAAATCTTGGCATCTGAGTTTACCCAGCCCTCATTTCACAGCCTGATTGTTACCCCGATTTTAAAATTCTGCTTGTGAACGGAACTTCAGTATCTGTGGCTCGCTAGCTTAATGGCATTGAGGCCTGAGATTTCAGGCCAACTTATTCAAGACCAATTCCTGCACCTTGTGTGCTTCAAAAAAACAGGCGCGGTTCATTTTCAAACCCTTATCTTGGAAAATCTTGACTTTTGCCAGGAAAACTTTCTCTCCTGATTTTTCACTTGGATCTTTGCTGGTTTCTTGTGGTACACAACCTAAATTAAGTATATCTCAGCATTTTAATGCTGTTATAACTGATGTGTTTTGTAAAATGTTATGAGAATTTTGCCAAAATAATAGGTAGTAGGAGCTTAACAATTAAACACGAATGAATGGAATTAAGAATAAATTTCAGTTCCTTCTTATCACAGGGAACCCTAAAAGGATTTGACCAAACCATCAACCTAATATTGGATGAAAGCCATGAGCGAGTATTTAGTTCACAACAAGGCGTGGAACAAGTAGTACTTGGCTTGTACATAGTAAGAGGAGATAATGTGTAAGTGGGGATTAGTTTGATTCTTTGACTAATGATGCTCTGTGTTACAATCATGCACAAGTAAAAGTCTTTATACTAGTTTTTGTCTTTGAATCAGTAAGAGTCATACAGAATCATGCATCATACAAGAGGCCGTTCAACCCATCGAGTCTGCACTAACCCCATTTTCCTGTATTCCATTTTCCATTCATAACATATAAGCTAAACAAACATTGCACGTTATCAAAATGTTCTGTGTATTGGTTTTTATTTTTTCTACAATTTTAATAAGATAAACAAAAAGATAAATTTAGTTGGAATCGTAGGAGGAAAACGTAGAACAGGAGCTCCTCAATTTACAAATGCCGGTTCTTACGAACGGAAATGTTATACTGTACTATATTGTGTGTACATATTGACTTACAAATGTTCTCTGGGATGGAACCTGCCCATAACCTGGGGATCTCCTGTAGTTAAGTTTAGCAAAACTACTTAACCTCAGTTTCTAGTGCTGAATTGATGCTAATCAGTCAATAAAATATGAAACCTTTGGGAGCAAGAGTAGAAGTTGCTTTGAGCTGTTGCTACCATGTATTTTGTAAGTATAGAATGAACCGTTTTAACTTTGAAGTTTATCTCCGCTTTTCTTCTAGTAACAATGAGAGTTTGCTGTAATTGGAAAGTCTTTCTTTCTAATAATTTACAGGATAAGTTGAATTGGAATGTTCTAGCTAATATCTTTAAAGATAAAAATTAAAATCAATTAAGATAATAACTATTCACCTCGTGTGTTTCAGAGCAGTGATTGGTGAAATAGATGAAGAAACAGATTCTGCATTGGATTTGGGAAACATCAGAGCTGAACCTTTAAATTCTGTAGTACACTGAAAGGTTTAAGAACTTTGTGAATGCATGGCTGGCATTGAGAAGATTGGAAAACTGATACTTTCACAAATAGCGCGTGTAGGCAGTTTGATGTTTGAAGAAAGAAAATATTTCCTATTTGAATATTTTTATGTCTTTGTAGTTTTGAATATTTACATAAATATTTCTTAAAACTTGATTGTATTGAGTACTTGGTGACATAAAAAATAAACTTAATATGAAATGTTAAGCTAAATTCAGTATTGGTTAATTGTGCTCCGTTCCAAAAATCTAGCTGTGCAATTTTAGTTAAAATGATGCTTACAGCCAGACACAACAGATCAATAAACTTAAATGGTATGTGCTGGCTGACAGCATGTTTTAGTGCTATGTACCTTTATTTCTTTCCTTAAAGCCCATCTTTTAAAATAATGCTGCTTCTATACCTTTCCCAAATATGTAGAAATGTTCTTCAGAAAAGTTGTATGCATAGTTTATGACCTGTCCAAATTGGCCAAATTTTAATTTGGTGACTGGGTTTGTGGGGGACGGGGGAGAGTGGAGGGGTGGTAGTGTGGGCCCTGATTTTTTTTTTCCAAATGTCTGACTCTCGGAAACGCATTTATAACATCCCATATTACTATTACTTTTAAGGATCCAATATGTGGATGTTCATTTGTACTTATAAGTGGATAGTTTACACTGTAATCTATTGTGTTCTGACTTGTGTACAGATCGACTTATGAATGTACTCCGGAACAGATCTCTTTGTGAACTGGAGACCTCCTGTACCAGTGCCATCAGTTTACATACATCTGAATTGTGCCCTTTTTGAATGTGATTGGTACTAAGACATGCCCAGTTAGTACCAGAAAACATGAGTCCAGCAGCACAAACTCATTTCACAGTGGCAATTCATGCTTTTGATTGTGGTGGGAAAATGTAACGTTTCTCCAGAGATTTGGGAATCAAATCTATATTTTGAGCTGGATTGTTTTATTTTAATTTATTGTGTAAATATTGCTGAACTCATGATCAGAAATATGGGCTTTTCAAGATAAAATGGCAGAAATTTGGAACCTTTTTCTCCCAAAAAGCTAGCAGGATTGGAGCTTTCAAGATTGAGAAAGATAGATGAAGTGGAACCAGTAATATATTTGGATTACTAAAACGGATCTGATAAGGTACATACGAAACGACTGAAGATCCCATGATATTGGGAGTGCTTTTGTAATGCAGTGGTATTGTCCCTGTCTCAAGTCTCATGTTCTCCAGAGGTGTGTCATAACATTTCTGAGCTGGTTGATTAGAAAATAACCCATGGATGTTGGGGATAGTGTATTAGCCAACTAATAGAAGAGAGACAGTTGGGATTCAGGGGTCATTCAGGTTGACAACCTGTAACTTGGGGAGTGCAACAGGAATCAATACTCTGGCCGCAGTTATTTATAATGTATACATAACTTGGATGAGGGAAGTGAATGTATTTATGCTGAGTTTGCAGATGACAGAAAAATCGATGGGAAGGCAAGTAGAGGGGATGACACAGTCTATAGAGTGATACGGACAGGTTAAGCAAGTTGGCAAAAATGTGGCAGATGGAAAATGTGAAGTTATGCACTTTGGCAGTAAGCATAGCAGGTGAATATTATTCAAATTGAGAAGACTGCAGAAAATTGCTGCACGGAGGGATTTGGGAGTCCTCGTGCATGAATCACAAATTTAGCATCCAATTTTAGCAGGTGATCATGAAAGTAATGGTATGTTAACCTTTATTTCAAAGGGAACAGAATATAAACATAACCAAGTCTTGCCCAAAGCTATACACGGCACTAAACAGAAATACTGACATTGGTGGCAGGTCAGAGAGGTTGCACTATGTTGAACCTGTGCATGGACTGATTTTGAATAGTTTAGGTCTGTACTCATTAGAAATTCAAAGAATGAGAGTTGACTTTATTGAAATGTCTAAGATTCTTAGAGGCTTGATAGGTTAAGTTTGGAGAGTTTGTTTTCACTCTGGGAGAGTCTAGGTCCAGCAGGCGTAACCTCAGACTGAAGGGTCATCCATTTTAAAACACATGAGGAGAAATTACTTCCCCAAGGATACTGAATCTGTGGAGTTCTTTAATGCAGAGGGCTACCAAGATGGAGTCTGTAAAAATTCTTAAGGCTGAAATAGACATTAATAATCAGTGAGGTGTTCAAAGGTTGTGGAGAAAAAGGCAGGAGTTGAGGATTATCAGATCAGCCATGAATCAACCTCTATTGGAGGCAAAAAACATTCAAAAGTGATTCACATTCTGCAGATTCCTGTGATAAAGCAGTTATCAAGCATGGCTAATAAATTATGCTTTTATTCATTTGAGTTTAGAATCATGAGCATACTCTAATTGATCCATGATTGAGGGGGACTGTTTGATTTTAAAATGTAAAGCCTGACAGTTAATTGTCAGTCATCATTAATAGGTACATTTACCATGGCACCTCTACCAATCAGTGGCCACTTGCTGTCCAGTCAGCAGTATAAATGTTATTTCTCTTTAATTTCTTGCAAGTTTCTTAGGTTTGAGTGTAAGACAAGCTGAATTTAATGAGAAAATTTCTTTTTCAGCAACTCTGAAGTTCAGTTGTCACTAGCTAATGATCCCCATTTAATGAGCTAGTACGGACATGATTGGCTGAATGGCTTCCTGACATGCCATAACACTTGTGTGATTTCATTGATTCTGTATTTTGCTGCATTTTCGGGAGGAGCGAGAGAGAGAGAGCACCAGGAGGCTGCCGGGAAGGTAAGTTTTTCCCACTTTAAAAAGTTTACCTCAAGCGGGAGTGGCCAAATTTGTCAAACATAAATTCCCTTTCACAAAACCATGTTGACTGATTGCTTTAAGCTTTTCTAAAATGTCCTGCCAATTCTTCCTTCATAATGAACTCTCAAATTCTCCCAACAACAGATGTTAGGCTAATGGGCATACAGTTCCTGACTCTTTGTCTTAACTCCCTTCTTGAACAGGGGCATCACACATTTTCCAGAGACTTAACGAATGGATTACATTTGACCGATACTTGGGATGTGAGGTGATTATTAGATGAAGGTAGGCAAAGCAGGATGGGTCTGTATGCACTGCAGTTTAAGATTGAGGTGAATTATAACAGATCTGAGAGAATTTGACAAGATGGATGCTCCCTTGTGGGAGAGACTAGAAGACAGTTTAAAAATCAGTTGTGTGACCTTTTTGTTTTCTCAGGGTTATAAGTCTTTGGAACACCACCCTGGAGAACAGCAGAAGCAGATTCATTAAATTATTTTAAGGGAAGAGGTAGATTGACTTCCACGTTAGTCACAGATCTAAGGTCGATGGGAATTTGGAGTTGAGACTAAATCAAATCAGTCATGTTCTTGTTGAATTGATAATGGGGAACAGGGAAATGACAGATAATTTAAGACCAGTATTTTGCATTGATCTTCATGGTGGAGGACACTATTAACATTCCAAAAATATCAGATAAGCAAGGTGCTAATGGGACCAAAGACCGTAACAGTCTCTAACAAGGGACACAAAATTTAACTAACTAATGGGACTGAAGGCATCAAGTCAGCAGGAACTAATGGCTGCAAATATAGTGGAGGCATTAGGTAGAAATATTCTAGAACTTTCTGGACTCTGGAAAATGCTAGTGTGATGCCCCTGTTCAAGAAGGGAGTTAGAAAGAGTCAGGAACTGTATGCCCGTTAGCCTAACATATGTTGTTGGGAGAATTTGAGAGTTCATTATGAAGGAAGAATTGGCAGGACATTTAGAAAAGCTTAAAGCAATCAGTCAACATGGTTTTGTGAAAGGGAATTTATGTTTGACAAATTTGCTCGAGTTTTTTGAGGATATAAACAGTTGATAATGTGGAACCAGTAGGTGTAATGTATTTGGATTTCTGGAAGGCCTTCAGTAAGGTGCCACACAAAAGGCTATTATGCAAGAAAGGGCTCCCAGTATCGTTGGAAATGTATTGGCATTGAGGACACAGTTTGGATTAATGGGTCTTTTTCAAGTTGGAAACATGTAACCAGTAGAGTGTCACAAACATTGGTCCTAGGGCCTTCATTTCTTACTGTCTACACTATCAACTTGGAGAATGGGGTAGTATAATGTATCAAAATTTGCTGCAGATACAAAAAAATAGATGGGAGGGCATGTTGTGAAAAAGACAACAAATATGTAAGGAGATATAGATGGATTAAGTAGACAAACACTTGACAGAATACAGGTGCAGCAAGTAATTAAGGCAAATGGAATTTTTTTTTTAAGAATTAGAAATTTTGGTCTTCATTGCCGGGAGGTTGGAATTTAAAAACAGGGAAGTCCTTTTACAACTATACACAGTTGTAAAAGGCCACATCTGGAGTACTCTATGCAGTCTTGATTGCCATAGTTAAAATATATATTCTCATTGCAGGCAGTTCAAAAGTGATTCAGTAGGCTGATTCCAGGATGAAGGGGTTGATATTGAGAACAACTAACAGATTAGGCCTTTTTTCATTATAACTGAGAAAAATGGAGCAATCGTATTGAAACTTTACAAGAGAGATTTTCAGAAAATTTCCCAAACTAGGGGACACAATTAAAACTGAAAATGCGAAGGAATTTCTTCTCAGTTATGCATGTCTGAAATTCTCTCCCCCCAGAGAAGCATGGAAGCTAGATCACAAAGTATTTAAAGAGGAGGTAGATAGCTCTCAACTCCTCTTTCATGCCAACTTCTCATAGATTTTTGAATGAGCAATTGATACCTAGGATATATCAACCTTGATCTTCTAAGATGGCATGGTAGGACTGAAGGGCTGAACAGCCTACTGATATTCATAATTTTTATGTCTGTAACGAAACTAAAACACATTTCTTCCTTTATACAAAAGATGTGAAGCTTGGCCTCTATGTTACAAGAGAGGTCTTTATGAAGATCTGTGGAAAATACAAACATAAACCCTTGGGTCCAATTGATATTGCCTACTTCACTCATCTGGTCAGAGGCTTTTTTCACAATCACGAGTTGAGGGGGTAAGAAATAAAGCTGGGTTCTCTTAGTTGCGATGTTAGGGATGGTAATAAGTATTCAGGAAATTAAACATCACTGCATCCAGAAGTAAACGTTACCATTTAATGTTGAAGTTTTGTGCAATGCAATGGCTTTACTGTATGTACCAAAACACACCCATAAAAGAGACTTGGCACTGACAATAAACTAGTGTACCACAACAGAATAGACATTTTAACCATGCTATTATTCACAACCAACCAACTTTGTAACAATTTGTGGCAAAAATGTACTTTGATAAAATGCTTATCTTGTACAATTTAATAAACACTAATTAAGATTATGGAATATTCCATTAATTGGGAACTTGTTCAATAGCTGTAAGACACCAATGCGGGGAGATTGCAGTCCCTAAATAACACTATTAGAATTGGTTTGGTCAAATGTCACTTCCAACAAATAATATGAATAGACTCTGTACAATAATTTTAGATTGATATACAAATTTCCTCCTGAGCAAATATAGTTAAAAGAAATCTATGTGCTGTAAAATAACTTTCCATGCTTTTACAATCAGTTAATCAAATCCATGGAATGTTATAACTAAACAGCATCTTGTATTAGTAAAATTCTCAAATTGGACAGACGTTCAGGACAACTGATATTTTGACCTGCTTCTGTGCAGAATGTTCATAGAATTTTTTTTTTTCAGAAAGGGCACAAGACAATTCAAAGCATGTAATTTTTCTTCAGAACCTCCAGGTATTGTTCTGTAGCTCTAGTGACAGGGTCCTGGTCTTGGTTTATGCTCTTCAGTGAGCCAGCAGCAGATCCAAGAGGTGAGACCCGTGTAGATCCTCTTTCCAAATCAGCAGTGGCTGGAATGCAGATGTAGAAATTAGTTACCAAATGAACCTGTTCTTATGTTCATGCTTTCTACAATTCCCCAGTGGACTATGCTTAATCATTCATATTCTCACAGCAATTTCATGTGAATGTGTTTAATCCAGTTGTATTATTGATTACTAATATTTACTGAAACCTCAGCCATGTTCTCTGCTTTCCTGTCTATAGCCTCTTTTATGATCACCCTGCTGATCCTCTCAGCCTCTGGAATTCTTTTCTTTGCTAAATAAACTCCAAAATATGTAGAGATTACCCTAGCAACTTCACTTTTAGTAGGGACTTTGATACAACACTCGTTCAAATGCTCCCTTGATGTCAAAGGCAATGACTCTCATTTATGGAATTCAACTTTTTGTCCATGTTTGGACTGAGTCTGTGATGTGGTCCAAAGCTGAGTGCCATCAGCAGAACTCAGACTAGACACCAGTGGGAAAGATGGTGTTCAGTAAATGCTGCTTGATAGCACAGCTGACTACACCTTCAATTTTCCGATGATTGCAAGGAAACTTATAGGGTGATAACTGGTCAGAATGAATTTGCTGTGTTTTTTGTGTACACCATATACCTGGGTAATTTTCCACGTTATTAGGTAGAAGTCAGGGCTGTGGCTGTACTGGAAAAGCTTGTCTAGGGCTGCAACTAATTCTAACACATGATTCTTCAATACTGGACACACCAGTGCCGTTAGCCACTTTTTTTATAACACAATGAACTGATTTGACAACTGTTATCTGTGACCTCAAATTTTAAGATATGTAAACTCCAGCTATTTTTGACTCTCTCCCTCATTAGGCTAGACCCTGTCTGTTAGAGGAAAAAGTAGTGAGAGTGGGGCAAAAGAACTAGTTTTATATAAGCAAATTAACAGATCAGCATCATGATACAGAAAATAGGAGCAGATGTAGGCCATGAAATCCTGCTCCACTATTCAACATAATCACAGCAAATCATCCAACTCAGTACCATGTTCTCGCTTTCTCCCCATACCCTTTGATCCCTTTAGCCCCAAGAACTATGTCTAACTCCTTCTTGAAAACATTTGATGTTTTGGCCTTAACAACTTTGTGGCAGAGAATTCCAGAGGTTTACCACTCTCTGGATGAAGACATTTCTCCTCCCCTCAGTCCTAAATGACCTACTCCATATTCTTAGGCTGGTTTGAGACTCGCCAGTCATCCGGAACATTCTTTCTGCACTTATCATGCTTAGTCCTGTTAGAAGTTTTCAGGTTTCAATGTGATCCCTTTTCATTCTTCTAAACTCCAGTATATTGTCCTAACCAATTCTCATCACATGTCAGTATTACCATCCGAGGAATCAGTCTAGTAAACCCTTGTTGCACTCCTCCATTGACACAATATACTTCCTCAGATAAGGAGGCCAAAAGTGTACCAGATGTGGTCTCACTTAGATCTTATACAATCACATCAAGACATAGAACATTACAGCGCAGTACAGGCCCTTTGGCCCTCGACATCTCTGCTCCTGTACTCAAATACTCTCATATGAAGGTCAACATACCATTTACCTTCTTCACTGCCTGCACCTGGATGCTTAATTTCAGCAACTGGCATCCAAGGACACCTAGGTCTCATTGCAACTCCGTTTCCCAATTTATTGCCTTTCAGATAATAATCTGTCTTTCTGCTTTTAATAAATTGCAATTTGATTCTGCATATTGTTATGCAATTATCCTTTACAACACCCACTATTTCAGTGATGAGTTGAGGTCACAGATTATTGTATCAAATTGCAGGAAGAAATAGCTCCAATTATATTTTAATATAAATTTGAATTATGGTTCAATTCAATTATAAAACTCAATTATAGTGGACTGCATTTACAATTACTCCAGTAGTTAACATACAAAAATACTACACTATAAATGTTTTATCATTTACCTTGAACAAGTTCTTTGGAAATATTTTTTTGTAATGCTTCCTGCATCTGAAATGACAACATTTGAATGGATTAACACAATTTGATGAAACAATTGTGGAAATGAAAGTAAAGCATTCAATGGACAAACATTTATTTAATAATCTGTCAAACAAGTTAGAACTGCAAAGTACTCGCATGCTGGATCACTCTCATCTGCTTATGAGGAGGGGTTTGTTATTGTACAGTGAACTAAAGCCTATACCATAGCTTACTTTTCATCCCTTAAATGATGAACTATATTATAAAACTCATGATTAGCACTGATCCTTTCCAGGATCATCTTGATTCTTTCCAAAGTGGCCTTGCTAAGCTGATCTTTGCTCCCTGCTTAAATGTCCCAGAAAGTCCTCAAGAAGTAACAAATAGAAGAGTCAATGTTTTCACATTAGTTAATTTGCAAATCTGTAGGACAAGCTGGTTCAGATATTTGATTCATAAACTTTTAATGAAGCCCTTTTCTGCTCTCCATATAAGTAGCAGGAAGCTTTGTTTCTCTTTTTAGTGACCTATGGATCTTCTGGATTCCAAATTTAGCATGCCAGATGGGAAGAGTATATTGAAGTAGATATTTCATTATGATGGGTGTTTCAAAGGGCTGCAATGCTTCATAAGTGCGTTAGGCACTTGGGCTAATTTTATTTTTCTCTATTTCCTGCTGACATTTAGACTTTATGATATTTGTTAATTCATTCTATACTCTCTTCCAGTTCTCTTTAACGCTGCTTGCTAATGGAAATTATCTGTGCTGAAGATAGGCCTGCATAGGGATTGTCAGGCAATTCTGACTGTTCCAGGATCTGTACGTGCCCATTCAGACCTTGCAAGTTTAGTGTGAAACTAGAGCCGACAGAGTACTAAAGGAAGCCCTTTTCCTGTAGGAAATTGGCTCTCTCACAATATTTGACTATGTAACTGCTGTATTACAGGATGTCATTCTTTGATTGACTGTTCTTTTATAGGTTTCAAATCTGATATCCTCTCCCCTTCAAAAATACTTTTCTCTCTTTCACCCTGGCTATTTCCCCGGTAAGGTCCGCATTTCCATTTCTATTAGTCCAAGGAATGAAGAAAGTAGATGGTAGATATCTAGTTTTACCACCCACCACAGTTGTGATTGGTCTGCTGAAACTTCTACCTGGTCCTCCTGCCATTGGCTAAAGCTGCTCATTGTTGCAGGACTAGCCCGAATCCAGGTCAGAAGTCATATGACAGCAGGTTATAGTCCAACAGGTTAATTTGAAACCACAAGCTTTTGGAGCACTACTCCTTCGTCAGGTGAAGTGAAGAGAAGCACACGTGCACGGAACTTATAGGCTGAGAGATCAAAAAGTCATACAAATCCACAAGACACCAGGACTATAACCTAGTGTTGTGTGACTTTGACCTTGTCCACCCCAGTCCAAAACCAACACCTCCACATTTCCTGAATCCAAACATAATCCCTGGCTTCTTTATTCCAAATTGTTTTCATAAACCCCTATTCCCAGTCCCATCTACTCTAGCCTCCATCAAGTACAAACAGCTCATGGACTTCTTTGTCGTTCAGGATTGAGACAACCATTTCAATTGCCTCTGCTATGTTCCTCCAATCCACTAGGCCATCTAGCTAAACTTCCTTTAATGCTCTCCCTGCTCTAGCCCTGAACCTTTTACTTTCTCTTCCATCTCCTTGTATTGCCTCATCGATTCCATCAGACCAAACTCCTATCCCCTTGATCCTATTACCACTAAGTTGTTATTCAGCCAACCTCCTTCCTTCCTTGCCCTCCATATTAACCAAATTTGTAAACAGTTCTCCATCTCTCCTTAGATTCTCTGTAATCATCTCCTCAAAATAAAAAAATCCTTTACTCCCTCAACTTTTGAAAACTATTGGTGATGGGACAATCTTCTTTTTCTCTCAAGTCCTTGGATACGTTGTCATCTCCCAATCTATTCCCATCTTTCTTGGGAATTAATGTTTGAATTCCTCCGATTAGGTTTCCAAATTGCTACAGTTCCAAAACAATATGGATCAAAGTCATAATTGACATGCTATGTGATGAAAGTCTTACCCTACTCAACGCCCAAAACTTGTCAGCAGTATTTGACCACACAATCCATCTCGAATACATTATTGTACAGCTGGGTGAACTGCTTTCACCTGATTCTGTTTTTATCAATCTAGCCTTATCCATTATTCTTTTTGCGTTTGCTTCTCTTCCTATTCCTACATTGGTGTTCCCCAACAGTGAAGGAACAGTGATTCAGTACCAAATCAGGATGGTGTAGGGCTTGCAAGGGATAAATATTGCAAAGTGTTCTCAGTCCTCACTACACACTGTGCTCCCTATCTGTTGACTCCATCCCTCTCCATGGCAGCGATATGAGATCAAGCCATCTGTTCAAAGGTTTGGTGTCATGTGTTCTAAACAGCTTTTGACCTCTTTATCTGTGCCATCACTAAGAGTGCTTCTGTACATCACGTCATCTCCGATTCAGATCTGAAACCCTCATTAATACATACGTTATTGTTACATTTCACTTGGGTAGCGCCTTGGAACTCAAGCCTTGCTATCTCCAGAATTATCACAAACGTTAAAGAGGTTATAAAAGTATCCAAAATTCCCCAATTTACCTGTTTAATCTCCTTATAAACTCCCACTATTCACTAACTAACACACACACAGAAAACAGAGGTGTTACGGGAGGGCGAGAAAGATTAGGAAGAATGTTCATTGGTCCTTGTTCACAGGGCTCACTGAGATGATCCTTTCAGCTTGTCAGGATTTGCTGCTCCTTCTTCAGGTACTTTCACTTGCTTTCAGGATGCACTTGGTGACTGGTTTACATTTACAAAATCTCTGACTTGTTTTTTAAAAATCCATAACTTACAAAAACTGATGAAGGGAAATGAACTGGTTTTCTTTAGGCTTGAAGTATTAATTATTGCTCAGACTAGAACAGCTTGTTTTTCAGAGATCCAGTGATGTCTGACCAAGCATTCACACACACAAGCTGTTCAGCTACCTGGGAGCTGATGACAAGTAGAAGGCCTATGTCATTGACAATTGGTCACCACTCCACAAACCAATCAATGACTTGTTGCTGGCTGATTCTCACTTCACACACAGCCCTTGGCTCCAGCTCATTTGTAGTAGTCTTCTCTACTGTTTGATAAACAGCAATGTAAACACTTCAGAAAACCTGCCTCTAACAGTGTCATAATCTTTTCTATAATCACTGGTGTTTAAAACAGTCCTTTATAGATTTTGATCCACAATCAAAAATACAGATAAATAAAAAGGTATGGTCTTGGACTACTCCAACACACATTGGGCGGGTTTCCCATATTCTTCCCTCAGTAAACTGGGGGTCACCCAAAGCTCTGCCACCCACGTCTTAACTCATAACAAATTTTGCTTACCTGTCATCTTCATGCTCACCGACTTACATGGCTTCTGGTCAAGCAACATCTCAATTTTGTTTTCCATTATCTCCATGGCCTTGCCTGTCACTATCACTAATCTCCTCCAGCCCCACAACCCTCTTTATTGTCTCTGCTCCTCTAATTCTGGACTTCTGTGCATTCTGGACATTTGACGCAATATCTCCTTATGTGATTTGATATCCTTCTTTGTTTTTTAATGTTCCTGGGATGTTTCATGAAGGTAAAGGCACTTTTCTAATATAATAGTTTCTCTTGCACTTCCAGGGTCAGCAAAAACCAATGATACCTAACTTTACAGCACCAGATGAGATGCCACCAACTATTTTTACAGACACTGGCATACCTACCTGCCAATGACTATATGCACAGAGAAGCTGCTCCAGGATTACCAGTTACTGTAATATATTTTGCAATTAACATTCAGAAGGTAGGAAGATTTAGGAACAAAAGTGGTTAGCTGTAACCTAACATTCAGTTCCACTTGCAAACAAATTTCAATGTTGTCCTATAGATTAGCCCTGTAGTTTAATATGGTTACACTCCTTCCAAGAATCTCATCCGAAATCACCTCAATTTCAGCGGCTATCAATAGGTTAGGTCCTAGGTTGGTCTATTATATGTCTATAGACAGATGAATATCTAAATTTCTTCTTTCCAACACTTCCGATTACAACACATGATATAGGTGTGTGAAATTCAGGAATACTCTGCCTATAATTTTCTGACAACAATTAGTACTGTACACTTTCAGGTTGTTGAAATATCCTTCCCCTTCATTCCTCATAGCTGGCTCTACATTGTGTTGTTTGTCAGCCTTATTTCATTAGTGGTACTCTCACATCTCAGCCAGCTCATCAGTTAATTCTTTAATTAAAAGCAGGCCATTATAAACATGTCTATAATGGTATTTGCGCTCTACATGTATTTCTTGCCATCTTATTTAATTATAACTTATATAGTCATAGAAGACAGCAGCACAAGAAAAGGTACTTTGGGCAATCAGGTCTGTGCCAGTTGAAACCGAACTTTTCTAATCTCATTTTCCAGCACTTGGCGCATAGCCTTGTATGTCTTGGGATAAGCTCCTTCCAGTCTACCCTGTCAATCCTGTAAAATCTCAACCATGTCCCCACTCAGTCTCCTCTGCTCCAAGGAAAACAACCCTCATCTATCCAAACTCTCTTCAGAACCTCTCCAGTTCAAGCAACATCCTGGTAAATCTTCTCTGCACACTCAATGCTATCACATCCTTCCTATAATGTGAATTCTAGAACTGCACACAACACTCTAGCAGCCTAACTAGCATTTTGTACAGTTCCAGCATAGCCTCACTGCTCTTAAACTCTATGCCTCAGCTAAGAAAGGCAAGTATCCCTTATGCCTTCTTAAACACTTTATCCACCCGTCCAGCTAACCTAAGGGACTAGTGGACATTCCCCAAGGTCCCTTCGATCCTCTGTGCTTTCCAGAGTCCTCCTGTTCATCAGTACTCCGTTGTTTTGTTTGTCCTGCTCAAGTGCATCACCTCACACTTATCTGGATTGAATTCCATTTGCTATCAATCAGCCCACCTACATCCTGTTTTAAGCTAAAGGTATCCTCCCCACTATTTAGTATGCCACCAATTTTTATATCACCTGTGAATTTACTGAACAACCCTCTTAAATTCAAGTCTAAATCATTTATATGTACCACAAACATGAAGGGTTCCAACACTGATCCCTGCGGAACCTCACTGGACACAGGCTTCTAGTTACAAAAATGCCCTTCGATTATGATGTCTTGCTTCCTGCCACTCAGCTAATCTGGATCCAATCAGCCAATTTTCTTTGGATCAGGCGCCCTTACCTTTGCTATTAGCCTCTCACGTGGCCTTGCCAAAATCCAGGTAGACTACAGTCGAATGTACTGTCCTCATCTGCATACCTAGAGATTTCTTCAAAAATTCAATCAAATTCATCAGAAATGACCTCACTTGAACAAAACCATACTGACTGTTTCCAACTAATCCCTACCTCCCCAAATACAGATGATTTTGTCCCTTGGAATTGCTTCCAATAGTTTCCCCACCACTGAGGTTAGACCGATTGGCCCGTAGTTTCCTGGTTTACCACTTGCTCTGTTCTTGAATAATGGCGGTGGCACCTCTCCTGTGGCCAGAGTAGTAGTGAAAATTATTGCCAGCATTCCTGCTATTTTCTACATTGCCTCACTGAACAGACTCACTCTGGCCCTGGAGATTTATCAACTTTTAAGCCTACAAAACCATGATGTATCCTTCTAGGACTTCCTCCCCAAGTGCATAATTGGCTGTGAAGTGCTTTGGGATGTCCTGAGATATAATACCTGGTGCTGCAAGTTGTATTTATTCCCAGGCCCCAGCAGGAAAATATTGCTAACATGGTGAATTTTCTTTTAAAAAAAAAAAAAAAAGATATTCACCGAAAGCCTTCTCTGAATTTTGTCCCTCGGCTGTAATGTACCCCTTTCAGTGTTTAGGTTCTGTTATATTGCAAGACATAAGATATCCTTGTCTTTTCACCAATATCTTCCCTAGCCTATTGCCCTCAACAGGAATTTAAATGTATTGAGACCCGAGGTCAGTTTATTCTAAGTACTGTCATTTTGCTGCATTTTGGTCCTTTTATATAAATTTATACTTATTGACAAGAGTTGGAGGATCTCAATTATGTGTAAATATTAATTTCTAAATTTTAAATCGGTTGGATTAGTATTTTAAATAAAGGTCAGATGTCAATAAGAAGTTACTTTCCTTTTGTTATCAGCAAAAATAAACTAATTAACACTAATAGCATGCAATTATAACTCATTTGTATACTTTGTGTACTCAATTCTTCAATATATCTTAAGTCATGGATTAATAAAGTTTGTGATGCTACTCATCAGTGTCACTAGATGTAAAGTGAGATTTTAAAAGTAATACACAACAGAAGTCAGCTTGACAATGAACATTCACATCAAAACATAATCCATGCTGTATGCAAATATTTCTTGCAACTCCATGCAATGTCAGAAAGAAACATTACTGGTCAACAGCCTGGTCTATTCTAACAATATGAATGACCTAGGCTGCCAGAGAACAAAAAGCATTCAAGCATTATATTTTGCTGATTTAAGCTGATAATGTTACATAATTAAATATTGAACTTAAAGAGATTTTGTATAATTAATGCTTCTATCAGACAGGAGTATACTTCACAGACCAAAGGAAGCAGTTTAGACAGATATAAACAAAGGATATCCCTAATTTAGAACACAACCACAAATGAATTTTAGTCAACAAATAACACATGACTACAGACCTTGTTATGCATCTGGATGCATAGAAGATAGGTGAGAAACAGAGTGTTGAGTGAGGAGCTGAAGGAGCGAGAAATGAGACCTATGAGTGTACAGACCTCTCAGTTCAAGATTAAATTCACCGTTTTGTGTTTTTAAAAGGGGTTACAAGCAATTCAGCAGTATTTATGTAGAAATCAAACTGAACTTTAAAACTGAAAACCAAAATGCAGAAATCAAAGAAGTTTTGTAAAACATTTTCCTTCTGCTGTATGGCACAGGGCTTTCTGTTTTCTAGGTGTCCAATTTAACATATTAAACTTATTTATCACTGCAGAACATTTTCAAGGAAATCTTTGTAGTATTCCGTATTTCTTTGCAAAAGAGGCTTTTATGCCAAGGTAGAACAATTTTCCTCCTGGAAATTTTCCTGGAATGGACCTTCCATAAGACAAAGTTCATAACAGCTACGAACACATTATTAAGAAATTAAATTAAAATTTTAACAGATTTTTTTCTAAAAAAAATACAAATTGCTTAAGGGATATAATTTCCACAGCCACAAAGGGGTGAACATTTTTAAAAACTGATGCACATTAACACAAATCCATTGACAAGGATCCACCTTAAGTCAAAGTTTTGAAATTTATTGAAGACAAGAATTTACTGAAAAATTGTTTTGCTTGCATAATATATTTTCACTATGACTTGCATAAATCTTAATATTCAACTTTAAAAAAAGAGTTATGAAGATTGTAGAAAAATATCAGCTATATAATGGACAGGGCTTTCTCTCAGAGGATTATACTTAAAACTTTTGTTCTATGATTGATCATGAAAAAATTGCCTTCATCTGAGCAATGTGTTCAGGAAGGAAACACAAATCTAGAGCAAAAAAGTATACTGTGATAACTGACCTTAGCCAGGTATGACTCTACTTTGTTGGTAGAGGACATTCCATCTTCCACTGGATTTAAGAAGCTATTTCCCAGATTTCTGTTGAAAGTTCCCAGGTTACCGACATTACCCATTGTGCTTTGCAGCTGACCCATCTCGAGAGTAGGAGTTGCGTTAAAGCTTCCATTCATAATGCTGGTAGCAATTAAGGATTTACTACGTTGACGTTCATTTAGTAGCTTAGTATTGGTTTCTGCTAACCTCTCGTTTGATCTGTAGAAGGAAATTAACAGAAGTGGTGGTTAAAATGCCAACATTAATTCCAAACAAACGGGATACCTTCACAGCTCTCTGTACAATCTTCAACACAAAAAACCATTAGTTTAGACTCATTACATAACATCACTGAAAATTCAGTTGTGTTAAAAATAATTTTATGACAATCTAAGAAACCAACATGCAATGATAGGGCACCAGTAGATTATTACTCTCCTGTGAAGCATGTTTTTCAATTAGGGATGCACCTAATGAAGCAACTAAATTCAGTCCATTTGAATTAGTTTTTAGGCATGAGATGAGAAGACCACAAATTAATTAAAGAGAAATTGATGAGTTAGATTTCAGAGACCACACATTTGGACTGTGTCTCAAATTTTAGGGAAAGATTAAATAGAAGGGGTGAGTTGATTATACAGCACTTGAAAGTCGCACAGCATGTGATAAAACAGGAATGAGTTAAAAGATCAAAAATGTGTAATTTTTCTAATGGAGATAAACTGTTAGTGTTACTCCCAATGGTAGGTGAACCATTAAAGGCAAGGTTTAGTAAGCCTTATTAAATCGAAAGGAAATTGAGTGAGATGAATTATTTGATAAGAATGCCAGATAGAACGAAGTCTCAGAGTGTGTCATGTGAATATGCTCAAAGGGTACTTCGAAAGGGAAGGAGAGCAAAAGAAGAATGTGTTGCTGGCTAAAACGCAGATTGAAGTAAAAATGATTCTGAATTGGACAATGAGAAAGTTCTCAAAATTTGGGATAAAAATAATTTATCTTCCAGAGGAAAACTGAAATGACCCAAAAAAGTTATTACAATCACACGGAGAGATATGTGGGAATAAACTGGGAAGTACTAATCTGATTATGCATGATGTAGATATAGGAAATGCTGTTCCAATTAAGCAACATTCTTACAGACTTAACCCTCTAAAGTTGGCACAGCTTCAAAAAGAGATTGAATGTATGCTCAAAGACAATATAATCAAAGTGAGTTGCAGCGAAATGGAGCTCACCCATAGCAATGATGCTAAAACCAGGTGGTACCCAATGATTAAGTGTGCTCAATAGCAAAGTCAATGCAGTTATAAAATCTGATTCCTATTCTATTCCACGTTTGGAAGGCACTATTGAGGTGAAACAAGCAACTTATATTTCAAAGTTGGACTTACTCAGAGGATATGGCAGGTACCTTTATCAGAAAGAGCGAAGGAATTTTTTTGTAAGCTGTCCTGATACTGAAAATGGACTGTACAAGTTTAAAGTCATGCCATTTGGTATGAAAAATGCTCCAGCCACATTTCAAAGACTAACCAACAAGGTTGTTTCAGGATTACTCAATTGTGTGGTGAACATTGACAATCTAGTGATTTTTATTCACACGTGGAAGGAACATTTGGAATATCCTTCAGAATTGTTTGATAACTTTGGGAGGCAGATTTGGTGATAAACCTGACCAAGCATGAGTTTGCAAAATCCCAAGTCACATTTCTTGGCTATCTTATTGGACATGGACAGATGACTCAATGGGATGTGAAAACAAAGGTGTTTCCCATACCATCAACAAAGAGGGATGTGCTATGATTCCTGGGATCGAGTCATTTTATTGGAAGTTTGTATCAAATTTTAATAGTGTGGTTGATCCACTGGATGACTTGTTGAAGAAGTGCAGAAAATTTCAGTGGATGGATAAACGTCAGAAGGCATTTCTTAGCCTGAAAGTTGTTTACCACTGCCCCAGTATTAGACACACCTAATTATGCAAAACCATTTAAGGTGTCTATCGATGCGAGTGATGTGGGTGTTGGTGTTGGTGCTGTACTCCTGCAAGAAGATAGAAAGACCTATTGGGTATTTTTCCAGAAATATTCCACAATTGAGAAGGAAACCTCGAGTTTAATGCTGGCTTTATAACATTTATATTGCCAGTAGTATGTCTGAGATAATTGTATACATTGATCATAACTCCTTAAAGTTTAAGCAAAAATTTAAGGAGAAAAATAAGACTGTTTAGATGGAGCATATTATTGCAGCCACTCAATTTGACAGGACTAGAAAACATAATTGCCAATACACTTGTCACAACTTTGATGATCAAAGACGAAGGCATTCGGTGGCGGGAAAAAAATGGACTGAAATCATATGTAGTAGTGAATGTGTGCATGTTTAGAATCTATGTAATGTATAAGTATTCTAGTATTAATAACATATGGCTAAAGGTTTTTTTTAATAAATGAAGCCATTTTTGTATATTGATAGTAGCTTTTTTTAAAATGGTGGGGAAGAAGAGATGAGATGATATTATGGCTTTAAGAGGTGTATTTTGTCCCTTTATGAAGAAAGGTTGAGACAGAGGTGCTCAGCAATCTGCTTAAAGCCAATAGAGTAAACAGCTCGGTAGGGTTTTTGTTAAAAAGTTGGTACAATAGAAGCAGCCTAAATGGGTGGGGTCAAGCTCCCACAGAACCAGGATTTTTAGTTTTAGTTTTCAGCTGTTGCTGGGATGTTGAAGCTGGACGTGGAAGCTCTTATTCCTCACTCTGCTATCGCTAAAAGAATTGTATGCAAGACAATCTGTTTTAGTAAATTTGCCTTCGCCAAGGGTATGTTTATGGGATGTTACTATATTGGCATGGTTAATTAGTAGTCGTTAATATATCTATTATTTTGTTAAGCATTTTGATAGCATTACAGTTAAGACATTTTTATTTTGTCTATATTTTAATACGACAGTTAAAATAAAAAGTGTGTTTTGCTTAAGGTTGAGTAGTTTAATCAATCAAATTGCATCTAGAATGCACCGCTGGACTATCATCTTAACATATTTTGAGGGGGTTTGGTTTGGACCATAACAGTACCTATCAAAATTCACCCACTTTGTAAATCAAAATATGCAGTTTTCATTTGGGAGTGGATTTTATGTGGAGACGTTTTCCCTATCCCTGATTACGAAGTTGCAGATAAGCTACCGCACCGCAATATTACAGCAGAAGCAACATTTATAGAGTCAAAGTGGGACTTTCACTGCTTTATTGAGAAATCTGCTGTGCTTACCCAGTATCTGTCCTGCATGTGATTCCAGACCCAAAGCAATGTGGTTGATTTTTAATTGGTCTCTGAAATGGCCTATGAAGGCCACTCAGTTGAAGAGAAATTTACAATGGGCCAGACACCATTAAAGAGTTAAAATTAAATGAAACAAATTGGGCTGGCCAGCTCTGTAGTTCCAAAGTACTAGGATGGAGCAGCGGTCACTGCTGGACGTATAGGCAGTCCTCAAGGAAATCAAACAGACCATACTCCGAGGTAAGTATGGTATTTTGGGTAGATCTGATTTAAAGACACCCCCAACAAGTGAAGTATTGCCCAATGGCATAGCAAAGTCCCATAAGAAAGTACCCACCGCCCTTGTTGCTTGCTGGTGGCCTGTGTAGTAAAAGCTGTTGGGCTACCTGCCTTGCTTACACGTGGCACACTTATGACACCTAGCACTGACAACAAAGTAACTTGACATCTATACTAGAACTTCCACATTTCTAATTTTCTCAACCCGACTGGTCATTCACATAAAAATATTGAATTAAGATAATTCATGTTGATACTTTTAATTTTAAAGAGGCACTAGTTTCAACTTCTGGGAAAAGCGAATTACTCCAAATCATAGAGAGATTTGAAGTTAATGATTGACACTCTTCACTGAAGTAAATTCTGTACCTGAATTGGCGACAGGCTACCTGATATACTTTTGGTGAAAGTAAGTAATAAGCAATATAAATCAGAAATTGGTTAAATGGGTCACTGGTTGCATTCTCAACTGAATCAGAAACGCACAGGTTTAAAACCTCCTTCAGGAAGCACTTAATTTAGGCTGACACATGAGAAGTAACGGAATGTTCCACTGTTGGACAAGCTATCCTTTCAAGCACTGTTAAAGAGCAAAGGGAACCACAAGTTTAGGTGAAAGTAAAAGATCCTAAGGTACCATTTGAAGAACAAGAGTCCATTTTGACAGCTTAGTCAGCTAATAAGCTGTCAAGCCACAACCAACACTGATATCTCATTACCAACCAGCTATGACCCATGCAGGAAAGAATAATCCTCCACATTTGGGATTGCAGATAGAAAGACACTTTAACTAATATCATTAAAAATATTTCTCTCTCTGCTGTTTCGAGGCCCTGTGTGAAAATTGACGGATTTGTTTATCTACATTAAAACAGAGACTGCACATCAAATGTACTTCATTTGCTGCAAAGTACGTTGGAAACCCACAAGTTAATCAGCCAAACAATCTACTTGCAATAAATGCCAAGTGGGAAATTTTAGAATATGTTGAACATATTCAAATACTTAGCCAGATCCTTCTCTTAAAAACCCAATAATGAGGAAATTCAAAACCAGATCAGATGCACCAACTTAAGCCTCCACAAAGTAAGGCAGCGGGTATAGACAATAAAGCCTTCCACAAGTCACAAAATCTCTCATGCATATAATAGATATTGTCACCATTGTCCTGCACTGTAGCAAGACCTGGGCTGTGCAACACTACATAAAAATGCTGGAGAAATTCCATCAGCAATGCTGCTTGATCCTTTAGATTCAACAGGAAGATGATCAAGAAAATGCCAGCATTCTTCTCAAAGCCAGGTTCACAAACATTCAGGCAAATGCAAAATAAAATTTGATAGACTAGACATTGTGTCCATATGGCCAAAAAGCCGTCAGCTTTCCTGCTCCTCTGATGCTGCTTGGCCTACTGTGTTCATCCAGCTCTACACCTTGTTACCTCAGATTCTCCAGCATCAGCAGTTCCTACTATCTCTGAATCGATTTTAACCCCACTGTGAAGCCTCTTCTAAGGATGCCAGGGTCCAGACCCGAAATGGCAGGCTTTCTGCTCCTCTGATGCTGCTTAGCCGCTGTGTTCATCCAGCTCTACACCTTGTTATCCCACCATGAGTCTTGTTTTCTCAACATCAAATGGCCAATATTCTGTGTGCGCTAAGAAAACGCTTTAAAGTTATTTTAAGCTCACCTGGAAGTATGTGGCAGCATTTAGAGTAACGATTGTGAAGTGCTTGCTATCATTTGTTCAAAGTGGTAATAACACATTCACCATGCTGCACCATGCTTCCATCTGTGGAAAAAAATTCAGGAGATGTGGGCCTTGCTGTCTAAGCCATCACTTTTGCCCATTTCTTATTGTCCTTAAGGTGGTGGTGGTTGGCGTGTCTTCTTGAGTCAATACACTCAGTTTAGTGTAAGTATCTACAATGCTGTTGGGAAGGGTGTTCCAGGATTTTGAACTAGCAGTGAAGGAACAAGTTACAACTTTTTAATGATGAGACAGGGCATCAGTAGAGGAGAAAATGAAGCAAATCCTGCACGCCTCATGTGATAAGCTGCCCTATATATCCAAAGATTTGCAGGTCAAGAAACAGCCTGTTCAGCCACATGTACAGCCATGAAAAAAAAAGTTTTTAAGTGTAATTCAATCTCAAATATAAGGGCAGCCTTTGTCAAGTTTGGGATGTCCTGCAGTCAGGGAGGACAGATCATTCAAAACTAACTCACTAGCTGGCAGAATTATCCAGAACTGTACAACAACAGTTCCCTGGGCACTTATTAGAAGGACCAAGGCACAAAGGAGAAGACTGTTTTGAATAGTCTTAATGAGTAATAGGATGCTTTGTTATAAATTCAATTAAAGCAGAGATTTTAACAGCATTTATGCAGTAAGAATTTGAAAAGAAGAAACATACAAGGATCCAGGAGAAAGAGAGGATTCAGGACAAACTGATCATACAGGCAGTGGGGCGTCAAATCTGACCTGAAGGGATGGTTCAGAAATGCTCGTGCTGAACTAGGATTAAAACAACAAGCTCTTTTGTCAAGTTGTCTCGCATTGGCTGGTTTGTCGTTAAAAATCCAAGTATCGATTGGCACATTGAGAGTTCCAGTTCCATGCTTGTTATCTTTCAAGAACTAAATGCCACCTTGGGGGTTACCATGACCAGAACGTGAACTGGACTAACCATATAAATACTGTACTTATAGCTGCAGGTCAGAGGTGCAGAATTCAAAGTGAAAACTCCCCTCCTGACTCCCAGAAGCCTATCCACTACCAGCAAGGTGAAGTCAGGAACATGATGGAATACTCCCCACAGGCCTGGATGAGCACAGTTCCAACAACACTCAAAAACAACATTGCCCTGACACTATCCAGGTCTCCTTGACTGACTCCATATCTACAAACATTCATTCCCTCTGTCACCAAAACTCAGTAGCAGCAGTATCTACAAGATTTACTGCAAAAATGCATAAAGGTACCTTAGACAGCACATTCCAAATTCATGACCACTGCCATATAAAATGATAAGGGCAGGAGATATATAGGAACACCACCCGTAAGACCCCCTCCAGTCCACTCACCATCACGACATGGAAATAAATCTTTGTTCCTTCAGTGCCGCTGACCCAAAATCTATAACTCAGTCCCTCATAATGTGGATCTACCTACACCAAATGGACTACAGTAGCTCAAGAAGGCAACTCACTGTCACCTTCTCTAGGGCAACTAGGGATGAGAAATAAATGCTGGTCTAGCCAGTGGTGCCTAAATCTCATGAATGAATAAACCTGATGCCAAGCCAAAGTTCAAGGAAATGAGAACCATTAAAAGTGACAAAGTGTGAAGCTTAATCATACTTTGTACAGTGTTGAGAGATTTTGGCTGTAGTCACGAATGAATATAAATCAGAAGGTTATAGGATTATTACCAGTTACAGCCAGGAAATTGGGATATTAAACCTATTATCATCAACCACGTATAGACTGAGTGTATTACAGTTGATTAAGAGTTGAATCTGACTGTTCCTAGTATTACGGTTGTTAATTATCAGTTCGATTTCCGAGTTACTGAAAGTATCAAAGTTCCTCCCACCTCTGGTATCCCTCTTGTAACTTTCTTCCCCAATTTTCTCAGCTTACCCTCTTTTCCATGTTCAGTTTCTCGTTTTCACTCACTTGCTGGAGGCCTCCTCATTCTCAGACTTCTTGCACAATAGCTGCTGTTGTAAAACCATGACTAAAACGTCTTCATAGAGTCAAAGAGGTACACAACACAGAAAATGGCTTTTCGGACCATCGAGTCCGTGCAGCCAAAAACAACCACCTAATATTCAAATTCCATGTTCCAGCATTTGTCTCATATACTTGTGTCCAAGGTACACGAGGCTATGTCTAGGTACTTCTTAAAATGTCATGAGGAGTCCTGCCTCTACACTTGCAGGCAGTGATATCCAGATTCCCAGCACTTTCTGGGTTAAAAAGATTTTCCTTGCATCCCTTCTAAACTCTTGCCCCTTAATAAATCTATGCCACTGGTCATCGATCCCTCCATTAAAGGGGAAAATTTTCTTCCTGTCTACGCCTCTCATAATTTTGTACATTTTTCAGATCCCTGGACATACAACCTCTATACAGCAAATTCAATAATGTTTATAGATGCTACGTAATCTATCATTTGATTAGACAACCAGAAATATTTCCAATCTGTAGTTGGCAATTCTAATAATTAGCAATATTCACACAATTGACTGAGTGTTCAGCAGCAATCTGTGTATAGGGCAATACCTGCATGAGGACAATGATAACGGATAAATAATTGGTAAACAAAGTTCAACACGCTTAATTGTGAGGCATTATATATAAAAAAAAGGCACATGGCAACGCAAAATGTACAATGACAAATTATTCTTAAAGAAAAATGACTGTATATACAAAAGGCAAAATAACTCAATTTCATGCATAATTAAACATAGCGAAAACTGGTACTAGAGAAATTGATAGATCAATGGTGATAACATTAGGCACCAGCAATAGCTATGGTAAAAACCTTTCAGCTTTAAGAGCCAAGGGTCATTTAAATATCGCTTAACCTTGAAGGATCATACAGGACAGATTCAAAATGAACTCCTACACTAGAATCTTAAATTATAAGGGTTATTCAACAACTAACAACGTGCAATATTTGCAGATAGAATTTTAGCTAGAAGTCCAGGTGGCATCTGCCTTATTATGCTTAAAGAGATGGGATGCATGTTTTACTAGCCCTTTGCCTGTATACCTAACAGTTTGGTAAAAATCAGAGCTTATTCCCTTCAACTGGGAACATGTTCATATATTTTAATTTGTTTTTGCACAAATGAAGAATCAGTACTGGAGCATCACAGACCCATTGGTTAGGTTTTAATCATAGGCAAGATTCTGGAAGAAATCAATAGAGCAGCTCTCTTTGATCACTCAGACAGGGAAAGAGTTATCAATGACAATCTAGAAAGAACGACTTTTCAGATTTAGCTGGAGACAGGACACCTCACTGTGCCACATTTCTTATACCTTATAATGTGCAGTTCCAAGTTTAAGAACACATCAGCAGGGGATCTAGAATCCTTGTGAATGGGGCATTATATTTCCTTATTGATGTAATTTAATGATTTGATGGAACAAATAAATGGAATAAGATTTGAGGTGGATTTTAAATAATGGAAAATTGTTTGTGTACTGTCATAGCAATAAAAATTTCAGCCAAAATAAAGCACTGATAATGTGTAGTACATGTACCTCCATTTCAAACCTTGGTTTATTAATATGCAGCAGTCACTTACTGTGCTGATTTATGAATTTCTATGACTATTATATAATAATGCTTCATATTGGGGCAGACAGAGTAGTTAATTTAGCTTTTATTATTATTTGGTTGATGACATTTGTTAGAGCAATTTGAGATCTTCCCGCTTCCATGTTGTGAATCTCCTAAATTTAAGTGGTGAAGTGAACCTCTGGATTAGTGGTTGCATTCCTGTTCAAATGAGGAGGTGAATTTTTTGAATCTGTTTATAAAACTTTCCGGTTAGCGGAGACACCGAATTCTGGTTTGACATCTGGGAGGACATGTGCACAACTGCTGACTTCGTACCTTCATAGTATGTGATGTGGGTGGCCATAGTACCCTCCTGCCATTAAAAAACAATCATCTTAATGGCTATCATAAAGACAGTGCTGATTACTTTAGGAACATTTCATGTCACAATACTTCAGACTGTTAGTCAGTGAATCCTTACACGACTCTGCACTACTTTTTGTAAGGTATAAATATGCAAAGCTAGCATGACAATTTGAGTGTAATTCAGTCACTTGAAATACTGATTATCTTATGGCTGAAATGTGGGATAAGTTTAATTTTGAAAATTAGCATGTTACTTAAGATGAAACATTTGTGTAAAATAAGCAACTAAAATTAAAATAATTAAAACATCTTCAATGATCAAATGAATCTAGAGTACTATTTTTAATCCCCCTTATTATTGTCTGCCTTATTTTTGAAATTGAAATTGTTAATTCATAGAATCATAGAATCACTACAGTGTGGAAGCAGACCATTTGGCTCATTGAGTCCACACTGACCCTCCAAAGAGCATCGCACCCAGACCCACCCCTTACCCTATCCCTGCATATCCCACCCTAGACACTATGGGCAATTTAACACAGCCAATCCACGTAACCTGCACATCTAGGAGGAGGAAACCGGAGCATGGGGGATGTGCAAACTCCACACAGACAGTCGCCTAAAGCGGGAATCGAACCGGGGTCCCCAGTGCTGAGAGGCGGCAGTGATAAACAGCATTAGTGAATCAATGGATTCATGGTCATCATTAGACTCTTCATTCCAGAATTCTATTGATTCAGATTCCACCATCTGCTGCGGTAGGATTTGAACCCAGGTTCCCCAGGACATTAACTAGCTCTCTGGATTATCAGTGTAGCAATAATACCACTAGGCCATTGCCTCCCTATTAGGAACGCTAACTTTGATGTCAGCAGCTCTACAAATACTTCACCCAGGCATCTACTCCTTATATTTGTCAACCTAGACAATGATGAGCTCAATTCCATTATCTAGCTTCCATGCATGCGCATGTTAGCAGCAATTGAATATAGAAATTATGCACAACAGCCCTAGCTGTTTTCACCCTCATAACTAGCTTGTCCTTCACTTGAAGTATCATATAATGCATTTACATGCCTGAACTATCCCAGCTTGGGGATGATGCTTACAAATGCCTCACCTGTCAAGTTTGGCTGCAAGGGATTTACGTAGTTTTAATTCTTCTGAATACAATTCTTTGTATCTTTCAAGCTCCAACTGTGCAGAATCTTTCAGATTAATGCTGTCTTGTTGTGAAGTTCTAAGCTTACTGAGCTCTAATTCCAGGTCTTTTATTCTCTGCTCCAATTGGCTTCTAATTGTGCTCTCATTTGTGGCTCTCAATTGTTCCAAAGCTTCTTGGGAGGCCTGTTGAGTCTTAACAGTAAGAGTGAAACAATTTAATACTGCATTGAAATAAATTAATTTCAAATTATACATTTTTAGAAATGGTTAGATTTCATACCAGGCTATAAATTCAAAGAACTGAAGTTATCAGTCTTGTTGAGAGGCTAGATTACATAAATTAAGCATTTATTTTACAGGTTTGTTGCAAACTTTGAGGCTGGTTTCTGTTGCAAAATGCTTCAACCATTGTACAATACAGTTACAATTTGCTTTTTCCTTAGCATTTTGTGTTCATGGCAAGAAGAATTTTGACTTCTTCCTGCTACAGTCTGAATTATAACAGTTGTAGGTATGCTGTGAAAGGGGCCTTTTGACTGTTAGTTGTCTCTTGGACAATTTCATTGGAAATTTCATAGGTTGCCTACTACGTATTCCTGTTCTCTCCAATAGGCAAAAAAATTGTTAGACCATATTGTTAAAGCTAATCATACATGCAGTGAATTAGAAACAAGTTACTAACATCAATAATCAGAATTTGATTGAATCATATGCAATTAACAGTATCTTTCTCAGAACATGATCCTTATATGAGACGCAAAACTAATGCAAGGAGCTGTATTACAGTTGAGTTTATTGCAGGCAGGAGACCTATTTTATGCCCATGGACACAGAATTCTTTTACAGAATTAAGCATTCTAAGATTTATTTCACAGCAACCTTCATTTTATTCAGTTCAATTTGCTGAAAAAAAAGTCAGTCAGATTTTGCTGAGTGGTGACTGGATGGTCCCTGATGCTCGTTAAGGACTTTCACTTGCTGAGACATTCACAGATGGTGGAATGAGCAAGCACAGCAGTGTTCTGTACATGCGACTGGAACTTGTATGAACAAGATATGCAACTGTACACTTTAAATGATCAGATTGCAGAGTCATTAATAGCAGCACAGATTCTGATCCAAGAAGGATAAGTTAGGAGTGATTTCAATGTGAAATCCCATACAAAAATAGTCTCACCTGCAAGAATAAATTGACTTCTTCTAGCTTCTGTTTGATTTCCTTACGAGCATGTTCCTCTACTTCCCTCTTGTATTGTTCTATGTGACTGTAGTTCATCAAATTAGTTTCAATCTGATGCTTCAGACTGACTACTTCTTCCTCTAGCTGGCGTTTTCTCTTTTCCAGCCGATCTTGGCTTTTCTGTAGAAATTTCATGGACGCAACCTGCGCAGAAAGTTCTTGATTGGTTGATTCCAAATGCCTACCTTTTGCAGCTTCAGTTTCTAATTGCTGGGATAACTCTTCAATCTGAGAGATATGGAGAACTTAGGTTACAAATAGCTTAAGAATCTCCTTCATGATATTTATGAAACTTGATAGCTCCAAATTTATGTACTTATACATGCAAGTCACTTCTTAATATCCCTGAATAATTTTAGATTAGTTAGAGATATGAACAGCGACTCAGTTTAATATATCTACATGTAGACACTGGATGCATAGGTCGCAGTACTATGCAGAATTCTGCTTCTGGAAGGTACTGCTTCTGTTAACAGATTGCACTAAAAATCTGGATAAAAGGCCACATAGGGAATGTTATCCAAATTCATAGATATTTCAAAATAGGCCCCATAGTAAATAATTCTGAGGATGCAAATGAGCTGCAGTTTGTTTTTGTAATGTTAATTTAGGGGTAAATGCTGGCAAAAGCACTCTAGATATTGTTCCAGAGATAGCAGGAACTGCCGATGCTGGAGAATCTGAGATAACAAGGTGTAGAGCTGGATGAACACAGCAGGCCAAACAGCATCAGAGGAGCAGGAAAGGTGACGTTTCGGAAAACATCAGTTTTCCTGCTCCTCTGACGCTGTTTGGCCTGCTGTGTTCATCCAGCTCTACATCTAGATATTGCTCCGCTCCTTTTCAAGCTAGAACCCTGGGATCTTTTACATCAGAGACAGCTGACGGGATCTCAGTCTGCTGTTTGATCTTAAACAACAATGCTGAATAACTGGTTTGATTTTACAATTTCTATTCAATTATCCAAGATTTCTTGAATTACCAAGAATAATAAAATCTTCAGACTGAGACCAAGAAGCCAATAACAACAGTATTGATGTCACAACCTGTCACAATTTTCTGAGTGCAAAGTAAGCTTCCTGATCCTACGATTTTGCCAACTCAGCTGTTCAGTTGATTACTGGGAAATGAACAGGACAATTTCGCATGATTTATCTGATCTGCTTTTGACATGAGGTGGCCAGGAATTCAACTCTCTTTTCTCTCTACAGATGCTGTCAGACTTAAGTTTCTCCAAAGGTTTTTTTTTGTTTCAGATCTTCAGCATCCACAGTTCTTTGATTTATATTCATAATGGAATATCTGTTTTAAAACTGTACATTACTCAAGGCATAGCATCTTATAGCACCAGTACAATTCATTATATGCACTATACCATTAAATTTAGGAAACAAAATGGTCCCACCTTTGTCTTCAGTCTATTAAGAGTGGTTTCAGATACAGTGTGTTCATGATTCTGTTCCTGAATACCACCTAGTTGACTGACAATTTGTCCATTCTCATAATCCTTCAGCTTCTTTTTGGTGGTCTTCAACAGTGTTCTTATTCTGCATAACAAACATCACCTGAATTGAATTCATCTACTATCTTAATACGACTTTTACTCGAGATTCTACTCTGTACTTCAAATTATATTGCCTATAATCTGGAATATACGTAATAAGAAAACAATATACGTGGTCTTTAAGGTAGAAAAAGTGAACTCAATTTAACTCTAATTGAATTAATTTAAAGCAAATTAAAAATCAGACCGAGGTGTTTCAGGAAGAATCACAGAATAATAGAAGCCCGACAGTGCAGGAAGAGGCCATTCGGCCCATCAAGTCCACACTGATCCGGTGAAGAGTGTCCTGCCCAGACCTAGCTCCCACCCTAAAGGAAACAGCATCGAAAGGTTCTTTTCAAATATCTGCATAAAAATTGAACCGGATACAAGCAAAGTGTGAGCAATGAAAGGTAGGATGGGGAATTGGAGAATGGGAAAATGGAGATAGAAGGTTTAAATAAAAGAGTGGCTTTCTACCAGATAAACAAGAGAAGTTGTATATTTTACAACAACAATTAGCAATATTTACCATTTAAATAATATAGGGTTTCCAGTTTTGCACGAGAAGCACATGGAAAACAAGGCCTCTCTGCTAATCTACACTTTTCAAAATTATGCTCTTTATAGTACATTATCTTTCGATATTAGTCTTGGCAAAATGCAGCACTTTACTTTTTACTGTGCCATAGAGTCATTGAGATGCACAGCATGGAAACAGACACTTTGGTCCAACTCATCCATGCCGATCAGATATCCTAAATAAATATAATTCCATTTGCCAGCATTTGGCCTGTATCCCTCTAAACTCTTCCTATTCATATATCCATCCAGATACCTTTTAAATGTTGTAATAGTACCAGCCTCCACTGCTTCCTCTGGCAGCTCATTACATAGACACACCACCCTCTGTGTGAAAATGTTGCCCTTTAGATCCCTTTTAAATCTTTCACTCTCACCTTAAACCTATGCCCTCTAGTTTTGGACTCCCCCACCTCAGGGCAAGGGCCTTGTCTATTTACACTATCCATGCCCCTCATGATTTAAAAGCCTCTATAAGGTCACCCTTCAGCCTCCGAAGCTCCAGGGAAAATAGCCCCAGCCTATTCAGCCTCTCCCCATAACTCAAACTCTCCAGCTCTGGCAACATCTTTGTAAATCTTTTCTGAATCCTTTTAATTTTCACAACATCCTTCTTCGGAGGGAGACCAGAATTGCGCACAGTGTTCCAATAGCAACCTAACCAATGTCCTGTACAACCGCAACATGGCCTCCCATATACTCCTATACCTAATGCACTGACCAACGAAGACAAACATACCAAAACCATTTTCCCCAATCCTATCTACCTGTGATTCCACTTTCAAGGAATTATGATCCTCCACTCCAAGGTCTCCTTGTTCAGCAACACACCCTAGGATCTTACCATTAAGGTGTACAAGTCCTGCCCTGATCTGCCTTTCCAAAATGCAGCACCTCACATTTACCAAAATTAAACTCCATCTGCCACTCCTCAGCCCATTGCCCCATCTGATCAAGATCTCACTGTACTCCAAGTAACCTTCTTTGCAGTCCACTACACTCCTAATTTTGGTATCATTTACAAACTTACTAAACATACCTCCTACGTTCACATCCAAATAATTTACGTAAATGATAAAAAAAAGCTGTGGACCCAACACTGATCCTTGTGGCACACCGCTGGTCACAGACCTCCAGCCTTGCTAACAGTATATCATGAGGAACCTTGTCGAATTCCCACACTGAAGCCCACATAGATCACATCCACTGCTCTGCCCTCATCAATCCTTTTCATTACTTCTTCAAAAAACTCAGTCAAGTTAGTGAGAGACAATTTCCCACAAAGCCATGCTGACTAACCCTAATTAGTCCTTACCCTTCCAAATATATGTAAATCCTGTCCCTCAGGATTCCCTCCAAAAACTTGCCCACCGCTGATGTCAGGCTCACCAGTCTACAGTTCCCTGGTTTTTCCTTACCACCTTTCTTAAGTAGTGGCACCACATTAGCCAACCTCCAGTCTTCCAGCACCTTGCCTGTGGCTAATGATGACACAAATATCGCCGCAAGGGCCCCAGCAATCACTTCCCTAGTTGGGGTACACCTGATCAGGTCCCAGGGATTTATCCACCTTCATGCGTTTTAAGAAATCCAGTACCACCGCCTCTGTAATATGGACATTTTTCAAAATGTTGCTAGTTATCTCCCCATGTTGTCTATCTTCCATATCTTCCGCAGTAAACACTAATTCAAAATACTCATTCGGTATCTCCCCCATCTCCTGCAGTTCCACACAAAGGTGGCCTTACTGCTCTTTAAGGGGCCCTATTCTTTCCCTAATTACCCTTTTGTCCTTAATGTATTTGTAGAATCCCTTTGGATTCCCCTTAACCCTATTTTCCAAAGCTACCTTATGTCCCCTTTTTGCCCTCCTGATTTACCTCTTAAAGTATATACCTACTGCTTTACACTCTTATAGGGATTCACTCGATCTCTGCTCTCAATAACCTGACATATGCTTCCTTCTTATTCTTAACCAAAACCTCAATTTCTCTAGTCATCCAGCATTCCTACAACTACCAGCCTTGCCCTTTACCCTAACAGGAACATACTGTCTCTGGACTTGCATCATCTCATTTTTGAAGGCTTCCTATTTTCCAGCTGTACTTTTACCTGTGAACATCTGCCCTCAATTTGAATGCTATTTGCCATGTCACAATCCAATGTCATCTTGAAGCTGACAACTACATCAGTATCTACAACTTTGTTAAATTCTATTGATCACCAAACATTATGGACCGGAATTTGCAATCAGCAGTGAAACAACGGCACTGGCTGCTGACTTTAAAGAAAGTGGTCTGGAAAAATATAGCAATTTTTGTGGAGTGGATTTCCTATTGAGAGGCCAAACTCAATTAAGGAGATCTCCAGGAGTATAAAAGCAGCAATGGCAGCAAACAGGGACAAGCAACCAATCACAATGAAATGTTCTCAAAGACAGCAAACCAGGAAGTTAGAAGTACTGATTATCCCTAATTTTTAAATTTAAAATTTCAGACAGTGAAATGAATAACTGAATTAATACAGAAGCTAAAATACTCTCAAACTTTTGACAACTCATTCTAAAATGCAGTTTTATCTTAATGGAGATATTTTATATTGAACAAATAGAAAGTTAACTTTCAAGGTCAGTGAGGGTGTTTAACAGTAATTAAAAGTTTAGTCTGCTAAAAACCAAGTAATGCTTCATTCAGCAAGATGTACATTTTTCTAGGGCTTTTACAATGAGATTAACAGCAAAAAAGTAGAATTGAATTTGAATTGAATGGTGGGGGTGCCTCAAAAGTGCCGCCTTTGATGGGGCATTGAATTGCTGACAGCAGTTTCTGAATGTGCAGATTCCCAAAACTGCATTTGATTTCAGAGGAGTAATGATGAAAAGAACTGATAATTTTGCCAACATTGCCATACAAAACTCTGGGCCTGTAATGCTGCTTCCTTAGCCCAGTTTCACGGAATTCATAAATTTTCAAAAGACTCTGAGTAAACATCACTGTGAATCATCATCTCATGTAGAAAACCTCCACCTACCACAACACTCTACTTCCTGTCACTGAGCAATTTTATATCCAGCTACACTTTTCCTTAACTGAGCAGGTTTTCATCTATAGGAAGCCTTTGCACACTAAGTCAAAAGGCTTTTGAAAGTTCACGTACACAACATCTACTGTACTATCTTTCACACTAACATCTTCTGATATAAGAATTCGGTAGTCAAAGAAAATGCACATTTCACAAATCCATGCAGCTGTCCACATTTAAGTCCTGGCTTTCCAAAGTAAAAAGTTTATTTTGCCTATGATATTCATTTTCAATAACTTCCTCACCACTGATGTTAGGCTAACTGGCCCGTAGTTTCCTGCTTTATTCCTTTTGAAAAGTGTTATAATAACATCAACATTTTATTCCTCTGGGATTACTCCTGAACTGAATAAAGTTTGATATATTATGATAAATGTCTGCTATTTCTACCTTTGCTTCTTTCAGTAGCATAGCCTGAATTTCATCTACATCAGCAAGCTTACTAACTTTCAGTAAGGTTAATCTTTTCAATATCTCTTTTCTATCTATTATTATTGTCTTGTCCCATAATTTCTTTTCCTCTTTTGGTTTAACCTTAGCATCATTTGCTTCCTTTGTGAAGGCAGTTGAATCATTTAATACTTTTGCCACATCCTCAGCCTCTCCACGAAGATTTCCTTTTATGTCCTTAATAGACCCAACCTTTCCCTAGCAAAACACTTGCACCTCATATTTACAAAACATTTTCCAGTTCAACTTAGATGCTAACCTTGTAAACCTCTCTTTGCCTCCTGTATGGAGTTCTCTATTCTGGCTATTATTCAAATCTTACTCCTGAAATTTGTCATTAGTACCCTTGTGCTGTTTTATTCTAACATTTATATTCTTTAGTATTAAGGTTTGAGCTTTGGAAGGCTTTTATCTCTAAAAGAAAGTTGATTTCAAGTGGGGCATCTTTCTCTTCCCCGAGTCTCCATGACTGTTCTGAACCTCTCTATCCTAGAATTGCTGGTTCCAATCCGTGATAGATCCTATCTTATATCACTAAAATTAGTTCCTCCCCAGCAAGTTTATTTATTTTTATTATTTTCCGGTCTTTTTTCTTAATTATTCTGAAACTAAATTATGTTAGCACTACTGTAGCTAGATGATCTCCAACTGTAATACATTCACCTCCTAGGTGATTACTTATGTCCAAATACAACATTGCTTCCCTCCTTTTTAGATGAGGCGTAAGAATCAAAGAAGTCTATACAACAGCAGAAAAAGGCCATTCAAAATAGAGATCAAGTTGAGGGGACTTGTGGAGATAGGTAAAATGATTAATTATATTGAGCTGGAAAAGTATGTGCGCCAAAATGATAAAGAGTTACAGAAAACAGCCTGATCCTGGAAATGCATGATACATAAAAAATATCTTAAAATACAGTCTAAGTACAAATTGCAAAACTGAATGTCATACCGATTTAGTTCTTTCTGAAGCTCATTGTTTCTTTTCATTTCCTGAGCCAGTCTGGTTTCTACTGACCGCCTAAACTCAGCCAGCTTCTTTACTTTTTTCCTTTCACTTTCAACCTTTTATAAAAAAAAGTATTTCTTTCAATTCAAGATTAATACACAAAGATGCATACATATATTTATCTTAGTATTTAAGCTACAAGTGATGGAAATCAATCATTACAAATAGATTGATAAAGACTTCCTTTAAAAAACTGATTCATGGGAAGGGGGCATCACTGGCTGGGTAAGCATCCCTAGTTGCTCTCAGGGTGGTGGTGGTGAGCTGCCTTCTTGAAACACTGTAGTCCATTTGGTGCAGATTCACGATGCTATTAGGAAAGGAATTTATGAACATATGGCAAAGTATTTTTTAATTCTGTAATTGGTCATTTTAAGCAATAGCACCATAAGACTGTGCAAAAACTATTTTATTATGCAATGTTCACGAGCAGTTAACAGATTATTTTGCAACAAAATACATTATTATTCTATACTGTACATTCATATCACACAAGGAAACACTTAATAGCAATTAAAAATTTTCATTTGCTGTGCCATTCAACAGTTAAGATAGGAAATAAGCTACAAATTTTTAGCTGTTATTTTGTTTACAGTAAAATTAGATATTTGTAATTTTTGAAACTTAAACCTCATTCACACAGATTTTGTGGTCAGTGATTGATGAACTTTACCACACTTGCCCAGACTTTTTACAGGCTTTTTGGCTGGAATTTGTTGTGATCAGAACTCTAAGAGAGCTGTGCCCTCTAGTGGGGACCTTTGCAAAAACAAGGAAGGCAAAGTGTATCTTCTTAAGTTGATGGCAAAATCATTACTGAGATATTAAAATGCCCCTCTTCACCTCAAAAATACGCTGGGTTTGAGATCAAAGGCTTATAAATCTAAATCCCAATCATAGTCCCCACCATTTCTAAAAGTTTTAGAGAAGCTAAGATGGGGTCAGGTTTGCTAATCTCAAAACAGCACCCTCCAACACCTAACCTGCAGTGTATGCATAAGGGAGGATCCATTAGAACAGTTTATTTTACTTTCTCCACACAAATTAAGGGAAAGAAAAATATAATCAAGGGGGAAAAATAAAAGAGACAGCAGTAATAAAAGAGTGGGAGTAAGTGAAAAGAAAGTTTACAATAACAAAAACTCTGGAGAAACAAGACTACATAATTATAAAGGTTAATTTTCAGAAAACTTGCTTGGCCATGATCAAGAATTGCATGTAACCAGTACAGCAGACTTTCTGGTACAGCAGGGCAACTCTGTCTGCAATTTAATTTTAATTTTCAATTGTACATTTGTGGCTGTACAAGTTGCTGTCTGACTTGTTCATTTATAAAGGACAGCATCAGTGTTCTGCTAATGGTGTTTTCTTCTGTGCAGACCTCGAAAGGCCATGTGTAGTAGCGAATTCCAGAACCAGAAATCAATGCTAGGAATGGATGATCGTGCAGTCTCTTGGAGCAGCTGCACGCACATGCAGCTGAGAAGGATATTATCGGCATTGATGACATCACTTATTTTCAATGCAAAATCCGAGCAATATTTTGCCATTTTCTTCAATAATATCTTGCAATTTCAATGTAATTATGAAAATAAACCCTAGACTTAAAATTTATCAAGGCATCCTACAATGCTGAAATTTGATAAAATATATTGCTAGTGTCACCCAAAAAATATACATACCAACTTACTGCTCATCCCTTTCTGTGAAGAAAGGCTGCTGGGGGAAGTTGTAGTAGCTTCTTTTTATTACATCACAACCAAAATCATTAAACTCATGAAAAAGGTAAAGTAATTTCATGATATGAGAAGAGCAATATGTCGCAAACTATTGGTTCCGAATTTGTTTTTACCTGGCCTGCCAAATCATCCTTTTCTTTATCCAACTGAGAAAGTCGAAGTCCAAGCTTACATCGTGTTTTCAATTCTTCCTCCCACAGTTGATGAGAATCTTTCACACTTTGTGATAACATAGTTTGTTTTTGCACCTAATCAAATATGCATAACAGGAACACAACAAGAAAGATGTAAATTCTTTACCCTCCATACACAAGATCATCAGTTCATTACATATTAGAGATGACATTGACAATCTGTATTTAAAGAGTCAAAAGCAAGAGACACTGTGAAAGCTTTCATAAAATAAGATCTAAAGTTTTCAAGATATTCTCATGCATATTCTCTTAGAAGTATGAGAAATTCATTTTTAGAAGATATTAAAATATAGCACAGAAACTATATTAGTATAAGATATAATTATTCTAGCTAAGAAATAAAATCAGTCATTTTAAGCTGATATTGGTTGGCTCACTGAGCTGGTTCATTGTTTTTCCACAGACGTTTCATTACCCTGCTGGGTAACACCATCAGTGCAGCCTCTGATGAAGTGCTGTTAGGTCTTCCTGCCTGTTATTTGAACTCTGGAGTCCGTTGAGCTGGATTACCTTACTTCCGGTTTTCCTTCGCAATGGAGTGTAAATGGGGTCGAGCTCTGTGTTTGTTGACGCCTTTCTTCGCGGAGTACCATGCTTCTAGCAATTCCCGCGCTTGTCTCTGCTTTGCTTGTCCCAGAATCTTGGTGTTGTCCCAGTCGAGTTGGTGGTTCTCCTTATCGCACTCTGCTGTGAAGGAAAACCGGAAGTGAGGTAATCCAGCTCAACGGACTCCAGAGTTCAAATAACAGGAGGGAAAATACAACAGCACTTCATCAGAGGCTGCACTGATGATGTTACCCAGCAGGGTAATGAAACGTCTGCGGAAAAACAACGAACCAGCTCGGCCAGCCAACCAATCACAACATCCACAACCCGAGCTACAAATCTACTCTAAAACCTTAAGAGTCGTTTTAAGTGTTAATGAAGAGATAAGGACATGCTGTGCTGTTTTGGTTGCAGGACTAAATATATCAGGATTACACTGTAAAGGAAATATCAGACCTCTTGACCGAGTTGATCTTCCAAGTTAACCTTTACTCCTTGTAAACTTGTTATCAAGTCTTCTAGACGAGTGCGGACCTGTTGAAATAACATTGGAATAAATATCATCATTTCCTGCCTGATTGTCATCCATTTGCAAGCAAAGGAATGAAAACTACCGCCCCTAAATTTAGGATCACTGCAAAATAACAAGGCCTTAAGTAAAGACTTGATAGTCAAGGGAAAGAAAATGCTTTGGGATTCCCCAGGGAAAGGTACTGAAAATAAAACAGAAAAGGTATAAAGCTATGCATTGAAAAACTTAACTGGTGAATCTTCAATGCAACAGTAACATGTGAACAGGGCATATAGTACAGCACATTCCAGTGACATGCTGTGATAATTCAACATTCTTCTTCCCTAGACTTCAAATTAAAAGAATGTCATGCAAAATATCAGCTTAATAATATAAAATGTTGCAATTTGTATCGGTTATCCTCAGAAACAGTGAATGTAGTGCTCAATTGTTGGTTGCATTTGTGTGTATGCCCAAGCCCACAAAGAACAGTGAACTATGACCTGTAGGTCAACGTGATTGCTTTAATTAATAGATGAAGTGTGTTACCTTGGATTCCCTTTTGTATACTAGTTTGCTTTTCATTTTCAGTCTACACCACTGTCAGAAACAATACGAATAAGTCTCTTCCTTTCCAATGGCAAATAATCTTGTGGTGATACATGAAAACTAGGTCCCACGCGACTTCCGGCTAAAGCTTTAGAAGAACCTGGAGGAGACTTGGGCCCCCAAACAAGCAGCAATCAGGCACACTGACAGGTGAACACACCAAACTCCCAGCTATAAGGGAATAGCTCGACAGCTCTATAGATACCTCAGGAGATTACAGGCTAAGGGAGTAAATCCTAACTCAAAAACAAATTGTACCAGAGTCCAAAGGCAAACCGATATCAAACCATGCCATCTTTCCAGCAACTCCTGCAATCAATCTAGTGTTAAATGTGATGGAAATGAAGTTCGTGTTTCTTTGGAACAACCATTGAGGTTGGTAGGAGGAATATGATGTTATGCAGTCCAGCATCTCCATAAAGTTTGCCCAAGCCTTTGTCCAAAACACCATAAGATCTAAGAGCAGACTGAGACCATTCAGCCCATCGAGTTTGCTCATCCATTTCATCATGACTGATGTTTCTCAACCCCATTCTCCAGCTTTCTCCCATAACCCTTGATTCCCTATCCAGCTCTGTCTTAAATACACTCAATGACTTGGCCACCGTGGCAATGAGTTCCACAGTCTCACCACCCTCTGGCTGAAGAAATTCCATGTCATCATTGATTTAAAGGGTCATCCCTTCGCTCTGAGGCTGTGTCCCGGGGCCTCATGTCTCCTACTGGTGGAAAGATCTCCACAACCACTCTATCCAGGCCTTTCAGTATTCTGTAAGTTTCAATCAAATTCCCCCTCATCTTTCTAAACTCTACTGCATACAGATCCAAAGGCCACAACCACTCCTCATATGACGAGCCCTTCATCCAGAGGTCATTCTTGTAAAACTCCTTTGGACCCCTTCCAATGCCAGCACATCTCTCCTTAGATATGGGGCCCAAAGCTGCTCGCAATATTCCGAATACAGTCCGATCAGACCCTTATTCAACCTCAGCAGTACACCTCTGCTCTTGTTTTCTAGCCCTCTTGAAAGGCCTTCCTGACCACCAACTGAGCCTGCACGTTAACTTTAAGAGAATCTTGAACTGGGACTCAAGTCCCTTTGCGCTTCAGATTTCCAAAGCCTTCACCAGTTTAGAAAAAAGTCTACGCCTCTGTTCATCCTGCCAAAATGTACAACCTCACACTTTGCCACAATGTATTCAGTCTGCCACTTCTTTGCCTACTTGCCTAGCACATCCAAGTCTATCTGCAGCCTCACCACTTCCTCCCCTTATCTGTACCATCACCTATCTTTGTATTATCTGCAAACGTAGTAACAATGCTCTCAGGTCCTTTGTCCAGATTGTTAACGTATAAAATGAGTACATGTGGTCCCAACAGTGACCCCTTCAGAATCCACTAGTTACTGACTGCCATCCTGAAAAAGACCCCTTTATTCCCACTCTCTGCGCTCTGCTAGTCAGCCAATCCTCTATCCATACCAGTACCTTGCCCCTAACACCATGGGCTCTTTAGGAGTTTTCTGTGCAGCACCTTGTGAAAGGCCTTTTGTCTAGTCTAGACATCCCAGGATTGCTACAAACGCAACAATTTCACCACCTTAATCTGGCCTAAGGTCAAACTTAGGACCGAGAAGTAAACCAATAATGCTTTAGGATGTGGCAGTGTATGGTAGCTGGTGCATTTTCGTTTTCTAGAAGTATTATGTTTTGGAAAAAAAAGTGCTTATACCAAGGGAAAAAAAAATATGAATTGGAAAAAGTTTTAAAGGAAAGCATTTAAAAGCCATTTTTTTCTTGATTAAGGGATTTCATCAAGGATTACCATATGGACATTAAGTGACATCAGTGACCAGGGCTTACCTCAGCAGCAGTATGCTACAAGAAACTCCAAATCAGTGCAAAGTAACTTAAAGGTTAGGAACCAACAATTTAAAAAAAGGGACAAGGAATTTGTTTGCAATGAAACTGGAATTAATTTAAATGATACCAAGCTAGCTAACATTTCCAGGACATAGCTAGTTAAAGGATGAGTTGCAACTTATGAATGTCTATATATAGCTTAAGAAAGTTGCTGCCAAACTGTGGAGCTGTAGATGATCAGCATTAACAAGCTTAACAAAAGTACACACTGTTTAGCTATGCAAGCGTCTGACAGCTTAATCATCGAACCAAGAAGGTTGAATGACTTCATGCGATCTGGAACGATTGGTTTGGAGATCAATATAGCTGCCACAAATAAATGCAGTGGCATGAAAATGATTTCTTAAGTCTTGTTCAGTGTAAATAAAACAAATTATGATTATAGCACACAAGATGATCCTTTGGCTTTTCGCGTCCATGGCACTAATTTGTTAGAGCAATCCAAAATTAACTACACTGTGCATTTCACTTCTCACGTACATGTAGTTTAGGTAACAGAGAAGGTTCTACAAGTGATTTCAACAGTTGAGTTTTGAAAGCAAGTTGCAAACTCTTAGTATCATATGAACATCTGCAAAAAAAAATTTGCTTATAAGGAGGAAACCACAAAGTCCAAAAGCACCAAATCAAAAATCTCATGAGATATTTGATTCAGATGTGGAATACTAAATAAGTGAAAAGCTGCTCAACAATCCAAGAAAATCTAAATTGGTTCACAAAACATTGCTCTGAATCATTCCCCAGTAATAGATATCTCAACCCTGAGTGTTGCTTAAAATATTTGAATATCTCTGTTACAGCTTGTCCTTACAATGAAGTATTGTTGCATGCAGCATCTAAACTGGGGAACTTACCTGAATATTGAACCAAGTCAGAAGCAGTGAGTGTGGGTTCTGAGGAACAGTAGGCAAAGTTGTGGGGCGGAGGAGGTGGAGAAGAAGGGATGACAAATTTGGGGTGGGGCACGACTGGACAAAGAGAGGACAAAGTGGGGGCAGAAAGGAGAGGGCCAAGGCTAGTTGGAAGCAGGATGGCTATGTGAAGCAGGGTAGATCAAGGAAAAGTTCATAGAAGGAGGGGTGCATAAAAGAAAGCAGCGGGTAACCAGTAATTTGTCGGCTGGATTTGTCACGACTGACTCAACAGACTACAGTAACCATGAGTACAACCCCAATTACCCCATTCAACAGTCCAATACCCTACCATTTCTCTTAACTTACTGAGCTTAATAATGTCCTCATGGCTTAAACTTTTATTCATTTACTGATTGTTGGTATTGTTGGCTATGCCAGCATAATTTCCCTCAAGGTGGTGGTGGTGGGCTGCCTTTTTAAGCTGGTGCAGTGCTTGGGGTACAGGCACACAAAGTCCCAAGTCAGAACATATGGGGCGTGAAGGGGAACATGTTCACAAGCATCTGCTGCTTTTTTCCTGCTGGTGGAGCAGCTTCGGTGAGCTACCATTGGGAATCTTGTCAAGGATACGCACTACTAATGTTAAGCATCAATGGTGGATGCAGTGAATGTTGAAGGCAGCGGATAGTGTGCTAATCAAGTGGGTTGCTTTGTCCTGATGGTATTGAGCCTGTTAGAGCTGCACCCAACCAGGCACCATGGCAAACATAAAAGCCGCCACAAAACAAAGATTGGGAACCTAATCCATAAATGCAGCCAAACTGTAAAAATTCCAGTTATCCGCTATCATCCATTCCTTTGTCTCCCTAACTTTCATTTTTTTTCTCTCTCTGGGCTCCATTTCTGCCTATCTCCTCATTTCCTCCCCCACTCCCCCTACCCCTACCTTTACTTTAAGTGTAAATACCACCTTTTCCCAGCTACGGTCAGTTCTGCAGGGGCACTGGACTCAAAACATTAACTCTGCTTTCTATTCTCAGATGCTGCCAGACCTGCCGAGTCTCTATAGTCTCAAAAACTTCTGTTTTTGTTTCAGATCTCCATGTCCGCAGATCTTCGTTTTAGTTTAGGACAGAATAATAAGTTGGTAAAGGCGGCATTTGGAATGCTTTCCTTCACTGGGTGAAGTACTGATTTCAAGAGTAGGTGTGTAGTGGTGAGGCCACAGCTGAAGGTACGAGTACATTTCTGATCACATTATAGGAAGTACATCATTAATCCAGTGAGGGTACAGAGGAGTTTTACAAGAATGTTCCCAGGGCTTGAAAATTACAGCTATGAGAAAAGATTGGATACATTGTGGTTGTTTTCTTTGGAAAAGAAGGGGCTGAGGGGTGATTTAATTGAAGTATTCAAAATAATGACAGACTTGAATAGAGTGGGCAGGTAAGATTAGTTTTCCTAAAGGAGATTTCAAGTGCCAGGGACCACAGAATTAAGGTGATTGGTAGAAGGGTTAGAGGGGGCATGAGGAAAACCCTTTTCACACACACGGTGACAGATGCATGGAATTCACTGCCCAGTTTGCTTGTTGAGGTGAAAACCCTCAAATCCTTTCAAAGAACCCATACATTTGATGCATGGTGACCTGTAGGATGAAGGGCCAGGACCACATAAGATGGATTTTAAAATTTAATTAACTTTTTTGTCTTCACTTGGTCCATCCGACTCTTTCCTTACTCAACTCCTCTTTCTTAATTTCTGTTTATCGGCTGTTGAAACAGATTGATCTAAAGATAGACATACTTACAGACGCAGTATCTTGAAGTTCTTTCTCCATTAGTTCAGACTTGTTTGCCTGCTGTTTTGCGACAGACTCCAATTTTGCATTTTCAATCTCTAATCTGAAACAACAGGGTTAGGAAGTTGGTCGCATTTTAGTTATTTCATCAATTTTTAAGTTTGTGAAATGAGAATGTTCAAAATGAAAATGTGCAAAATCCCCATCACTCGATTAATAAGAAATACCTTAGAGCTAGAAGAGGTAGGTGAGGTCCTAAACGAATACTGTGTGTCGGTATTCATCGGAGAAGGAATTGGTGGAGGATGATCTCAGGGAAGGACTGTCGAGTTTCTAAGACAAGTTGCTATTAAAAAGGAAGTGGTGTTGTGTGTCTTATAAAGTATTAAGTTAGATAAGTCCCTGGGTCCTGATGGGACCTATCCTAGAATATTGAGGAAGGCAAGAGAACAAATTGTTGAAGCACTGACAGATATCTTTGAATCCTCTCTTGCCACATGTGAGGTCCTAGAGGACTGGAGAACAACCAATACTGTCTCACTGTTTAAGGGTAGCAGGGATGATCCTGGAAAGGACAGGCCTGTGAGTCTCACATTAGTGGTCAGGAAATTACTGGAAAAGATTCTCAGAGACAAGGTCTATATGCAATTTAGAAGCAAACGGACTGATTAGCGATAGCATGGCTTTGTGTGGGGGATGTCATGCCTCACTCACTTGGTGGGGTTTTTTTTGAGGAGATGACGAAGATGATAGATAAGGGAAAGGCTGTGGAAGGATGCTTTTCGGAATGGATGGCTGTGATTAATGGTGTTCTACAGGGATCAGTGCTGGGACCTCTGCTATTCATGATCTACATAAATGGGGGAAAACGTAGCTGATCTAATCAGTAAGTTTGCAGACAATACAAACATTGGAGGAGTTGCAGGAAGTGAAGAGGACTGTCAGAAGACAGAGCAGGATATAGATCAGTCGGAGGCATGGGCAGAAAAGTGGCAGATGGAATTTAATCCGGACAAATGAGAGCTGATGCATTTTGGAAAGTCAAGTGCGAATTTATATGGTGAATGGCAGAACCCTTAGGAGTGTTGAAATGTGGAGGGATCTGGTGTTCAGGTCCACAGATCACTGAAGTTGGCAGCGCAGGTAGATAAAGGTAGTAAAAAAGGCTTATGGCATGCTTGCCTTCATTGGAAGTGGCATTGAGTACAAGGATAGACAAGTTATCCTACAGCTTTGCAGAACTTTAGTTCGGCCACACTTGGAATATTGCGTACAGTTCTAGTCACCACACTACCAGAAGGATGTGGATGCTTTGGACAGGGTACAGAAAAGGTTTACCAGGATGTTGCTTGATATGGGGATTTTAGCTATGAAGGAAGTTTGAATAGACTGGGTTTGTTTACACTCGAATGCAGGAGGTCGAGGGGCGACCTAATTTATAAGATTGCGGACGGCATGGATCCAGTTGAAAGTATAAGGCTTTCTCCTCCCAAGGTGGAGGGGTCAATTACTAGAGGACACAAGTTCAAGGTGCAAGGTGTGTGGGGGTCGGGGGAGGTTTTGGTGGTGGTGGAAGTTTTAAAGAAATCAGTGAGGCAAGTTTTTCACACAAAGGGTGGTGGTGTGTGCCTGGAACGCATTGCCACAGGAGGTGGTGGATGCAGCAGAACAACAGCAGCACTCAAGAGCACCTGGATGAATACAAGGATAGGAAGGGAGTGGAGGGATATAAATCCAGTAAGTGAAGACAGAATGGAAGGGCAAAATGTGTCAGCGTAGGCTTGGAGGGCCAAGGGGCCTGTTCCTGTGCTGTGTTGTTCTTTGTTCTAACATAACAAATAGCATCAAGGACAGGGCATATGGCACCTCAGGCCTGCTCAACTATCAGACAAAATCATGGCTGATCTAATTATGGTCTTATTTTGTTGTTCTGCCTGACCCCACAACCTCAGCTCCCTTACAGATCAAAAGTCTAACTCATTGTTGAATATATGCAATGACACAGTCTCCACTGCTCTTTGGGTTAGAGAATTCCAGAGATGATAACTTTGCGAAAAGGTATCCCTTCTCACCCATCTGTGCTCCCTAGTTCTAGATTCCCCGATGAGGGGAAACATTCTTTTTGTATCTATTATATCAAATACATTTAGATAATTTTAATGAAAAATACAAGATTCTATCATTATTCTAAACTCCAGTGAGTATGGGCCCAATCTACTCAACTTTTCCTCATAAAATAATCATCTCATCACAGGAATCAACCTAGTGAACTTTCTCCTTACTGCTTTTAATGCAAGTATACCCCTACTCAAGCAAACTGGTTGGGCCCCCAGATCGAATTAATTACCAGTGTAAATTCACTATTTGTGCGCTTTAGAAAGGCTCTTAAAATTGAGAAATTTTGGGCACAAGGACACTAATATCCAGCTTTTAGAAACATTTATATTCCTTCTAATTTACTAGAAGACTGCGCTTTTACCTAGCTAATAAACAGCTTTGTACAGTTTTCAGAATTAATTTTCAGTTCTTTAAAATAGGGTTAGTCACAGCTGATTAACTAAACACTGATTAAAAATACTTTAGATAAAACTGCTATTCAATTGTATTGATAACTACGCTAGTTTACTAAATTTAAATATATCAATTCATATTTCTGAAAACAAAATACACATCTTTTGAAAATTACATTCTAAAACCTTTTGCAATTGTGCTTATTCATGACAGACTCTATATCTGTAAAGCATGTAAATGCTTCGAAGTGAAAGCTTGAGCTGAAAAGCTCATCTGAAAACCAGCGTAACGTGCAGTGAAAATTGCATCGAGATCACCAACTGTGCCCAAAAAGGGAATTGGTCCAAGCTGTTTATTCGACTGAACAATGCAGTCACAGATTGAAGTCCTTTCTCCAATTTTATGACATCAAAATTGCCAACAATTACCGTTGTACATGTTCTTCAAGTTGCTTTGCAGCTTCCTTTGTCTGTGAAGAAGTTGACAAGATATCTTGCATTTTCTGAGAAGCTGCAATTAAATCACGTTCTTTATCATCCAGGGTATTCTGTAGGAGCTGGATTTTCCGCTCTGACTGTATGCATCTATCTTGCATGCCCTGCAGCTGTATGGTAAAAATGTGATAATTTAATGTAAATATCCTACTTCGTCACAAAAAAACTTCTATAAAATCTTTAGTTGTGTTTTGGGCAACATGTTAAACAGTTTGCTGGCTTCAACATTGCATTTATTTGTGTTATGAGCGTTTATTCATTTATAGCGTGCAGGACCTTTAAAAGAGTTTGCAATAAGACTCAAGCAAGCTAACTAAATAGGGCTGAGTTGTGCTCAGTATGTGGGAACTTTTGTGCTCTTGCTTTTTTTTTTTATTCGTTCATAAGACGTAGGGATTGTTGGCTAGACCGGACTTATTGCCCACCTTTAATTACCTTGGAAAAGGGTGTGAACTGCCTTCTTGAACTACTGCAGACTTTGAAGTGTAGGGACACCAATAGTGCCGTTAGGAAGGATGTTCCAGATTTTTATCCGGTGACAGTGAAGGAACAGTGATATAGTTCCAAGTCACGATAACTTGTGGTTTGTAGGGGAACGAGTAGGTGGTGGTGTTCCATGTTGCTGCTATCCTTGTCCTTCTAAATAGTAAAGGTCAGGGATTTGGAAGTGTTTAAAGCATCGTTGTGCAACATGCTGATGACAAAGGATCAAGATCTCCCTCTTATGAGAGGATTCATGTCAAACATTTACATTAGAAAAGTTACAAGTTTCTGAATTTCCACCTAGGGTGTATTTGCAGCTTTACAAAAAAAAAAAAAAAAAAAAAATATGGTGGCCATTCTTATATGCTGAACATTAATCTGATTCCTAATGAAATATGTTGATAGATCTTGCGGACTGCTCTCAGTTGGATATTCTGTAATTATTTTAACAAAAGCAATTTCAAAATAATCTGATGAGCAGTAGGATTACACTATTACTGTAGGAATCTTTCACATTTATTTTCATTTTAGTTTATTGCTTGATGTTCATATTTACCTCAATTTTAAGCTTCTCCAATTGGTTCTGCAAACATGTTTTCTCTTCCTCAGTTTCATTGCGATAGCGTGTAGTTACTTCCAGTGAGGCCTCTGACATTGAAAGTTTCTTTAGTACATCAGCAAGCTCTTGTTGAAGCTGCCTCAATGTAGTCTAAAGAAGAATGTTTTCAGTGATTAGCAGAACACAAAAACAAACTTTATTAATGAAACATGTTTAACTTAGAAATGTGTTGCAAGGTGCTTTGAGGGGCATAATTAGGAACAAATGGGTTCTGAGATGCAGCAAGACATATTAGGAAAAATGAAGAAATCTTGGTTAAAGAGTAGGATTTTATGGGCAACTTTAAAGGAAAAGCAGAGGGCTTAGGGAGGAACTTCGGAGGGTGAGGTCTATGCTGCTGAAGGTAGACCACCAACTGTGACCAAGGTTGGTTGGGCAGGAGGGAACAAAACAGGAAAGTCCACATATTGGCAAGTTTGGTGAGAGGTGCGCTGAAGGACGGGATGGGATTAAAGATAGGAAGAAGTCCCACCATGAAGGAAGCTAAAAAAAATTATGATTATTGTTAATATAGTAGTACCTTGTGATTGTAATTGTAATAAGCATGTTTGGGAGGAACAGACGACTTTGGAACTATTGCCCCAAAAGCTGTTTACCTCAGGGTTTTTCATCACATCCATATGAGATTGGTAGATGTAATTAGTCAACGTCCTGACTTTCATTCTGTCATGCAATTATTAGGAAAGCAAATAGTGAACCAGATTTCTTCACCTAGCAATTCCCATATTCCTATGTAATTCAACTCAGGGACTAGGAGCTAAACTAAGTCCACAAGATCATAATGCGTGAGCAACACTTAATACAGGATGAAATACGAGCATCAGAATTTTGCACAAGTTGAATTAGAGGACATGAATAGTAAGGAATCATTGTCGTTGTCAGTTGTTCCTTGATTTGAAGAGGAAACCTACTCAAGGTCACAAGTTTCTGCCACAGTCTTCAACTGATTTTCAGGCTGACTCTTGACCCACATATCTTGAGGCAGGATATCTCATGAGGTCAGGGGATCTGGAGTCACCTTTCCATTTCTTTCCTGTTTTGCCACTACCCTGACTCATCATTAAAATGATTAATGATGGAGCGGATGGGCAAATGGTGCTGCATTTCCAGGAAAGCTTCATGAGTTTTTGAAGTGATTTACTTACCCTTGCTTGGAGGGCTGGACAATTGAGAGTTGAGAAAACAGGATTTGGCGGAAGAAATGCTTTTTGGTCACTCAGATGCACTATTTGATGTACAGAAGTTTATTTTGCAGGAGTTTTACCAGAATGTTGAGGAGCTGACTTCAGCAGGACACTAACATTTGTTTAACAGTATTCCCACTGAATCTGGGTGATGCAGTAGAAGCAATACTGATTGAATTTTTCTAATGCTTTAGTTAGCATCCAGGTTTCATTGTAGTACATGAGGGTGGTGATGACAAATGTTATACCAACTAGGATTTTTGTAAGCAGTGTATGATGGTGGATAATGATAGTTTTGTCAGTGATCAAGGAAGGTTAGGTTGATGGGTTATCTATGAATGCAAGTAGAAGAGTTTATATAGAAGAATAATTTTGGAATGCAGTTCATTCACAGGATTGAGGTCAAAGTGTTGAAATGGAGATAGTAAACATCATGAATGTTTAGTTGTTCAACTGACAGGCTTAGGGACTTTGGTAAGAGGCAAGTTGTCGCTTCCTTTGGTCAAAAGCAGAAAATCAACACAATCGACTATGATGAGGTCATGAATGGCAGCAGCCTTGTTTGTCCGTAACCAGATATTGTTTGAGACTGCTGTAGAGCATTGTCCAAAGCTAGTGGTGGGAACATTACCGTCTTGCTCAAGGAGGCTGATAAAGACCTCTGGGTGGGAAAGTTATTGAGTGAACAGATGGGCTCAGTTAGGGTTTTTGCTCACCTGGAAACAAGTGTTCAGTAGCCTAAATGCCATCTTTTCCCAGCTAAATTCAGTTCTGAAGAAGTCACCGTACCTGAAAGGTTGACACTGTTTTCTCTCTACAGTTGCTGTAAGATCTGCTGAGGTTCTCCAGCAATTTCTGTTTTTGTTTCAGATTTACAGCATCCACATTTTTCCCCCCTATAGGATGATGTGTGATGTGGAACACTATCGTCTTATCAGCGATGGCTAAAGTCACTGGAGTTTAGAAGAACGAGAGGTGATTTCATTGAAACATATAGAATTCCTAAGGGGTTTGACACAGTAAATATTGAGAGGCTGTTTCCCCTAATGTGATAGCCTAGGGCATAGTCTTAAATTGGCATCCTTTTATTCTCAGACTGAGATAAAGACGAACTTTTCTCTTATAAGGTTGATTGCCTTTGAACTCCTTGCTACAGAGTTATACGGACTCTATATATTTAAGGCTGAGATGGATAGATCTTGATCAGTAGGATAATCAAGGGTTACAAGGAAAAGACAGGAAGGTAGGCATGAGGAATGTCAGATTAGTCACGATGCTAATGAATGAGTGGACAGGCTTGAGGGGCTGAATGGCCTACTTGTGTCCCTATTCCTTATGGTCTTATCATACATGCAGTGATTATTTTTGTAAAGTTCTGTGAGACATTCTGTATTTAGGGAAATACGTGTCCTATAAATTGAAGATATAAAGAAGGAAAATTAACTTGAAAGCTAACATCCCACATACCATTATTAAACTTAGATTATTTAAAATAATTACTATGAAACACAACAGCAGACTCCTAACCGCAGACCAAAATGTATCTAGCCACGTACTCCAAAAACATATTGCTCCTTATTTATTTTATCAAACATCTATTGTGAGAAGTTTTACTTTCATCATTAGCAGTAAACTAGCAGAGTCAGTGTTAGAGAATTGAATTTAAAATTCAAATTGAGAGAAACAAAGTCTAATTAGTTATTGAAATCTTAAATACTACAGTACCTCTCTCTCTATCTTCTCATTTTCAAGCGTGCAGATTTGTTCTCTTTGTTCAACAGTCTTGCTCACCAGTTCCTTATTCCTCTCTTCCATTAAACATATCTGCCGTTCACTATCTCTTCGAAGTTTAGAAAATATGTCACTGAAGCGGTCCTGAACATCAGTGACTGCTTTTTCCTTCATGATACCTTTGTTCTGTGCATCTTCAAGCTGCTGCCGCAATAGCATAATTTCGCTTTGGGCTTGTGCCAATCTCTCTTGCATAGACTCCTGACGAACTGTAAATTTGCTTAGCTGTTCTTTTTGCAGTTGACTGGTGTGTTCTAGGTCATTTATGCAAGCCTGAGACTGATTCAAGTTCCTCTGAACACTCTCCAACATTAGGTTTTTTTCAGCAAGAGAAAGTGTTGCACGATGAAGTTCACTATCTAACTTATTAGCCTTTGCTTCCTCTTTACTTAATTTCTGTGACAAGCTGTTATTAGTCTCACGGAGACTGGAAATTTCATAGTTCCGTTTTTCATCTGAACGGTGCCATTCATCATGCTCCCTTTGAAGAATTTGTTCAGACTCACATTTAGCTGCCTGACTCCGTTCTAATTCTTTAAGTGCTATACTTAACTGTGAACGGACAGCTTCCATTTCAGTCTCTAGTTTTTCTTTATTTTGTTTCTCATGTTCAAGTTTGGAAGTTAACATTGAGATTTCAGTCTTCAATGAATTCAATTGACTATTATATTGTAAAGCAGTGTGAGTCAAAGCTTCTTCGTTAAACTTCAAATCCTTTTTTGTGTCATCTAGTTTTTCTTTCAAAGCCTCAATCTGCTCCATATACTTTGCCTGTTCTTCCTGATTCCGTTCACGGACACGATCCAATTCAAGTTTAAGTACAGTAATTTCATCTTGTAGTGAATGATTTTGTTGCATCACATCTTGTTCGTTGTCATTAACATCACAAAGGTGAGCAACAACCTTCAAGACACAGAAAAATGACATTGAATGAAATTTACAACGGCAAGAAGCTACTATCAACATGACAACACGAATTAAACAAACTTTTAGTTTAAGCAGGTAGAAAATCATCCATCCTTTTTAATTTTCTTCAGTCCATTGGTTTAAAATCAAATCAGTATTACTTTGTAGCCAATCTCTAAAATGTGTATAGAAATAATCCATAATGCATTTCTCTTTGATGATATAGTGCAGCAATATGTTAACACACTGACTAGTGTTTTTTGTTTACAGGATCTGTACATGCGACAATCTTCATTACATCACATCACATCACTTCATTACATTACATCATTTAAAAAATCTAACAGAGGACGAAGATGTCTACACAGAGAAATATCAAAAGTTTGTAATTGAGGACATGAAGATACTTTTCGCAAAATATTGGCTGAAAGGAAGAACTGGTGGCAACTTATGTTACCTGGAAGTCATATGACAAAACTTTATATACACATACTCTACATACAAAACAGGAAAGATTTGTTGCTACACTGAGCAAGAAAGTTAATAATAACAATAGCGAGACAAATAACAACATTTGAATGGACTACAGAATAATCTAATGTACAAACTGCCAAAAATTTATATATGAATGTATAGAATAATAATTATGTTCCAAAATTTAAATTTTACTAGACTGAATTCAGTCTTTGCAACTGAATTGTGGTTGATTTGTTACAACTCATCAGAATGTTGTCATGTTACCTTTTGTTGAAACTTTCTCAAAAACAATGAAGCAAATTGCTCTACACTTAAAATACCCTACAGACAGCAACAGTAGATTGCTTTTCTGAGGTGTACAATTAATACAGGTAGTCCAAGGGTTGCAAATGGATTCAGTTACCGAGTTTGCTAGGAAGTCAATTTGTATGCAGGTTGGAGCAATGCAAGGCAATACAAAGGAGCCACCCATTAGTACAGGAAATGTTCATATGTTGGGTCTTTAGAATTACATCCGTGCATAAGATCGCGCTCGTTAAGTACAAGTGTACTCCTAAATCGGGTACCCCCAGTACTTTTCCTATGGAGAGAAACAAACTCTAAACACTAACTTTGTCGAACACTTCACAAATGGTGCCAGACCTGCTGAGTTCCTCCAGCACTTTCGGATTTACTTTAGGTTTCCAGCATCTGCAGTAAGTTAAAACTGAAGTTCCTAGAAATTTGAATTTCTTAGATTATAGTACAGTATTTATAGAGGTCAGATGCTCAAGAAATAGAACTTATTGTTCTCACCAAGATAACAAGCATGGGGCTGGATGAACACAGCAGGTCAAGCATGTGCAATTTTTAGATAATCTGTGGTCATTATTTACATACCTCTGCACTTTTTAATGCTTTCTTGTCCTCCTTTTCTATTTCATGATTTCTGTGAAGATGGTTGTTGAGGATTTCTCTATGAACAGACTGTTCCCGGTTGAATTGCTGCTGTAATTCATTATGATCTTCATGGAGCTAAACATATTAAAAACAGTTTAATTAATCTGTTCTCACAAAAATTATTTCAGGATTAATAACTTAAATAGGGTTCCGTATTTTTTAGGCACATGGCACTGAACAAATTTTACTTCTGTTGCAATTATTTGTTTCTATAATGCATATATTTTACAAATATAATTTTTTGCTTTAAAAAAGACAATATAACTGCTTGATTGGGGATTAAAGTGTCAAATGCAAGATAAATAGAAACAAATAATAATTCTGAAATAAGCACACATATAGCAAAAGATGTTCATTTCATTTCAATAATAGAAGGCAGAACACAATGGATGATCAATCTTTTGTATGGATAACAGGTTTAAAGTTATTACAACAGAGAATTTGGATTCATCATAGTTCCAGGAGCAGAGGGGAGGGAAAAAAGAACGAACGGAGAAGGGAGAAGAAGTGAGAAGGGAGAAGGGAGAAGACGACAGAAAGAGAAATACTGCCAGTAAGCCAGAAGTGAACTGACTATTGGAAATCATGAATATTTCCAAAGTGGAGTCACTATCCACTTTGTTTGACCCTTGCATAGTAAGGTAATTTAGTTTATGAAGTCACTTTCCAGTATTGAATGGGACAGAAAATTTGGTTTAAAATGGTGTCTGCTGGGACCACAACAATTTGTTGAGTACTTTTACTGGTCATGACGATGAGTAATCAATTATTCTGAATTATGCATAATTAAAACTAATTAAATTTCAGGGTCAAATGGTGCAGAATCCCATTATAGTGCAATCTTTGCACTTCTGGACATTACCTAAGTAGCATTAAAAAGAAGCTTATGCTTGAAACTAAAGGTTTTATTTCCTGCATATACAAAGGTACCTTTGACATATAAATATGTAACAGTTCAAAAGACAACTATTTCTTAATATGCTTCAAACTGCCTTTTAGATTTCCTTCACCTTGGTCTGACTGCAAGTGGTTTAGGGAATGCAGCTGGAGAGAAAGCAAAGTATCCCTTATTTAGAACTGGACTTGAAACATTAAATCTGCTTTTCTCCATTGATGCTGCCAGATCTGCCAAGGTCCTCCAGCAATTTCTGTTTTTGTTTCAGATTTCCAGCATCAGCATCCTTTAGTTTGGTTTGTGTAAAATATCACTTAAAGCATATTCTTCAAAAATTTTAAATAATAAATGTTACAGAACTCATTTAAAGTTTTTCTTTAAGTACCTGCGTAATTTAATAATAATATAGTTTTCACATGTTCAAAAATCTTTTGCATCTGTGTTTTCTGGGACAAAATTCAGGAGTCTTTTTATTTGATCACATCGTTATTTTGAAATAAGTCTAACAACCTGTTCTATATTGCTGATCAATGACTTCCTTTCCATTTCCATGTTTCTTATTATTAATTCCAATTCTTGCTTCGCTTTCAGCTCCTCACAGTACTGCAACTCCTTTTTTTGGAGCTGTTCACGGCTCTTTTCATATAACATTTCTGCAATCTTCCGTTTCTCCTCCTCTTGTTTCAGACTAAATCTTCATTCAAAAACATTAATGATCATTAGATACAAGAACTGTAATGAAAATAATATCAATACACTTCACAAATTCAATCAGATTCTGTTTTGTATACATTATACCATCCCTGCAAGGATAACCAAAAAGCTTGAAAAAGGTTATTCTACAGATCATCATCCTACAGTGGAGGATATTATTGTCTTATTAATGAACCAAGGTAACAGGCTTGTTTCTCCCCTACACTTCAGTGTAACTGATACCAGGATCATTACCAGTCTTCGTAAGATGCAAAATGCTTTGGGAACATCTTCAAGGCATGAAAAGGCCCTACATAAATACAACAGCTTTCAGGAATTTGGAGGCATCATGAAGAATACTTATTTGTCATTACCTTAACATATGCATGCATAGGAGGAAAATGCATCAGAAAATCATGGTATTTTCTACTGCTTAAAATTAATGAATGGGAAACTGCAGGGCTTTTGATATGCATTTGTTTGGAATATGAGGCACTTTTCTAGGGGATGAGATTCGTAAAACCCACTATGTATTGTGCTGAGCGTACGGAGACTGAATTGATATTGGCTAAGCTAATGATTAATTTTGGATGAAAAATTTAGTGGCACTCATCTATCATTTCAGTTTCTTCCGAAAGACAGATAAAAGGAACTATTGTAAGTAGCAAACAATTTTTTTTGATAGCAAGCTTTATGAAATAATGACAAGCCTAACATTAATTGGTTAAGGAAAGAGGTGAATACAAATTTACATGAAATCAAGACAAATGTGAAAGGTTTCAAAGACATTTACTGACTAATGACAACAGTACACAAATTTGAGGGGGAGGGCTATATTTAAATAGAAGAAAGGCATCAGGTGGGAACCTAACCAGCTTCTTGTCTCTGGTTTGGTAAAGTCCAGGGCAAGTCACTTGTGGATGGTCTGCAGCCAATTGATACCTTTAAGTTGGCAATTAATGTTCACTTATGGGTCACGTCTGACTATTGCTGGTGGACCTGTCACAGAGGCCCTGAAAAGAAAAACCTTGTTGGTGTTTGTTTGAGGGCTTGATGTTGGGCACTCAGCGTTACATTGAAGGACACAGCAATGGGAAATGCAGACCATATGGTGAAAACCACCTCCACTGCCTTATATCCTTGTTTCTTTGTTTTGATCCTCCTTCCACCCACAGTCACCTTTTGCTTGCATCTCTCGCTGATCTTGGTTGGTAGGTTTTAGGGAGGGTGGCATTTCTGTCCCTGGAATCCTTAGTTCCAGGGAGACTTGCCACTGGCCATTCAAGTGTGTTACTGGCACTTCATATGGCAGGGCTTTCCCGAGGGAAGCAACGTAGGACTCTTACCAGCTTTATAGCCAGCTAGCAAGACCTTTGCTGTAACTCTGATTTTGGACATGTACCAAAACTTAAAATCGATCGAGATGTAGAAAACTATATCAACAAATAGTATATACTAGAACATTACTTGACACTATTAAAGTCAGTATCTCTCTCCATTTTCTGGCACTCCAGTTTGGATTTCATTTCTCTAGTTTTGTCCAATGCTTGATGGAGCTCTTTTCGTTCATTCTCCAGATATTTTACTTTTTCTGAAAGTAAGGCATAACGTTTCTTTTCTCGTTCAACTGCTCGCTCATATTCATGAACCAGATTTTGAATTTTCAGTAAACTTACGGAGTCTGTAATTGGAAAAATGACATATTATAAAAATAAATTATTTCACTAATTCATTCGACAGAACATACAATTAATCAAAAAGTTAAAATTGACTAAATCGACACCATGTATGATGCATCACATTTATTTGTTTCTCAGATAGGTCACAGAATGAAAATTTAAGAACAGATTGAATTCCAGCAGGATAATGAAACATCTGCGGAACAACAAACCAGCTCGGCAAGCCAACCAACCTCAACAGATTGAATTCCGTCACAAACAGACTTTTTTGTTTGATAATTTCTTGCATTATTCAAACATATCTTACTTGCCTGGTATTAAGTTTTCAGTTATAATAAAAATTCCATAATCTAGGTAAAAATTGAAGCTGGCAGGATTCATTCTTATTTGCTTATTCTAACCCCTCATAATAAGGGGAACAAAGTTGAACAGTACCATCGGCCAACCTTGCATACAATGCACTAAGTCTCCAAATGAAAGCAAAATAAAAGAAAGAAGGGTCTAGGCCCGAAAAGTCAGCCTTCTTGCTCCTCAGATGCTGCTTGGCCTGCTGTGTTCATCCAGCTCTACACCTTGTTATCTCAGATTCTCCAGCATCTGCAGTTGCTACTATCTCCAAGAAAAAGAGGATTCTGGATTGACCCTCCTTACCTATTGCCTCTGTATCCAGCTGTGCAATTAGCAATGGAGTATTCTTATACGCAGAACTAGGAGATTCTGATCCATCTGTAGCAGTATCAGAGGACTGTGTGAGATCATCCAGATCATCAGAAATATTTACTGGTCTGGTGAACTAAAAACAGATAAACAGAACATTGGAATTGTGAACATATCAATAAAGTGAATAACTACTGTACAGTAAAATGTAGCATTGGAAACACTGAATAGCTTAAGTAGTAGTTGTGAAGAGAAAGACCTACTGTTTCAAATTAATGGCCTTTCAGTGGAATAAGAAAGTGGAACAGGGAAAAAAGGCTAATTAAAAAAGCATAAGGGCAAATGAGGTGATAATGAAACAAGGACAGAAACCTTGATGACTACATCGGCGCCGCCTCGTGCTCCCACGAAGAGCTCAAACAGTTCATCCACTTCACCAACACCTTCCACCCCAACCTGAAGTTCACCTGGACCATCTCCAACACTTCTCTCTCCTTCCTGGACCTCTCTGTCTCCATCTCGGGTAACCACCTAGAAACTGATGTCCATTTCAAACCCACTGACTCCCACAGCTACCTGGAATACACCTCCTCCCACCCACCTTCCTGCAAAAATGCCATCCCCTATTCCCAATTCCTTCGCCTCCGCCGCATCTGCTCCCAGGATGAGACATTCCACTCCCGTACATCTCAAATGTCCTCATTCTTCAAGGACCGCAACTTCCCCCCCCACAGTGGTCGAGAACGCCCTCGACCATGTCTCCCGCATTTCCCGTAACACATCCCTCATGCCCCGTCCCCGCAATAATAACCAAAAAAGAATCCCCCTCGTCCTCACGTACCACCCTACCAACCTCCGGATCCAACGCATCATCCTCTGACACTTCCGCCATCTGCAATCAGACCCCACCACCAAAGACATCTTTCCCTCCCCACCCTTATCTGCCTTCCGGAGGGACCACTCCCTCCGCGACTCCCTTGTCCGCTCCACACTCCCCTCCAGCCCCACCACACCCGGCACTTTTCCCTGCAACCGCAGGAAGTGCTACACCTGCCCCCACACCTCCTCCCTCACCCCAATCCCAGGCCCCAAGAAGACTTTCCACATCATGCAGATGTTCACCTGCACACCAGCCAATGTGGTATACAGCATCCGCTGTCCCCGTTGTGGCTTCCTCTACATCGGGGAAATCTTTGCAGAACACCCGCGCTCAGTTCGCAACAAACAACTGCACCTCCCAGTCGCGAACCATTTCAACTCCCCCTCGCATTCCTCAGACGACATGTCCATCCTGGGCCTCCTGCAATGCCACCCGAAGGCTGCAGGAACAGTAAATCATATTCAGCCTGGGAACCCTGCAGCCCAATGGTATCAATGTGGATTTCACAAGCTTCAAAATCTCCCCTCCCCCAACCGCATCCCAAAACCAGCCCAGCTCATCTCCACCTCCCTAACCTGTTATTCCTCTCACCTATCCCCTCCTCCCACCTCAAGCCCCACCCCCATCTCCTATCTACTAACATCATCCCGCCCCCTTGACCTGTCTGTCCTCCCTGGACTGACCTATCTCCTCCCTACCCCCCTACCTACACTCACCTTTACTGGCTCCATCCCCGCCTCTTCGACTTGTCTGCCTCCTCTCCACCTATCCTCTCCTCTATCCATCCTCTATCCGCCTCCCCCTCTCTCCTTATTTATTTCAGAACCCTCTTCCCCTCCCCCATTTCTGATGAAGGGTCTAGGCCCGAAACGTCAAGTTTTCCTGCTCCTACGATGCTGCTTGACCTGCTGTGTTCATCCAGCCCCACGCTTGTTATCAAGGACAGAAACCTGTTATTTGCAAGTGAATTATGTTTAAAAAAAGTTTATCTTTACTATCATTCAGTTCTGAATAAAGTTCGTTGACCTGAAACATTAGACTTGCTTTTACTGATTGGCTTGAAATCCTTATATTTGTGGGTCACTTACGAGTATAGGCCTGCATGCATGAGTAGCTGTAGGTATATTGTATAACACGGTTATTTCTTGAAAAGCCTGCAGAGCATGGTGATGGGCAGGAGTTATTGCCATCCCCTCCTTGCTCTTGTACTCTACATCCCCTTTAAGAAAGCTGAGAATACTGCATTCCTTACTTCCTGCTCTCTCTACCTGTCCTGACAACTTCAATATCTGTGCACATACACAACCAAGCCCCCCGGAGTCTGTACCCTGTTTAGAATCAGACCTATTTTATATTGTTTTACAATGTTCCTACGAAAAAAGAGCATCACCTAATTCTTTTCTGCCACCTATGCACCAACTCCATCAACTTGTCAGTGCCTTTTTGAAGTTCCATACTACCTTCTTCACAGTTAATAATTCTTTCAAATTTAGTGTCATGAGCAAATTCGGAAACTGTCACCTGCACAGCAAGATCGAAATCATTAAGATTTATGAGGAAGGGCAAGGGTCCCTATACCGACCCCTGGTGAACTTCACTACAAACTTTCCTCCAGTCCAAAAAAAAAAATCTATTGACCATTACTCTCCACTTTCTACCACTCAGCCAATTTAGCATCCACACTGCCATTGTCCCTTTTATACCACTGCCTACAAGTTTCTTCACAAGTCTGTTATGAGACACTATATCAAATGCCTTCTTGAAATCCATGCATACCATATCAAAGTGTTATTCTCATGAACTCTTTCCATTACCTCTTCAAAGAACTCCAACAAGTTAGCAAAAAAAGATTTCCTCTTTATAAATCCATGTTGGCTCTTCCTAATCAACCCATAATCTTTCAGGTGACCATGAGATTCTCTCTCGAATAACTCTTTCCAAAAGATTCCACACTACCGAAGTTAAACAAACCGGTCTTTAACTGCTGCAATTATTCTTACAACTTTTTTTTTCAAACAAGGCCTTAATGTTGGCATTTCTTCAAACTTCTGGCACCTCCCCAGAGTCCACAGAATACTGAAATATTATAGCCAGGGTCTCCACATGTTCTACCCTGACTTCCTTGAAAATCCTTGGATGCATTTCATCTGGCCCCAGTGCCTTGTTAACTTAAGAGCCAACAATTCATTCATGACTTAGTAAATCCATCTTCCTTGTTAATTTCAAACCCTTCCAGTGATAGTGGAAGAAACTATCAGTATGACCTGGGCAGCAACCTCATATTTTTCTGTAAAGACAGATGCAAACTATTCATTTAATATCTCAGCCATGCTCCTGCCTCCAGCTGGAAATCCCCTTTTTGGTCTCTGATCAGCTCTCTTTTAACCACTGTTACTGTTTATATGCCTATAGAAGACTTTGGGATTCTTCTTTATTAGACTGCTAGCCTTTTCTCATACTTCATCTTGGCGGTTCATATTTGCTTTTCATCCCACAAACTTCAGTATTCTTGTTTATTTTCAATTGTATTTTCTGCTTTATAGTTGTTATAAGCACAGTTTTTCTTTCCAATGTTAATTTCTACCTCCTTTACCATCCAGGGAGCTCTGGATTTGTTTGCCCAATATTTCCCATTAGGGGAAATATACCTTGACTCTACCCAAACCATCTGCTCCTTGAAGGCAGCCCATTATTCAGTGACTGATCTTCTTGCCAACCTCTTATTCCAATCAATCCTGTTTAGCTTTGTTCTCGTCCAAATGAAGTCAGCTGTCCGCTGATTTTTCTTGCTCTGGGTTGTTGTCTGACATTCTTCAACACTAACGTGAACCTTTGAGTCACATAGTGGCGAAGAGGTACTTCAGCCCATCGAGTCTGCACCGACCTATTCACACTAATCCCACTCTCCAGCATTTGGCGCATAGCCTTGAGCTCTGGATTGCTAGTCCAATAAAGTTACCTCCCCTCCCAAATGAACATTTGTGTCGGGTGTAATTGCATGGCAGATTTAGTATTTCATGTTAATTACATAAGCAATCTGACTCATTGGCAGCTAGAAACTGAAAGCAAAACTTTGAATACCTGAGCATTTCAAGCCTGATACAAATTTCTGTCTATTAGCTCTTAAAGTTAATAAAACTGAATGCAATTGACTCTCAATTCACTGTGTGCAGTGTAAACCAATATATATTTTGGTTGAGCTTCTGTAAATGCAAATTCACTATATGCTCAGAAGATAGACAATTACCTTTTTACTTGCAGATGACTTGAAAGGTCTGAAAAAGATATTTAAGGCGGCACAGTGAACATTAAATTGAGAATCAAGTTCAAATGTAACCTGTTATATCAAAAGATAACACAATTTATTTTGTTCATAATTTAGCAGAGGATGTTAAAAAGATTTTTTTCAACTTTTCATGGATCAGCAACAGCATTCTCACCTGAGTTTCATTCTAGAAACTTAAGCAAAAATCTAGGCTAAATAACCAAGTCTTTCGTTTTCCAAGTAAACTCTCACATCTGAAATAAAAGGATTCAAAACTGCTTTCTGTTTTGAATGCCAACTAAAAGAGATGTTCTCACTTTCTCTACAAACAAACGAAACAGAAATTCAAGCAAAATTAAAATATGCAGCTTCTGCAAATACATTTAATCAGCAATAAAGTAAAATCGCAATACTGAGGTATAGAGGGATCTGAGTGCCCGGGTACATGAAAAATGAAAGTTTAGTAGGCAGTTACAGCAAATGATTAGGAAAGCCAGTGGAATTCTGGAATTCATAGCAAGGTTAATATAAAATGTAAAAGTAGGGGATGTTTTATCACAGACACAGAGGGCATTGGTGAGTCATTTATTGCCCAGATGGCAGTTTACAGTCAACCAGCTTGCTGGAGGTCTGACAGCCCTCATAGGTCAGACCAGGTGAAGATGGCAGACTTTCTTCCTTAAAGGACATTGTCAGCCAGATGTTTTTCTTTAAAATGACAATTGACATGGTCACCGTTTGTTTTTTTTTTAAACTGAATTTAAATTTCACCACATTCCATGGTAAGATTCAGGATATGGCCCCAGAACATTACCCTGGAGTTTTGTATTACTAAGCATACTAGCTCTATGCCATTACCTCCCTTTTCAGTACTGAAGCAGGTAATGGTGAGTGAAGAAGAACGCAGACTAAGTAGAAAAATCAGCAAGTACGGAAACGTGCCACCTTGAAATATATGACGCCTTATGGAGTAGAAGAATCAGGCAGCAAGTAAGAATAAAAAGTTAGGCACTTCAAGAAAAGCACCAAGGTATGGCATCAAATTTTAGTCATTTTGTTCCATTTAAAAATAAAAAGTTCAATAGTCTTTTCTAACCAAGAAATCAACATTTTTTTTTGAGTTAAGATTTGTTTAGGTAACTGATTTAAAACACAAAGTAAACCTCTCAGACTTCCTGAGTTCAACAACCTAACAACTCATCAGCCTTCAACGTCTGGAATTTTGTGACTCAAATAAATCCCAGTAAGCCCATGTTATTATTCCAGAGAACACTGTAAGAAACCTGTTCAGCTAAAACTTGTAAATTCATTCAGTTTCTTTTTTAACCATTGTCATTTTCATTATGGATGTAATATCCAAAACGTCTCACAGGAAATGACAAGTCCAAAAATTAAGAGAATCAATGGAAAATTGCTCTACTTCAGGAGATTATTCGGAATTCTGTGAGATGCTCAAATAGGGCTCCGTAATGAATGAATTAAATACCATGCATTTCATTTCAATTCCAGTAAAAATACTTACAGACACATAAAACCTCTGAGCTGGAGTAAACTCTTCAGCCCTTTGAGCTTGACCCATCATTCAATATGATTCTGGCTGTTCCTCTATCACAATGCCATAATTCTGCCCCTTGATGCCATTAAAGTTTAAAAACATATCTCTTTTTTGAATATAGTCTGAAACCTTCCCTCTACAGCCTTCTATGGTAGAGAATTCCACAGCTCATCAGCAAAATTAAAGAGCTGGTCATTGACTTCAGGAAGCAAGGTGAACAGCAAGGGCATACCCGACATCTACACCAATGCTGAGGTGGAGATGATCGAAAACATCAAGCTCCCAAGAATGATAATCAGCAAAGTTGATGCTACAGTCAAAGAAAAACACCTCTACTTCCACTAAGGAAATTCTGCTTGTCCATAAAGGCTCTTATCGATTTTTATAGATGCACCGTAGAAAGCATTCGATCCAGATGCAACACGGCTTGGTACGGCAACTACCCTGCCCAAGACCATTAAATACTACAAACAGTTGTGAACATAGTCCAGTCCTTCACGCAAGCCAACCTTACATACATTGACAAAAACAGAAGTTGCTGGATGCTCAGCAGGTCTGGCAGCATCTGTGAAGAAAAAAATCAGAGTTAACATTTCAGGTCCAATGACCCTTCCTCAGAACTGCTTCCAGCAGCTTCTTTTTTTGTTCCTGATTTACAACATCTGCAGTTCTTTTGGTTTTTACTTACATCCATTGACTTCATCTATAACTCTCACTGCCTCAGGAAGGCACTCAACATAATCAAAGACCCCTCCCTTGCCGGTTATAATCTCTTCAAACCTCTTCAGTCAAGCAGAAGATAAAAAAAAGCTTAAAAACACATACCAACAGATTCAAGATCAGTTCTTCCCCACTGTTATCACCTGAATAGACCTCTCAAATTTTAAAATTTAGATGTTGAACTTACTCTATGTGCACCTTCTCTGCAGCCATAACATTGTATTCTTTGCTCTGTTCTATTACCCTAGTGCACTTTGCATGGTATGATCTGCCTGTACCTCATGCAAAATAAAACCTCTATACCTCAATACCTGCAACAATAAATAAAAAAACCAGGTTCATGACCCTTTGAGTGAAGAAATTTTTCCTCATCTTAGTCCTAAATGGCCTACCTCTTAGCCCAAGACTGTGACCCCTGGTTCTAGACTCCCCACCCAGGAGAAACATCTGTGTATCTAGTTTGTTTAGCCCTATCAGAATTTCATATGCTTCAATTAAATCCCCTCTCAACCATCTAATTTCTAATGAATATATAGGACAGTCCTTGATATCTGCTGACTGAATCTCTGCTGCCCTCCATTTCACCTGACGAAGGAGCAGCACTCAAAGCTTGCAACTTCAAACAAACCTTTTGGACTGTAACCTGGTGTTTTGTGACTTCTGCACTCCTATCAGCGTCATGTTTAACTGCAGCAAGACATCTCCATATCTGAATTTAAATATCTGTAACAAAGGCCAATATACCATTTGTCTTTCTAACTGCCTGTTGCACTTGCCTATCTACTTTTATTGTCTTGTGTACAAGGACACCAAGATCCCATCGAACACTCATATTTTCCCAATATTTAAATAATACCCTTCCTTTCTATTTAACTGTCATCTAATATACCATTTCTTTTTCAGAGTTTTTCCAATACAGTTTCCCAGATCTGTATCTACCCTTCTTGTCAGTCCCTTATTGGTTTTCTCCAATCGGGTTTCTACACTTCCCATGCCATTATAACTGCTCTCAGATTAATGAATATCATCCTGTGACTTGACTAATAGGATATGTTATTTCCTCCTTAATAACCTTAACTTCTTTCCATCGTAAGGTCAGCTGATGATTGGATAATGTTAACCACCTGAGCAACTCCTTAGGAACTGAATGAGTCTACGTCCAAATGCAACAAGACCTAGACAATATCCAAGCTTGGGCTGAAAAGTAGCATCTAACATTCCTATCACACAAATGCCAAGCAATGACCATTTCCAACTCTCAATCCACCCACTGCTCCTTGTCATACAATTGCATTACCATCACTGAATCCCCCACTAACAACCTGGGGATTACTACTGACCAGAAACTCAACTGGACTCACCACATAAATACAGTGGCTACAAGAGCAGGCCAGAGGCTAGGAATACAACATCAAGTAACTCACCTCTTGATTCCACAAAGCACTGTCTGCCATCTGTAAAGGCACACATCAAAAGGGTGATGGAATACTCTCCACTTGCCTGAATGAATGCAGCTCCAACAACACTCAAGAAGCTTGACAATCTGGGACAAAGCAGTCTGTTTGACTGGCATCACATTCACAAATATTCATTCCCTCCACCACTGATGTTCACTTGCAGCAGTACGTACTATCTACAAGAGGCACTGCAGAAACTCGTCAAACGTTCTGAGACAGCACCTTCCAAACCTATGGCCACTACTATCATGAAGGACAAGAGCAGCAGGTGCTAAGGAACACCACCCAATGCAAGCTCCCCTCCGAATCATTCACCATGCTGTCTTGGAAATATTGCTGTTCTTTCAGACTTACTGGATTAAAATCATAGAAATCCCTCCATAAAGGCACTGTAGGTCTACCTACAGCACATGCACTACAGTGGTTCAAGGAGGTAGCACAGCACAACTTCAAGGGCAACTAGGAACGGGCAATAAGTGACGGCTCAGCTAGCGATGTCCACGTTCATGAGTGAATAGAAAAAAAACTGAAAAAGGACCTTTGCCCAAGTCTCTTCTTGATTTTTTCAGTTTTTTTCTCCAGCTGTCAAAACATTCATCTGTATTTGGCACACCTCAAGACTTAATTACTGTAATATTCTGCTGTCTGCCTTATTGCTCTTCACAATTTCAGCTCGTCCAAAACACTGCTCCATATGTCAAATTTTATATCACTTCATACTCCACAAACCTTTTTGCTTACACTCAGGTTCCATCTCCCTTAATGTCTTAAATTTTAAATCCATTAATCAACTCAAGTTCCTAGAAAATAATATATTTTCACAACTGTATAGTTATACAACTTGCAAAGAAAGCCAATCTATCTGTAAAACAGACAATCTCACTAACCAGATCCCAGAAGAGTCATGCCAACCCTTGTGGATTTTGAGATAAAAGGTACTGCTGATGCTGGAGAATCCGAGATAACAAGCATGGGGCTGGATGAACACAGCAGGTCAAGCAGCACCATAGGAGCAGGAAAACTTGACGTTTCGGGCCTAAACCA
>JAHRHZ010000021.1:24260022-24286641 GCA_024137785.1 Ginglymostoma cirratum | reverse complement strand
TCCTATGATGCTGCTTGGCCTGCTGTGTTCATCCAGCCCCACACCTTGTTATCTCTTAAGTGAAAAAGATCCTTGTTATGATTATTAAAGTACTAAATCATACAGAATAATTAACTCACCCCTGGAAAATAGGTTTTCTTGTTCTATCTTTCTTAACAAAATTTTCCCTTTGCTTTTTTTTGTCCAACTTCGAAGTTATATTGGTTTGTGACTGTTTCAATGAATCTCCGTGTTCCTTAGCCAACTTCAAATCTAGTCTTTCATTATTTTGTAGCTGGATGGATTTCTCATGCGGTAGTTTCTGCTTTATGCTCCAGCTGTTCTCATCTTCTGCTGATTCAGAATTGCCTAATTTATCATCTTTGTTTCTTCTTTGATTTTGAAAAGGTTTATTTTTTTCTTCAATCTGAAAACATGCAAAAGGGTTTTTTTTTTAAAACGGTCAACAACCCTTACTTGGTAGCCAAAATCAGTCTTTAAAGTATTACTTAAATAATGCTAGTGTGATTACACAATGTCAGTTTCACAAATTTACTGTACTTTGCAATCAGTATCTACTCTAGAAGGTAGTCATACAAATCACAATGTTTCAATTCCACTTTCTGGAGTGCACAATAAATAAATTTCTTTCCCCTGTACCAACACACAGAGCTTGAGTGCATTAAAACTCCAACCCAACTAACCACCTCAAAAGGATTTTTATTTCATGCATTAAAAAAAAATGCATCATGTCGCCCAAGACATCATCTGTACAATTAGATATTATATTGTACTAGAACAGTATTTCAGAACATATCTCAAAGTTTCTGGGCAAACAAAATAGACTTGAAATTACATCACCATGAAGTACTAAATTCTGCCCGTCATGAATGGGCAAAGACATTAACCGGTTTAAAACTAAATCTCAAATTGTACCTGAATTCAGAACTATCAAATACTGCGAGATTTCAATAACAATTAAAGTGCCTAAAGTAGGATTTTAAAAAGTTACAGACATGGAGTTTCTGTTAAGGCAAATTCAGCAAAACGTATTCACGTTGCGACTAATGCCCTACCAGTGTCGCCTGGGGAGTTACACCCACTAAACACATTTGTACAAGCCTGAACATAAATTTTTCACGAACAAGTGCATTTAGTGTAAATCAATTGTTGTTTGGGGGGGGATGCCCAGGTGTAAGGTAAGTTACAGGAATTTAAAGTGTTACAATCATTTTTCATTTCATTCTGCCCAGATTAAGTTAGTGCCTTAGTGTAAATTCATCAGATATGCTCCTGTGCATACAGATCTTTGTTCAGAGTGGCAATGCTCTTGTCTTTTTCAAAAATTTTTTGGTAAGATGTGGCACTGAGAGTTGGCCAAACCCAACTGCCCTTGAGCTGAACAGTTTGCTAGGCCATTTCAGATGGCAGTTAAGAGTGCATTGCTGTGCATTTAGAGTACCATGTAGGTCAGACTAGGTAAGGATGGCAGATTTCCTTCTCCAAAAGGATATTAGTGAACAGGATAGAGACTAATGACAATTGAAAATGCCTACATGGTTGTCATTAGGCTAACTTTTAATTTCAGATTTTTATTGAACTCATTGTATCATCTGCCATGGTGGGACTTGAATCCATTTCCTTGGAACACACTGGATTATTAGTAATTACTACTCCACACTGCCTCCTATTCTCTTCTTTCAATGGTTTCATTCCATCCTTTTTCTGTCAGTTTATACTGGAATATTCAAATGTGCGAACAGTAATTTAGATAAGGCTTCCACCAAAAACTGCATACTCAACAATGGGCAAAACTGCATACTCAACAGTTGTTTGTTTCACATTTGCACCATGATCTGAATTTTCAGTCGCTTGGAATAACTGATGCCAGGTAAGCTGAAATCTATTCTATGTTTATAAAACAAAAACAAAGCAACAAACCAAGAGAAATCAGAAAGGTAGAGTGCCTACTTTAATCTGAAGGGTGTGATGGTGACATAAAAACAAATAATTCATGAAAGAACAGGGAAAAGGTCAATTACTGCAAAGATGAAATTGCAGAAATGCAAGATGCAGTGTCAAGTACACAGACAGGGTTCATTCAAATGTATAAAATAAAAACACATTTCAAAAATACACACATACATGGCTGCAATATTTTTCCTTTCATGCCAGGCTACCATTACTTATGATTTTCCAAATAATACACCAAATAATAATGCCACGCAACAGGCAAATTGTACATGACTAAACACTAAGCTCCACAGCCCCGTCCCCACCGGAATACAGCTTTGAATTAGGTTTCCTGTAACTTCTTAGATCAGCAACAGATTTTGCGTTATCTTCAGCCATATATATTGCAATTTTTGCATAACAAATCTTCAATTATGGCATGGAAACAATTATGGTTTTATCATCAAAATCCAATTGATTTAATGTTGAAAAAGTAAGCAACACCACAAAAATGGTTTAGCATAACGTAAGCAAAATTACAATTAACTCCACTACATTGTAATTCAAACACTTCTACCTGACTCAATGATTAAAAACTTACCCAGCAGAAAACAAACTATCATTTCCTTTTCTAGCACAACAGGAATGCAACAAGTTGAAAAGTCATATCACCAGAAAACCAAGAAATGTTAGTTTCAAGCACACTTCCTGTCAAAGTGGTTGAAATGAGGAAAATATTAAAGGCAAAACAGGAGTGCTCACATACATAATGGGGGACTATTACGGAAACATCTACCTCTTTTTGTAGCTGTGCTTTCTTTTCCTCCAAAGCCAGGAATACTACTTTCAGCATTCCTACCTCATTCTTAAATCGTTGCATATCTCCCTCTAATTCTTCATCCAAGTATGGTGTTGCATCTACTACAGAGGGCAACTGGATGTTTCTTGGACTGTGCTCCAAATCATCTATTTGGGCCTGGAGATTTCTTACATTAATATGAGTGGTACAGTTGGACACATCTTCCCTTCTTGTTGGCGAATACTTAACCAATTCTGTACTATGCTTCAGAGGTTTTTCTGAAAAATCAGGATTCTTGTTATAAGAACTTGCTTTATCAGTACCAGTGTGTAAGTTGAGTGAATCATCATCTGCATCAGAGTCTATATCAGTAACATAACCAATAACATCAGTTTCTTGTTGCCTTAACTCGGACAATTCCACTTTTTTTACATGATATTCTTTAGTTGTCTCCCATGTCAACTCTTTTGACTCACTAACTTCCACAGGTGCACAAGCATGTTCCAAGCTACTTCCATCGATATTTACTGCTAGTTTTGATTCAGGCACTCGATGGAATGTTTGATGCTCATCTCTCACATCTGTTGGCTCTGTACACAAATCTTCCAATTCCTTTTGCTCTGGAATTTGAAGAACAACTTTGTGGTCATATTCATCACATCTACTCTCCTCTTCTAGTTCTTCTTCTATAACAGTGTCTTCATTATTCTTAAGACCTGCAATTACAACTTCTTTATCAGATTCACTGCTCAGGTATTTTCCACTAAAATCTTCTGAATATTCCATAGTAATTGCACCATTCTTGCTCTGTCGAAGTTCTTCAAACCTTTGTTTCAGCTCAACTGTCAGAGTTTCTAGATGAGATGCTATTTCGCCCTTTCCATTTTCAATCCAGACTTTCAAATATCTTTTCTCCAAGGCCAGTTCACTCATTTTATTTATCCCCATGTCTTCAGCAGCACTGTTGCCACTATCAAAATCAGGCCCTTCATGCAGGTCGACTTTTTCAGCCTTTTGGTCAGCCAAAACTTCATGGGTTTGATGTGTAAATTGGGAGCTCTTGGAGGGCAATTTGTCATCAACACTGGTTGTTTCTAAAATATGTTTATCCTTGTGAAGGCATGCGAAACAGGTAGAGAGAGATCAGGCATCATTACCAATCAATGATCAGTATGCACTGGGTTATGCAGAAAAACACTTCATAATAATTAATAAAGTAGTACATTAGATTTGTGTACAAAGAAATACCACACACAACATATTCAATACAGCTATTATGTTACAACCTTAAGAACCTGATACATACATAAATGTTTCATTTAAATTATGATACATGAAGTACCTCATTAGGAGATGCTGGGAATTGGGTCTCAATACTCAATTGATTTCTATCATTTGTACTGTTATCTTCAAATCCAGTACAGTATTTTGCATAATAATCAGCCATGACAATGATTTGCCAATTAATTTCAGCTACATGGAACATTTCCTTATTTTGCTGAATGGCCTTCTTCTGTAGTTTACATTTATAATTGTACGCCTGCCTTCTTCATACAATTTAGTATACATGTTAAAAGACAGTTAAATATAGCAGGTGGAATTTTTTTTAAACATACAACATTTTTTGACTATTCATTGCCTTCCCCATTTTTACTTAACTTTAGAAGAATAAATCAAACTTTCTTTAATGATTAACTTGTACATGTTGAATTCACCGTAGTATTTCTACTTCTGGACAGAACTAGACCCTGTGCTCATAAAGGTCAGCAGTTCTTTCAAGAATCATTTAACAGTCTTCTCTGGTGATAATTCTCCAATGAATAAAGCCATTCTAACATTTCACCGTTTAAAAAATTATAAAGTAAATAACTCAATGAATACTGGTCACCAAAATGAAGTCAAAAGTACTTCAGAGTTTTGTTTTAAAAAAACAAAGTAAAATGCAAAAGCAAATCACTTCATTAAAAATTTTTTTAACAACTTAATAGGTGCAATTTACACTATTTTGTTTGAATACCCACAGTCTTCATTTGACCTATTTCAGTACTATACGATAACACACTTGGTTGACCCTAAATTAATCAAAAAACCTAACTGTAATAAAGAATTGGAAGCAAATTATTTGAAACTCTTGTATATTTCACCCCCAAGTCAGCAGCCAAAGTACACGGTGCACATTATCATGATATTACTAAGTATCAATACTTAAAGAAAAAGTGTTTGCTAATTCGGAAAGAAAATGTTATAGTACAGAATGAAATCAAGAAAATGTACACCTGGGTGCATCCCTCCATAGCAATGTTATATGCCTAAAACGATAATATATAGCAATAAAAAGTTAGTAAAATCAAACATACACTCTACAAAAAGGTATGTTTATTGAAATAATGTTCACTAAGGAGACCCTTGAGCCACATACTGATCCTCCTGTTCGTTACCTCAGTCAGAGTTACTACAGCACGGAAACAGACCCTTCAGTCCAACTCGTCCATGCTGACAAGATACCCTAAACTGATCTTGTCCCATTTGCCAGCATTCGGCCTACATCCCTCTAAACCCTTCCTATTCAGGTACTCATCCAGATGCCTCTTAAATGATGTAAATATACCCAACACCACCACTTCCTCTGGCAGCTCATTCCATGCACACACCACCCTATGTTTTAGACACTTCCACTTCCTCCCTCCCAAATGAAACCCTCTCATTCTGCCATTCACTTCATCCCTCTTATCCACATGAAGTGTTCAAGAGAGGAAAACTGTGGTGAAAGCGTCAGGAACTGCGAGGTAAGAAGGAACAGTAGGTTAAGAAGAATCAGTAGCAATCTTTGGGTTAGTTGGGTTAGAGAAAAGCAATATGTTTTCTCAATGAACCTCATAGTTCAAGAATGTCAGGAAATATAGCTTCAGTTGGCATGCCTTTTTAGCAACATATTGGGATAGCTGCAAAGTACAGAGGTAGAAGTAACTAATGCGCTCCTATTCTATCTATCTTCCATTTTCATAGAATCATAGTGTGGAAACAGGCCATTCGGCCCAACAAGTCCACACTATCCCTCCGAAGAGCATCCCACCCAGACCCGTTTCCCTACCCCTACGTTTCCCATGTCTAACCCACCTAACCCAAACATCCCTGGGCACTATCGGCAATTTAGCATAGCCAATCCACCTATCCTGCACATCTTTGGATTGTGGGAGGAAACCGGAGCAACTGGAGGAAACCCACACAGACACAGGGAGAATGTGCAAACTCCGCACAGACAGTCGCCTGTGGCTGGAATCAAATCTGGGTTCCTGGCGCTGTGAGGCAGCAGTGCTAACCACTGAGCCACCGTGCCACCCCAGAATATTATCTGGGTCTCTGGATTAACAGTCTAGCGATAATACCACTCGGCCATTGCCTCCCCTGCATTATGCACAGAATACTTGGGTTATTTCTCAATCTAAACAATTAAAAAATCCTACTTGTGGCCTGATTAAAATTTTACAATAGCCCCACTGTCTAGAAAAATAGCAAGTGGAAAACAGGACATCCAGATGGTGGCAGATGGAATGTAAATACAGTAAGTTCTATGACAGCGCTCATAATTCATTCACACCATAATGGTCTTGTCTTAAGATACTGAGACCACGTGCTGCTACATTTTCTGACGCAATACAAATTTTTTTTTATAAAAACATTAGTTAACAAGCAAGCATTCTCCACATTGGTGAATAAATAGAAAAAAATCATTGGAACTTTAATGCAAGTACACAGAAAGATCCAGTGGATGCATATCTGTGAACCCAGGTGCATCAAAAGTAGAATCTAGCAATTACTGAAAAGTTAGTTTGTAACTTGAATGGTAAGGAAAATAGCTATAAAAGAAAAGCCCCGTTGTAGTTATTGCATTTGGTTAGCAAAATTCGTTAGCTATTTGAGAGTTCTGCCAATATTACTTTCAAATCTTGGTTGGTCATCAGGGTAAAGAATTAACTCTCTAACTGCCTCACTATTTAACATTGCACTCAATCATTAATTGTGGAAGGTTCAATCAATGTAAGCTTGCGCATTTGGTTTAACATATAGAGTTTATATCAAGTTACAAACAATGCACTATTTCTGGATGGAAAGTGCTACACCTAGATTGAGCTAATACAAACAGAAACTTTCGTAAATTGTATTTTAATTACTGGATAATTTATTTTAAGTAAACCATACAGTGTTTCTATTTGCAATTTAAAAAGAATTCATTTTTGCATTTTAAAAAAATTCAGCAAAATGCAATACCAAATTTGCATACAGAAAGCTAATAAGTTTACTATCACAGTCATTGAGGAGTACCTCACCTTCTCCACTTTCCAGTCATATTTCTCTTTTTCATTATCTTCATCTTTTGATAGAGGTATTTTCATGTCAAACTCTGAAGGCACATTTACAAATGTATCAATAGCTTAATAGATACATTTTTAAGAGGTGCATAAATGTCTCTAGTCTATATGAAACAAATTGCGATTGAAGCAGACACAACTGAGAAATTAGATGTGCCACCATTTTCATGCAGTTGGGACAGACAAGTATTTTGCAGCCCACAGTTGAATTGCTGACTATATTATTAAATAGCAATTTAACTGATATTATTGCAGGCACAAAAATCAGCAAATCGTCTGTTAGTGATAATAATAAATGTGTTTTAGGAAACAGCACAAGGTCAATATTCAAGTCACAGCTACTAAATTCTGGAAAAATAGATTAACTTTTCTTTGCCAAAGGAAAGATGAGTGAAGATCAAGTGTGTTTCTTTTTACCTTGTTGGCCAGAAGTTTGCACTTTTGGATTCTCATGTTCTACAGGCATTCTTTTCCCCATGGCAATATCCTTTTCCTCTGAATTCCAATCAGTTTCTAATTTGAAAGAATGCAACAAATCAAATAAAGAGTTATACTGTTAAATTTTCAATTTGAAAATAAACAAATTATTCAAAATCAGTGATGAATGAACACTTCAGGTTAGATACAAGATTTTCTTTTTGTTCCACAAAAGGCAATTTATTCAGTAGGAAACTAGCCCTAGTGCTTAACACAAATTGGAAAGTCAAAATCTTGTGATATTTCTCTGGGTCTAAAACATGACCCAACAGAAAATACCATCAATATGATAACATTAGACAAACAATTACTCAAAATCCTGTTTTGACAAAAATAACAGTATATAAATTTTACCAACGTTGAAGGAATTAGTCATAAGAACAGAAAATGCTGGGTATACTCAGCAGATCTGGCAGAGCAGCCACTTCAGACACAAGTTCACAACTGTTAATTTTTTCTTTCTGCACAGATAATATCAGACCTGCTAAGTACTTCTAGCATTTCTAATGTCCTCAGTGTTTTGCTTCACTTTTGCACCAAAAGTGAATTACTCCCACTTCTTCATTCTACTCTATATTTGAATGTGCTTTGAATGGAGTCATACCACTGCTTTAAGAACAAAAGCAACAAGAATAAATTGGTCCCTTGAGCCTGCTCCCTCAGTGAACACATTTGGAGCCAATCTTGCATCTTAAACCCACTTTCTTGTTTATTCCCTATAATTATTTGATTCTAAGCAGCCAAATATCTGCCCATCTCAGCTTTGAATGTACTTGATAATGAAGTATCCATTCCAAAAAATGGACATCACATGAAGAAATTCTGAAATGACTACTCCCTTGTCCTGAGGCTACGATCCTAATCTGACTTGATACAGTATCATCTAATTTTCAAGATCTTTTAAAATTCCAATCCCACAATTTACAGTAGGTATCTTTTGACTGCATTCAAACATTTACCTCACAATTCTATAAAAAAAATTTGTGATCTCTTGTTTGCTTCTTGAGATTACCTTACACTGAAACAAATTCATTCTAAAGGCGACAACACTGAATATGTTTGAATTATAGAATCCCTAGTGTAGAAACAGGCCCTTCGGCCCAAAAAGTCCACACTGACACTCAGAGCATCTCATCCTGACCCATCCCCCTAACCTACACATCCCTGAACACTACGGGCAATTTAGTATGGCCAATCCACCTAGCCTGCACATCTTTGAACTGTGGGAGGAAGCTGGAGGACCTGGAGGAAACCCATGCAGACATGTTGGAATGTGCAATTTCCACACAGACAGTCGCCTGAGGGTGGGAATCGAACTCAGGTTCCTGACGCTGTGAGGCAGCAGTGCTAACCACTGAGCCACCGTGTCACCCATAAATGTGTTTGCATTTAGGACTTCTCATTACTGTCTAACACTCAAGCATAAAACAAAACTTCACCTTACATACCATTTTTATTTTCCAATTTAACTGATGTTATATTTTTGAGTTCAGGCTCAGGAGAACCTTGATATTGCACCGAAGGATGTGCAGTCAACTTAGTTTTCAATGAATCAGGTGACTGTGACGTTCCATGGACACACGTGGTCTCTTCAGAATTTGACTTTGGTTTGCTTACGAGGCTTTTTGATGATTCGGTTGAGTGGAATGTTGCTTTGCCATCGTTTGTAATTGGTTGCACTTGTGGCACAGAACTAAACAGGTTGGGTGATACGTTTTTGCCTGAAACACTGAAAGAGTCCCAGTCTGAGGCATCTATAAAAAGAAACATCCATATCTTATTGCCAAACGTTATAAACTCAATTTCCACTCCAGGATTTGTAAATAACGAGGTTTATACCGCTGCAATCTGGAAGTACGCCACATTTTAAGGTATGCCATCTGAAGCACCTGGCAGCTCAGGCAAGCTGTTCAAAAGAAAAAGAGGTGAGTTCTGCTGTCCAAAATGACATTCCTCGCTCAATCACTATCAAACACGGATCAAAATGGGAACAGAAACATGCTGTGTGTTCCTTGTGCCTGTTTCACCATTCGATTTGACTGTGGTTGATCTATACCTCAACTCCACTGGGATGACTTGGTTCCGTATCTTTTAATGCCCTTATCTAAAATAATCCTAGTTCTGGAGATTTTCAACTGGCCTTGCCTTAGCAGCTTTTTGGGGGAAAAAACATGCTCCAGATTTTCACTTTCCTATGTATGAAGGGGCATTCCCTGGCATCACCCCTGAATGATTCAATCTTGTTCTGGATTCTTCAACAAGAGAGAACAGCTTCTCTTTATACCCCCTGACAAATCCAAACATCTTAAAACACTTCAATATGCTCGCCCCTTAATCTTGTAAACTTGGAAATGGGACATTTAACTCATTGTTTGCTTAAACAACATATGCTGGAATACACGGAAGCTGCCAAAGTCATCCTCCACACTGGGACAAGACCACACCAAAGGGACAAGGCGAAATCCCTGCCAGGCTGAGACTGGCACACCAGGACAAGACCACCTGCCAGGCTGCCGTAATATGCAGAATGGGGCCTCCAGGCTGGAATGAGACCACTACACCAGGCCCCCGGAATGCCCGGAAACTACTGCTGAAGGAGTTCTCAATGCCAGTATGAGACCTCCATGCTGGGAGAAGTGCAAGTGCGAAGTTGGACTGGAAAAGGATAGATTAGACTACTTTCAAGATGGCTTAAAGTTAAATACAGTACCTGTCCGAAGGGACTTTGGGGTTTAGGTGCATAGAGCTTTAAATATCATGAACAGCTGAAGCAAATAATTAAGAAAGCTAAAGGAATACTGGCCTTTATCTACAGGCCTGGAATAAAAGGATGCAGAAGTTATGCTGCGGTTATGCAAAACTGATTAGACCCTACTTGGAGTACTGACAGCAGATCAGGGCACAACACCTTAGGAAGGAAGCACAGGCCTTGAAGGGAATACAATGTAGATTTTCAAAGAATGATGCCTGGACTTCAGGAGTTACGAGGAGATATTACACAAATTAGGTCTGTTTACTCCAGAATCCGGAAGGTTAAGGGATGACCTGATCAAGGTTTTCATGATATCGACAGGAAAAGACAGGGTAGGTAAAGATGAACTAATTTCACCGGTTGTGGATTCTAGAACTAGGGAACACAGTCTGAGAATTAGGGCCCGGCCATTCAGGTGACATGTTAAGAAGAAATTCTACACACAAGGAGTGGGGGATGTTTGGAATTTTCTTCCACAAATGCCAATGGATGCAGGATCAGTTATTCATTTTAAATCGGAGAGAGATAACACCTTTACTTAACAGAAATTTAAAGGATGTGGGCCAAAGGCAAGAATGTGGAGTTATGTCACAGATCAGCCATGATTTCATTCAATAGTGGAACAGGCTACAATGACTCCAAAGTACGTCACTGGGTTGCCACGTGCTTTGGGAAACTGGGTGACTGTAAAAGGTGCTTTATAAATGCAAGACCTTCTTATTCCCCCCTTTCAGATTCTACAAGTTAGCAATTCTGAGTATTTGGCAAGCATATCACTAAATTCCAAAAGATAAATGGCAAAGAATGCATCCAAATGCTTTCAGCTCCAGAAAATGAAAAAGGATTAGCTTAATAAAATATATTGAATGCAAAGCATCCTCAGATGCTTCACAAATTCTATCCTTCTCTATAGGAAAAATGTGGATTTTTGTAACATTCATATAATCATCCTAAAAAAAGTTTTTATGTGCAATAAGTATTCTGCTATTGCAGATGTCCAAACTAAGTAAAAATTCGTGAAATGTCATAAACTTGCAATCACACTAATAGCAAGCGTCTTTTTTTTTAATGAAACATTCTTCAGCATGGACGAGGAAATCAAAATAACATGGAACTATTATATAGACTAATTGTGGCATTAATCATCATACTATATCAGTTTCATCTAAGTGTGATGTAAGTCATCCAAAATTTAAAAGACACACAATTCTCTCTTGTGACTGCGTTGAAATAAAGTGCAAAAACATCATTCAAAAGCAGTTCGCCATCCTTTAGGCTTCACATTGGGTGTAGTACAACTTCAACCAATACAATACCATGTTTTAAAAGCATACGGTTTACCTTTTACCTCAAGTCAGCAATATAATTCAGAAGCACTGAATATACCTGTACAATAAAAGCCAGATGTTTTGCTAAAGGTCTTCCATGTTCAGACATTAATTCCTTCAAGCTGCTCAAACTTGTTTATTTTTCCTTTTCAATAACTTACATGTCAATAACTTTAGTGAACCATGCATGTGTCATTAAGACAAGACAATTACCTTCTATATCCCCTGTATCAATTAAGCCAAGCTCTGCAACTAGATCTGAAACAGAAGAAAAGCAAAGCAGAGTAACTTTGAATGGAAGGGAAAAAAACCATCATAAAATTACTCTTTTACTGAAAAAGCACTCAATAGTGAACCTGAGTTATACCTGACTTCTGCTTATTTTCTTCAAATGTTAATGGTGGCTTGAAAGAAACAGAGTTAAGAGTTAAAATATGCATATAATTGCCAAATGCTTTAATTTGCAAACCAAAGTGTGTTAATACAAAAATAGTAAATAAAAATAGAAATAATGTATTACCTGTACCACAGTATTCAATTCCACTATTTCTATTAGGAACAATAATGAAATAGATAAAAGTAGTAATGTAGCGGACAAAAAAAATCTCAATTGCTTAGTTTATTAGTTTGCAGAAGTATTGTACTTAAAGCACAATCATGCAGATGAATTTAAGCACACTATTTCTCAAAATATCCAATTTGTCAGGCAAAATTACATCAACTATATCAAAGATGCAACTAAATGGTAAATGTGACATAAAATTCATGGCAAAGTAGGTTATGCAACCCAACTAATTTCTGCCTATATTTATGCATAAATGCACCACCTATTCCATTTAACCAATTTAGCACGTCAGTATAAATTTAAATAAAATCAAATGTGATATATTAGCAAAAGCACAACCTAAAAGCACTAGTAACATGCATGATTCTTCAGTCTTATTTTCCATTATGCACCACAGCTAAATAAAAAATAAGAACAAAAATTTGTTTTTTTTTGAATAATTAGTCCTGATTCAATTTACAGAATGATTTCCATAACCATGCTACATTACTTGAATCTTGAAAATTAGTTAATATGTTATTTCACAACCATCCTTAAGCAAGATTAAAAAGCAAGTCTAATGGAGGTAGAAGTATTCAATATTATAAGTCTACAGTATATAAAAAATTGAGAAGGTTTAAATTGGGAATATTCAGTAATGATTACAGAGTGTTTGAGATCATTTGCAACGCCTCTGAAACTGAAGTATGCTGTGCCTGCACGCAGCATGACCTGGGCAAAATTCAGGCTTATGTGGAAGGAACTCGTAACACAAGTGCTAGGCAATGACCATCTCCAACAAAGTAGAATATAATCATTCTCCATCAAGACTCAATGGCCACTACCATTTTCCCATAGAAGCGTAATGGCATTCCCCATCCTAACTGGGTCTCTCAGAATTATTAACCTAACGTATAAAACATTGAATTAACACGAATACTACATTTTATTTGGAAAGCACCTAGAACTTGTGAAGAGCCACATAGGTGACCTTTAAAATAGAAAAAAATTCTGACAGACTAAGGTCTGCTTGCAAGCAGTTCTAACACAATCAGTGAGCCAGACTCAAAGTTGTTGCAGAACAACATTCAGCCAAAATATTAACTTGTTCCAGTCAAAACTCACCTTAGAACCAAACCCCTAGGTACGTAACCAGAAGAAACCTGAAGAAAGCTACAAGAATGAGAGACAATCTTATTGAAACATATAAGGTCCTGAGGCAGCTTGACATGTGGATGCTGAAAGGATGCTTCCTGTTGTGGGAAAAATGAGACCCAGAAGCTACAGCTTATCAATAACCCATTTAAAACTGAGATAAGGGTATTTCCCCCCTTCTCAGGTGACATTACAATTCTTTTCCCAGGGAACAGTGCAGGAAGAATCACTGAATATTTTTAAAGCTGAGGTAGATTGACTTCCTTCTTAAATACAGAATCTAAGGTATTGAGGCAAGTAGGAAAAGGGAGTTCATGCACATTCAGATCAATCATGATCTTAATAAATGGTGGTGCATGTTCAAAGAGATCAAAAGGTACTCCTAATTCACGTTTCTATTCTTTCAATTTGCTGTGAACCATGCATTTTACAGAACGCTCATTTCAACTTTAAAAGAATTGCATCTATTCAAGAAATCCAAGGCCTGCCATGTGGAGATTAAAAACTGAATTAACTGTAATCTATAAAAGTGCCACTCTCTTTATTGGTATCCAATGTATGTGTGTGGGGTGAGATAGTGTACATAACACTTAGTTTTAAATTTTAAAATGCTTGATGCTGAATCAAATTAATTGGTATACATACTCCAAGGCTAAGAAAACATACCACTTACAGGCTGTAAGGAAGCACATATATTCTCTCCGTGACACCCACAAAATCTGTCATTTATAAAGTCAAGAGCAGCAGGTGCATGGGAACACCACTTGTAAGCTCCTTTCCAAATCACAGCATCCTGACTTTGAACCATTGCCATTTCTTCAGTGTCACTGGGTTGAAGAGACCCATATTACACTTTAGGTCTACCTACACCAAACAGATTGCAGAGATTCTTGAAGGCGATTCATTTCTACCTTCTCAAGGGAAGTTAGAGATCAACAACAAATGCCAGCTTTTTCAACATACTTATAATCATATGAAGGGTCAGTAAAACTAAAATAGATTGAAATCATCAAAACATGGGCTAGCAAGATTAGACTTGGCTCAGACCCTAAGCGTTTTCTTCCAAACTTTATCAAAAGATTTATAGTATGTGTTGAAGGAAGTCCAACTTTATCATTTTCAAGTTTATTTCTTTTGATCACAATAAGATCACAGCTAAATTTTGATTCCATGGATATAATCATGAGGGCCACCATCAAAAGCAAAATTCAGTGGATGGCAGGAATCAGAATCTCTTGTGGCGCATAGGTAGTGTCCCACCTGCTCCAGAGGTGTGTAATAACATCGCTGAACAGGCTGATTAGGAAAACAGGTCAAAAACAGAAAATGCTGGAAACACTCAGGCATTGAGGTTAAGACAGAGAAACAGAGATAATGCTTCAAGTTGTTGACCTTTTATTATAACTGGTAATAGAGTTGTAACAAAGTTTTAGGCAGGCATAAGGACAGGGAAAGGGAACAAAAATAAACTCTGCGAAGGCGTGATTAAACAGCAACATAAATAACTATTCAAAGTAAAAGTGGATGTACCCCAGAAAACACGCCCATGCAGGAAGGTTATTCCATTTATTCTCTGGTACCTCACTTCAGGTCCAATTCAACCGTGGAGGGATTTTTTGTTTCGTCAGTACCCTTGCGTACTTCCAAAAAGAATCATTAGATAACTGTCACCATGGAGAACACTGATTGATTTTCAATTTCATCACTTTTAAGATTACCGCAATCGATATCACTTAACTCAGCATAATGTAGGGAAATCTTACAAAATTAGTTTTAGAACAGTGCTCTGCATAAATGTTAACATAACTTCTATAGCAAGATTGCAGAAAGCCAGTACATCAGTCATCTGACTCATAGAATCATATAGTAAAGGTCCTTTGGCCCATTGAGAGTGCACTGCTAAAATATATATAAAATCTACAATAGTCCCACTTGCCGATAGCCTAGAGTGTTATGACACTTCAAGTGCACATCCAAGGAAGAGGTTGAGAGGTTAACTGATTCCACTACCCTCTCTGGCAGTGCATTCCAGATGCCCACCAAACTCTGGGTGGAAAAATATCCCTCAAATCCCTTCCACACCACCTCCTATCAATTAATTCACCATCCCCTCGATGACCCTTCAACTAATGAGAATACCTTACTTCTATCCAATCTGTCCATTTCCCTCAATCTTATCGTTGTCATCATCAATCACAAGCTAAAGAGAATGATTGTCCACCTCAGAAATTTCTCGTCGCTGGTCATGGGATCTGCAGGTACTTGTGGGACTGTCAAGCTCAATCCTAGAGCTGGATCTCCAACCACACATTTAGCAGGTGTTTCTAGGAGATGGAACTAGTCCTTGGCCTCGAGAGTGTTGCCGTTCCTTTTCCATTCTTCCTCTTACCATTGGATCTTCAAGAAATTGTGTGCCTTCATACAGAAGTTGCCTCCATGTCAGTTTCTTCTGAATGAGGGTCTGTCATGTGTCAACAGCTGTGTTGCATTTCTTGACGGAAGACTATAAGGGGCCTTTGAAATGCTTCCTTTGTCCTCTTTTTGCTGGGAGATGATGATTTTCTTTGGTAGCTGGAATACAGGCATCCTAAAAAGGCGGCCAGTCCAGCGGAATTGGTTTCAGATGATCATGGCCTTGATGCTGCTGCTGTGAGCTACTTCAAAGACACCAATGTCAGCATGCTTGTGCTGCCAGGTGATGCAGAGAATCCATCACAAAGAATGTCAGTGGTACTAGTGGTCTAGTGGTATTGTTGATGGGCTGTTAGTCCAGAGACCTAGGTAATGTACTGGAGACCTGGGGTCAAATCCCACCACGGCAAAGGTAGAATTTGAATTCAATAGGAATCTGGAATTAAGTGTCCAATGTCCACGAATTCATCGTTGGAAAAAACCCATTTTGTTCAGTAATGTCCTTTAGGGAAGAAAACAAACTGCCATCCTTACGTGGTCGGGACTACTTGTGACTTGAGACCCACAGCAATGTTTGACTCTTAATTGTCCTCTGGGCAATTAGGGATGGGCAGTAAATAATGGCCTAGCCTCACACTCATCTTGTGAGTGAATTAGCTTACCAGGTAGGGGAAATGTTCTGTATTTGGGAGGATTTCTCCGTTGATCTTAATGGAGGGATGGACTGGAAATTGACCTAGAAGGTACTAAGCGAAGTTTAAAGATTCTCCTGTGAAAGAATTCTTCTTGGATTTCAACTGATTGAGGTTGAAAAGTTATCCATCCATTCTGTATACAATGTCCACATCACCTTGACAAGGTGAATAACGGTGGCAACGAAAATGAAGAAAAGGGTGGGGATGATGACACATCCTTTCTTGACCCTTATCTTGACGTCAAAGGATTCTGTTATATTACAGAACTTTAAACAACGCCGTCACCAAAATCTCCAGAGTTCATTTGAATGGAGTGGAGGAAATCTGGAAACAGCTGAAAACTGCCATCGTATACTGAAGAAACCACTGACTACTGACCAGGAAATACCAAGACTGGTTTGATGAGAATGACCACATCATCCGAGACCTCATTAAAACAAGGAAGAAATCTCTCTGAGCCTGGCAAAATGACTTTACCAGTGAAGCAAAGAGGAAACGCATCAAACTGCAAATGGGAAGTTCCCTAGAACTACTAGGAAAAGAACCAATGGTGGACTGAGAAAGCTAAGGAGCGGCAATTCCTTGCTGAAAAGCTTCTTCAATGCCACCAAAGCAAGGGGCCAAAATCCTTGGCCTCAAATCGGTGTGGAGTAAAGATAGCAGCCTTTTGAGAGACAGAGAAAACATCACCCTCTGATGGACAGAATGCTTCAAAGGATTCCTAAACCACAATATAACCATCAATGAGGACAAGTGAGGAAATGCCCCAATTCTCCAAAGATGAACTTGGACTCCCACCTAGTGTGGCAGAAATTGAAGCTTCCATTAGACAAATGAAGAATGGAAAATCTGCAGGAGAAGATGAGATTCCAGTGGACAATTTCAAACTTGAAGGAACAGAGCTTACCTATCATCTCCAAATGTTCTTGAAAATCTGGGACGAAGGAGAGATCCCTGCTGATCACAGGGATTCTGCCACCACTATCATGTTCAAGAAAGGAGACAAAGAGGACCATGGGAACTACCAAGGAATCTCCCTACTTTTCACCTCTAGGGAGATCACTGCCCAAATTCTTGCTGGGGGTGTTTCTCCAGTATCGGAGGAAATCGTTCCTGAAAGCCAGCGTGGCTTCTGTCCAAACAGTGTTCTGCAACTCCAACAGAACTGCCAGGAACAACACCAACCACTCTACATGGCCTTCACTGGCCTGACCAAAACTTTTGATTCAGTAAGTCAGGAAGTACTATGGAAGATCCTGTCAAAGCTGGGTGTCCAGTGAAATTAATCAAAATCCTCCATTTCCTCCACAAGATGTTCGTGAAAGTCTTCATGATTTTATACACCTCTATCAGGCACCCCACTCAACTTTCTCTGCTCCAAACAAGCCTTACTTTTCAGCTTCTCTTATTTAAAATGCTCCATCCCAGGCAATATCCTGGTGAAGCTCCTCTGTACCCCCCTCTAATGCTATCACATTACTCCTACAGCTCAGCAACCAGAACTGCACAAAGTACTCCAGCTGCACTTATAATCTATGCCTCAAATGATAAAGGCAAGTGCCCGAATGCCTTTTTAACTACTGATTAAACTTCAGGGATCAGTGGACAAGCACCCTAAGATTTCTCTGTCCCTCAGTTTCCAAGTATCCTGCCATTCATTGAGTTCTCCCTTGTCTTGTTGTTACTTCAGAAGTGTGTCATGACACACATATCAGGATTAAATTCCATCTGCCCATTTTACCAATCCTTTACTATCCTCCTGTAAGCCAAGACCTCCTTCCTTATTGTCAACTGTTGAGATATTGTATTTTCAAAAGCCAAATATGAACTTTTTTTAGACCATTGAGATATTACTGAAATTTACTGCACCAAATATAACTGAATGTGATAAAGAATAATGAAAGAAATTGGCATTAAGCTAGAGCAATGTTAGACCTGAAGGTATATACTATCATTAACTATTATTAATATATTTCTACAATGGTCCTGCTCACAATAAGGATCCGACAAAATGAGGTCAAAGAGAAGATTAGGAGAAGAGGAGCACAGAAAAAGGACTGGGGAGGAGTGGACAAAGTTGGACAGAGTTTTTAATCATACAATGGTGTAGATGGCACAATGAATCAAAGCCTCTTTCTCAGAGTGTTTTTGTTTAGGGGTGGGGGATATGCAGGTGAGTTGCTTTGCCTTCTAGTAGAAACAGTGTTCACTTCCATGTGGTGAGTGGAGAAACACTGGAGTCCTCAGTAACTTCTTTATTATGCCACTTTGGCGCTATCAGGAATTGAAAATATCAGGCACAGATACAGCTTAAAGATTACACAAGAACTTGAGAGTTTATTTGGAGCAGGATTCTTGTATGTAATTAATAACTGTACTCCCGAATCTTTAAAAGGGTAGAAGTTGAAGAGCCAGCTAATGAAGACCAGTCAGTATCACTCATTATGCTTGAAGCACATTAACAGATATCCCATTACGCCGTGAGATTTTTGGATCCAGTTTGTACTTGTCAACCAGGGCTCCCTGACTGGCCCAGGTTAATAACCCTATTCAAGGATCTCTGTCAATAAGATCCACCTAGGTCTAATCACTAGTGACCCTGACCAACATCTTCAGAAGATCAAACAAGAAACCATCACCTACGCCTGAGGAATAGCACATCACGAAAACCACTTTAAAAAAGCAACTTGGGAAGGGTCCCGACCCGAAACGTCAACTTTCCTGCTCCTCTGATGCTGCCTGGCCTGTACTCCTCCAGCTCCACACTTATCTCTGACTCCAGCATTGGCAGTTCTTACTATCTCTTGGGCAGATTACTTCTTTCTTGCTTAGCTACACTCGTCAGTCTTTCTTTTGTATGAATGGGCTGAAAGCAAAGGCTTGTGGGTTCATAGTGCAGACCAATTGTGTTGTTTAATTTACAACACTAAAGGTATTATAATGTTAATAAATTGCCGTCTTTTTTATAAGGTAGAAAGTGGCGCTTGGAATTGATTATTTGCAGACTGTGGGACTGGTGATGCATAGGTCTGGTTAGAACTTCAGAACCAGGAGCAGGAGTAGGCCACCTGGTTCTTTGAGCCTGCTTCACCATTCAATAAGATCATGGCTGATCTTTTCATGGGTTCAGTTCCATTTACCCATCCTCTCACCGTAACCCTCAATTCCTTTAAAAATATTCAAAAAAAATTCTCTCTCATAGCTTTAAAAACATCCAGTGAGGAAGCCTCAACTACTTCACTGGGCGGGGAATTCCACAGATTCACAACCCATTGGGTGAAGAAGTTCCTCCTCAATTCAGTACTAAATCTGCTCCTCCTAATTTTGAGGCTACACCCTCTTGCTCTAGTTTCACCCTCCAGTTGAAACAATCTCCCTGCTTCTACCTATCTATTCCCTTCATCATTCTGTGTTTCTGTAAGATCTCCCCTCATTCTTCTAAATTCCAATGAACTTAATCCCAGTCTATTCAGCCCTTCCTCTTAAGCCAACAGTCTCAACTCTGGGATCAACCCAGTGAATCTGCTCTCTACCCCGTCCAGTGCCAGTACATCCTTTCTTAAGTAAGGAGAACAAACCTGCATGAAGTACTCGGGTGTGGCCTAACCAGCACCCTATACAGCTGCTACATAACCTCCCTGCTTTTAAACTCGATCTCTCTAGCAATGAAGGACAAATTCCATTTGCCTTCTTAATTACCTGTTGCACCTTCAAACCAATCTTCTGCGATTCATATACAAGGCCACCCAGGTCCCTCTGCACGGCAGCGTTTACTGTTATTCCTACCAAAATGGATGGTTTCACATTTATCAACATAGAATTTCATCTGCCAGACTTTTGCCCACTCAAACTATCAATGTCCCTCTGCAAACTTTCAGAGTCCTTTGCACACTTTGCTCTACCACTCATCTTAGTGTCATGTGCAAACTTTGACACACTACATGTAGTCCCCCATCTCCAAATCATCCATGTAAATTATAAACAATTGCAGTCCCAGCACTGACCCGAGGCACACCACAAGTCATTGCTCACCGACTAGAAAAGCACTCATTTATCCCCACACTTTGCTTCCTGTTAGTTAATCAAATCTCGCTCCATGCTAATACATTGCCTGTATGCTGTGCACCTTTATCTAACGCAGCAGCCTTTTGAGCGTCTCCTTGTCAAATGCCTTTTGGAAATAGATATTCCACATTTACTGGGTTCCCATTGTCCACCTTGCTCGTAATGTCTTAACAGAATTCCAGCAAATTAGTCAAGCATGACCTGCCTTTCATGAACCCATGCTATGTCCACCCAACGGGGCGATATCTATGTAGATGTCTTGCTTTTTTTTCCCCTCGATGATAGATTCGAGCATTTTCCCTAATTGCCTGCATTTGGTCCATCTCCCTCTAAACCCTTCCCATCCACGTACCTATCTAAATGTTCTTTCAATGTCACTATTGTACCTGCCTCGACCACTTTCTTTGGCAGCCCATTCCATATACACACCACTCTCTGCATGAAGAAGTTGCCCCTCAGGTCCTCCTTAAATATTTCCCCTCATCTTAAACCTATGCCCTCTAGTTTTCAATTCCCCATTCCTGGGAAAATGACTATATGCATTCATCTTGTCTATGCCCCTTGTGATTTTATACACCTCAATAAGATCACTCATTGTTCTCGTATGTTCAAAGGAATAAAGTCCGATTCTGGCCAACCTCTTCCTGTAACTCAGGCTGACTAGTCCTGGCAACATACTCGTTAATCTTCTTTGCTCACTTTCCAGTTTAATTATGTCTTTTCAGTAACAGGGTGACCAAAACTGTACACAATACTCCAAGTGCAGCCTCCCCAGTGACTTATACAACTGGAACATAGCATCTTTTACTCGATGCCTCAACCGATGAAGGCCAGCATACTAAATGCCTTCTTCACCACACTGTCCACCCGTCATCCCGCTTTCAACAAACTATGTACTTGTACTCCTTGGTCCCTCTGTTCCACAACACTCCTCAGGACCTTATAATTTACTGTACAAGTCCTACCTTGGTTTGACTTTCCAAAGTGCAACACCTCACACCTATCTGTATTGAATTGCATTTGCCAACCCTTAGTCCGCTTCCCCATCTGATCAAGATCCCTCTGTAATTTTTGATAATCTTCCTCGCTATCAACGATACCTCCTAATTTTGTACCATACGCAAGCTTACTAAATCATGCCTTGTACATTCATATCCAGATCATTCATGTAAATAACAAAAGGTCCCAGCGTTGACCCGTGGCACACCACTAGTCACAGGCCTCCAGTTCTAGAAACAACCTTCAACTTCACCCTCTGCTTCCTACCATCAAGCCAATTTTGAATCCAATTAGCTAGCTCTCCCTGGATCCCATGCAACATAGCATTCATGACAAGCCTGCCGTGCGGGACCTTGCCAAAGGCCTTACTAAAATCCATACAGACCATTGCCATGGCCTTACACTCATCTATCCTCTTGGCTACCACTTCGAAAAATTCCAGAAGATTTGTCAGACGTGACTTCTTGTGCACAAATCCATGCTGACTGTCCCTATTCAGGCCTTGACTATCCAAATGTTGATTGATCCTGTCCCTCAGTATCCTCTCCAATAATTTGTCTACCACTGACGTCAGGCTCACTGGCCTGAAGTTCTCTGGCTCGTCTTTGCTACCTTCCTTAAACAATAGAACAACATCAGCCACTCTCCAGTCTTCCAAAACTTCAAAAGTGGCTAAAGAGGAAGCAAAAATCTCTGCAAGGGCCTCTACAATTTCCTCCCTAGCTTCCCACAACGTCAGAGAATGGTCTTGATCAGGCCCAGGGGTTTATCCACCTTAATGCGATTTAAGGCTGCAGCCACCTCCTCTCTGGTAACATATATGTGGTCAAAACATCCCTACTTGTTGCCCTTATTTCCTTAGTATCCATGATTCTCTCCTCAGTAAATAGGGAGGAGAAATATTCATTAAAAATCTCCCCCATCTCCTGTGACTCCATACATAGATGGCCATACTGATCTTTAAGGGGACCTATTCTCTTCTAGCCACCCTTTTACTCTTTAGAACCTCTTGGGATTATCTTTAACCTTATCTGCCAGATCCATCTCATACTCTTTTGTTGCTCTTCTGACTTCCTTCTCAAGAGAGAGTGTTCCTACACTTCTTATAGTCATCTAGGGATTCACTTAAGCCTGATAGTTTTAACCCAATGTCTTCCCCCTTCTTTCTCCTGACCAGAACCTCAATATCCCTGGACTCTTGATATCACACTTTTAAAAACACCTCATTTGCCAGTCGTTCCTTTTCCTTCAAACAGACTCTCCCAATTGACGGTTGCTAGACCCTGCCTATTGGCCCCAATATTGGCCTTGTTCCAGGTTAGCACCTTAACCTGTGGACCTCTCCAGTCTTTTTCCATATCTATGCTAAAACTAACGGAAGTCATTGGACCCAAAGTGCTCTCCGACTAGCACTTCAGTCACTTGCCCGACCCGGTTTCCAAAGTGGACGTCCAGTGTTGCACCCTCCTGAGAAGGGCCCTCTACATGTTGACTTAGGAAACTTCCTCAGACACATTGGACAAATTCCACCTGTCTGGGCCTTTTACAGTCTGGGAGGCTCAGTCAATACAGGGGAAATTAAAATCTCCAAACAATACTACTCCTTTTCACTGTTTAGGAACCATGAGGGTTAATTTTGAGAGTCCTTGAGCTTCGAGGTTTCCTGTGCTGTGAATACAGAGATAGGAAGGCTGATTTCATCTGGTTGTCTTGCTCCATGTCATAACATAATACAAATGAGTGGTATTCACATGTAATATGGCTAGAATCATGAGATATTTGGATCAGGCAATGTAAATACAATTCTGCTTCCATTTTAATTGGTTACATTGTGACTTTGTTTTCATGAACTTAAATATAAATTATATCTGAATTTATAACAGCTATCCAGAAATAATTACAGCATGACAAAATAACGATGGAATTTCTGTATTGATGGAATTTTTAAACAGCTGAATTTTATGACTTAAGGAAAACAAACTAGGGGCCAGTGCTTTAGTTTAGTCAAGAATTCGGTTCAGAAGAATCCAATTCTTATTTAGGAGTCGAGTCCTGTTTGCAAAAAGTTTTACTTTGTGAAGTTTCCAGGCTGTGAGGGTTTGTATATGAAGTTTTCAAGTTGTCAGAATTGAAAAGTAATTAAAAGATGGCTAGGTCTGCAGAACTGGAAATAAATCATGAAACTGACTCAGCAGTTCGAGGTAGAGAACTGGAAATGCAGTTCAATTCTGAAAGAAAAAAAGAGGAGTTCAGAGAAGAGCAACATTTCTTTGGAATTGATTATCTGTAGAGGATATTGCTGGGAAAGCAGGTTGAAATTTTGGTTTGGTGTTTATGTTAAGATCTGGCAGGGCCTGGATAATGAACACAGTGAGATTGGCGGTCTGAAGTGAATTTATTTTAATGCAAGGAGTATAACAGGTAAGGCACACAAGCTTAGAGCCTTGATTAGTACATGAAACTACTATGTTATAACCATTACAGAAACTTGGTTGAGAGAAGAGCAGGACTGGCAGCTCAGTGTTCTGGGTTTGGATATTTTAGATGTGATAGGGAGGGATGTAAAAGGGGCAGGAGAGTCACCTTATTGATTAAAGAGAATGTCACAATTGCACTAAGAGTGAACATATTGGAGGGCTCATTCAGAAAGACTAAATGGGTAGAACACAGGATAAAGAAAGGTGCAACTACTATGATGGGGATCTAATACAAGCCTCCCATTAGCCAATGGGAGATAGAGGAATAGATATGTAGGCAGACCTTAGAAACATGTAAAAACAAGAGGGTTTTAGCTTTCCTAGCACTGACTGGGACTCCATTAGTAGCAGGAACTTAGATGGCGAAAGATTTGTTAGGTGATTCCAAGATGGTTTCCTGAAATAATATATAAGTAGTGGGGTGGCACGACGGCACAGTGGTTAGCACTGCTGCCTCTCAGTGCCAGGAACCTGGGTTTGATTCCAGCCTTGGACAACTGCGCAAACTTCATACAGTCTTCCCATATCTGTGTGGGTTTCTACCGGGTGCTCCTGTTTCTTCTTGCAGTCCAAAGGTATTCAGGTTAGGTGGATTGACCATGTTATATTGGCCCATTGTGTCCAAGGATGTGTGGGCTAGGTGGATTAGCCACAGTTAATGTGGGGTTACAGGGATACAACAGTGAGTGGGTCTAGTTAGGATGCTCTTCAGAGGGTCGGTGCAAACTCGATGGGCCAAATGGCCTCTATCTACATTGTAGGGATTCTATGATCCTAGTCCAAGCAGGGAAATGGCCATATTAGACTTTGTATTGAGGATACAGCTTGGCCAAGTGATCAAAGTGGGAGGGCATTTTGAGAACAATGATCATAATCATGTTAAGTTTTAAAGGTAGTAATGCATAAGGATAAGTCTGGTCCTCAGGTAGAAGTGCTAAATTGGGTAAGACTAGTCACAACAGTATTACACAGGAACTCGGGTAATTAGATTGGGGTGGCTGTTTGAGGCTAAGTCTACATCTAACACGTAGGAGGCTTTTAAAGGCCAATTGATCAGAATTTAGGACCAGCATATTCCAGTGAGGATGAAAAATGAGGATGGCAAGAGATGTAGAAAGTCTGGTTGAAAAGAAAAAGCAGGCGTACCTAAGGTTTAGGAAACTGAAATCAGACGAGAACCTTGAGGAATATAAAGGCAGCAGTAAAGAACTAAAACGAGGAATTAGAAGGGCTAAAAGGGCCGACAAAATGTCCGTGGTGAGTAGGATTAAGGAGAATCACAAGGTGTTTTATACATAAATTAGGAGAAAAGGGTAGCTAGGGAAAGGGTAGGTCTACTCAAGGAGTACGTATGGAGCCAGAGGAAGTGGGTGAGGTCCTTACTGAGTATTCTGCATCAGTATTCACTAAGGAAAAGGACATTGATGATGGTATGATTAGGTAGGGGACTGTTGATATTCTAGAGCATGTCAATGTTAAGGAGGTAGCAGCAGTGGATGTGTTAAAAGATACTATGGAAGATAAGGTCCCAGGGCCTGATGGGATCCATGGTGAGTTGTTAAGTTGGATACAAAATTGGCTTGGTCATAAGAGACAGGGGTAGTTGTGGAGTGGTGTTTTTCTGACTGAAGGTCTGTGACCAGCGGTGTTCCACAAGGATCATGTTAAGACCTCTGTTGTTCGTAATATATAAAACGACTTGACAAAAATATGGGTGGTCAGATTACTAAGATGGAAGATGACTAAAATTGTTGGAGTGGTGGATAGCAAGGAAGATTGCTAAAGGGTACAGCAGGATATAGATCAAAGTTGGGTGCAGAAATGGCAGATGGAGTTTAAATGTGAGGTAATGCATTTTGGGAAGTCAAACGCAAAAGGAAAGCATATAGTAAATGGCAGGACCCTTAGGGGCACTGATATACAGAGGGATCTAATGATGCAAGTCCATAGCTCCCTGAAAGTGGCAACACAAGTGGATAACGTGTTAAAGGCAGCATATGGCATTCTTGCCTTCATCCGTCCAGATAGTGAGTGTAAATATCATATTGCAACTGTATAAAACTTGGAATATCGTATGCAGTTCCAGTCACTACACCATTGGAAAGATGTGGAGGCTTTGGAGAGGGTGAAAATGAGGTTTACCAAGATGTTATCTCGATTGAAGTTATTGGCTGTAAGGAGAGGTTGGACAAACTTGGAATGTTTTCACTAGAGCACTGGAAGCAGAGGGTGAGCTGATAAATGTATATAAAATTATGCAAGGCATGGATAGGCTAGATAATCACGGTCTTTTTCCCAGGGTGGAAATGTCAAATACTAAGGGGTGGAGGTTTAAGGTGACGGTGGCGGTTGGAATTTAAGAAGAGATGTGCAAGAAAAGTTTATTTACACAGAGTGTGGTAGATGCCTGGAAGCGCTGCTGGGGAAGGTTGCAGAAGCAGATACAACAGCAACTTTTAAGAGGCATTTAGACAGACGCATGAACCTGCAGTGAATAGAGGGTTATGGGTCAAGAACAAGCAAGCTGGATGAGTTTAGAATGGTACTATGGTTAGCACATACATTGTGGGCCAAAGCACTTGTTCCTGTGCTAACAAGGTGTGGAGCTGGATGA
>JAHRHZ010000021.1:24206492-24259622 GCA_024137785.1 Ginglymostoma cirratum | reverse complement strand
CTATGATGCTGCTTGGCCTGCTGTGTTCATCCAGTTCCACACCTTGTTATCTCGGATTCTCCAGCATCTGCAGTACCTATTATCTTTGTTCCTGTGCTGTTCTGTTCTATATTCGAAATATTTCAAAATCATACATAAAACTTTGTTTCTTTTTGTAATTTGTAAAAGATTGTATAGTAGCATTAAGGGATATTGCCACACTTTTGAGAATATGTTCAATGACTAATCATCATGGTAAACAACTGTAAAAATTCAACTTATGATCTATCAAGCCAGATTTCACTCTGGGATCTGACTTGTCCAGTATTACCAACAGTTGGCATGGGGTCAGCTGGCTGCATGGCTGGTCTGTGATTCACAGTGATGCCAATTAAGAGGCAGATTCAATTCTCAGACCTGGCTGTGGTCACCACGAAGGTCCCACCTTTTCAGCCCTGACCCTCAGGTTAAACGATCACCAGTCATCTCCCTCTTATGAGATGGGACTACAGTGACTTTACCTTTACAACAGCTAGGATCATAACACATCAAACAGTACTTGCGAGACGTATATTGAGCTTTCAGACATCATTAGAATATGGAGCTATGACTCTGATTTGCACTGAGTCAACTTAAAGATGATAGGTTGGGAATATCTGTCATAGAGTCCCTACAGTATGGAAACAGGCCATTCAGCCCAACAGGTCCACCAGCCCTCCAAAGAGCATTCCACCCAGACCCATGCCCCTACTGCTGCATTTCCCCATGTCTAACGCACCTAACCTAAACATCCCTGAATACAATGGGCAAGGTAGCATGGCCAATCCACCTACCCTGCACATCTTTGGACTGTGGCAGGAAACTGAGCACCTGAAAGAAACGCACGCAGACACAGGGAGAATGTGCAAACTCCACAGTCGCCCAAGGGTGGAATTGAACCTGGGTCCCTGGCGTTGTGAAGCAGCAGTGCTAACCACTCACGAAAAGATATTTTCTAAAATGAAGCATTATTATACTTGCCCAAATTTTAATTGTTTTGTTGATTCAGTGCGAGAATAGGAAAGATGACAAAGAAAACAACGATGTAGAAACTCAGAAAGGAAGACTACACTCCAACAGTTAGTTATTAACAATGACCCAAGACAGTCCCTACGTATGTTGGCTGTAATCTTTTTTAATCCATGCCTGAAGTTCTAAATTAGCAATGAAAGAATTTCAGATGATTTAAAAAGGTTTGATCCACTCAGTCCTCATTATCTGTGAGGGGCAGATACACTGACTGCGCATGTTTAACAAAAAACAGGGATACTATTATGGTCCACTCCTCTGTACTTCGCAATGTTTTCTGAAAACGACTGTGTGGGGTAACCAGATGAGACAAAGGGATGTTGATGCTCACACCTAGGTGCGGGAGATGCACATGTAGAAATATACTAGTGCGCCAAGGGTTACATCTGGACGCATTCCCGCTCTTTTGGAGGCCTTTTAAATGTTTTTGTGTGGCTCAAAGCCTCTGGAAAATGTTTGAGATGGGGTCTAGGCCAACATTGAGAGTACACTGAATTGCCACCCCTCGGTCAGCAGATAACGAGGATGGAGTGTACTTATTGTTCACTTTAAAAATCACGTCAATATCCAATAAACTTCCCTGCAGTCACTGCCATCAGCGTTACAAGGTGTTCCAAGTGAAATGTGATAAATATGGCTATGGTAATTTTGTTGAAACAAAAAATGTGATAGAAGTAAAATAGACAGGAACCATCTTACAGTTTTATAAAATAAATCATACAGATATAGATAGCTGGATGGTTTGTCTGATTGATCGATCAACAGGTCATCAGTTACTCCACCTCAGATAACTAAGATCCTAATCTGGAATTACCTTATACTGTAACTTAATGGGTTTATTTTACAATGCTGTAGATGCCAGCTTTTGATTGTAAATTTAAATCAAATTGCTGTTCAGGTGAATACTGAAGATACTATGCTATTACGCAACAAAGAATGAGACATTGTCTCGATAGTCTAGCCAACAGTCCTTTTCAAACCGTCACCATAACCAAGAAACAAACTGATAACTTATTTCAGACAACAAGGTGCAGAGCTGGATGAACACAGCAGGCCAAGCAGCAGAGGAGAAGGAAAGCTGACATTTTGGGTCTAGACCCTTCTTCAGAAGATCATTTTGTGTTCATCCAGCTCTGCACCTTGTTGCCTCAGATTCTCCAGCATCAGCAGTTCCTACTATCTCTGATCATTAATTTCATCTGTTATCTCTTGTGAAAACTGGATGCTTTATTTATCTATTGAACAGCTTTTTGAAAATGCTTTACTGATTGTGGTGTGCTTTGGAATTTATGGAGGTATGTGAAGGTGCTGTGTCAGTTACATATTTTCCATACCATAGTCCCAGAGGAGAAAAGGACTGCTTTCTCAGAGGCGGAGCACGAGCAAGAGCGAGAGGGAGAAAACACTGGTGGTGGTTTCACCTAAGGGTGACCATGCCTTAGACAATACAATAGGTTGAGAAGGAGGGATTGTCATAGTAACCTTGGCTGGTACAGGAATTGAACTGATGTGTCACTCTGTGCAAACCAACTTTCTAAGCTAACTAAAGTCACATTTGGACCAGTTTAAGAGTAACACATATTCCAAGAAGATTTTTCATGGCATTTTTACTAACATTTAGGATAATCAGCTCTGTCTTTAATGGACCTGTGGAGAACAATATCACCATAGATTTTCTGACATCTTCACATACAAAGAAACTGCATGCTCCCCATTATGAAGTCAAAATTATGGATTACAGTACCAGATAACAATATTTTTAGAATATTACAGATTTAAAGAGACTCTGTTAACCTCATACTTTAAAAAAAGTGATTGATTACCATTATTCTGATTTGCCAGAATATGTTGCATTTTTGCTTGGTCCTTGACAGATGAAGGAAGTGAGCCAATGGATTTCTTCTGTGGGCTTTCTGTGGTAGACTAAAATAATAACATTCATCTTGATAACATTTACCTTGATACCATTTTGCGTTGCATAAAATTTAGAAGAATTCATTTTCATTGGATCAACTTCCAAGCTTCACGATAACATATTCCCTGAACGCTGTGCAATGGTAAGTAACAAGTGCATATAATTACAGTGTGTCATAACCTGTGAAGCTCTTTTACAAAGTTGGTGCCTTCCCACAAAGAAGGCAAAATCGAAGGGCCAAGGCCATACTTTTATCGATCCTGACACAGAGATGACTCTGGCAGAGGTTAGTAATAGAGTTTTAACCCATTCCCTTGACTGATGGTATCACATTCTGATTGTCCCAAAACTCTGGAGTCAACAGTAGATAATCTAATCCAATGCAATAAATGTTTTAAAAAAACACATTTCCCAATATTTTTCAAACTGTTTATTAAAAATGTAAACAATCAAAAACCCCACAATGACAAATCTCAAAATAGCTCTCTCTCCAATCATCAATAATTAATAAGCTAACAAAATGCAATTTACAATTGAGTTTAACTTCCGACCACCCTCCTAGACAAATCACAAGCAAGGAGGCAAATCAGCAATTTTAGCTTACGCTCAAGGTTGAAGCCAACAGCTTTTAATCATGCCACTTTATTCAATTCACAGACAAGACGTTGTTCCTTCCTATCTCCTCACATAGTAGGCTAGGTTTCTTCTCCTCATGTTCAAATATGTGTAGCAAATCCCCTACAATCCAATTCAATTCAATTACTAATCTTCAGCCTACCTCTTGTCACCACTACAGGTGCAACACCTCTCAACTAAGTCTCCAACAATGCTGTCCACGGACTTGCAGCATTTTCCAAGAACCAAATTGTTATTTTAAGAGCTACAATATATTTTATTTTTAAACCCAGTGTACTTGTCAGAAGCGATACCTTCCTTCCTGTCCCAGACCAATGCTATAGCACTGAAGCTTTCCTGAGTTACTGCCAGCAAATCCGACCAATGTCCCACCTCACATTTCCTGCAGGTTATGTGAGTTGCAAACGAGATTGTTGCCATCTCTATAATATCGTGGCGTCAATCAAAACAAATCCCCAAAGTCATGACCTTTCCCCTTGGACATTTACAAATTTTGCTTTGAAAATAGTGCTGCTTAGTTCTCATTTTAGTTCTAATTGAGGGATTGAGTTCAAACGCCGTGACGTTATGCTCCAGCTATACAAAACCCTGGTTAGGCCACATCTGGAATACTGTGTCCAGTTCTGGTCGCCTCATTACAGGAAAGATGTGAAAGCATTAGAAAAGGTGCAGAGGAGCTTTACCAGGATGTTGCCTGGAATGGAGGGAAAGTCTTACAAGGAAAGGTTGAGCGCGCTAGGGCTTTTCTCTTTAGAACAACAAAGGATGAGAGGTGACTTGATAAAGGTGTACAAAATGATCAGAGGTACAGACAGAGTGGATAGCCTACTACTGTGGAGGTAGCTATTTACGAGGGGGCAGAGTTTTAAAGTGAGCGGAGGAAGATACAGGGGAAACATCAGAGGTAGGTTCTTTACTCAGAGTGGTAGGGGCGTGGAATGCATTGCCGGAGAGGGTAGTGGAGTCGGCCTCATTAGGGATATTTAAGTGACTATTAGATGGGCATATGGATGATAGTATATGGTAGGGGTGGAGATGAGATAGACCTTAGGTTTAGGGTAAAAGTTCAGCACTACTTCGTGGGCCAAAGGGCCTGTGTTGTCCTGTTCTATGTTCTATTTTGCTGCATCATCTCTGTAGTCTGACTTTGGTCAATCACTCCCTCAACCCAGTAAAATCTTCACTAATCCATATCCTATTTTTTTTTCCCCACTGTTAAAAGATTTGGATTAGCCACATCATGCTCTGCACAGTTTACAAGGCTCTGAATCATCCTGATCAAAGAAAACTTCATACTTCTCTGAAAATCCCTAACTAATATTCTCTTGACCATTAACCTCGACCAAGCACAAACAGCTCATAAATCTCTTGTGCACCATAATTGATATTATTTACTCAACTCCCTTTACTGTCTTCTTCTTTCCCATGTCCAATAGATCACAAAATATAGGAGCAGAATTAGGCCATTTAGCCCATTGAGTCTGCTTCTCTATTCAATCATGGCTGATATGATTCTCAAACCCATTCTCCTGCTTTCTCCCCATAATCCTTGAATGCCTCATCAGTCAAGAACCTGTCTGTCTTAAATACACTCAATAACTTGATCTCCACAGCCCTCTATGGGAATGAGTTCCACAATTAAGCACCCTTTGGCTGAAGAAATTCCTCATCTCAGTTCTAAAGGGTTGTGATGTCACTGAGACTACGCCCTCAGGTATTAATCTAGGGCGGCACAGTGGCTCACACTGTCGCCTCACAGCGCTAGGGTCCCAGTTCGATTCTATCCTCTGGTGACTGTCTGTGTGGAGTTTGCACATTCTCCCCGTATCTGCATGGGTTTCCCCTGGGTGCTCCAGTTTCCTTCCACAGTCCAAAGATGTGCAGGTCAGGTGGATTAGCCATCAGAAATGCAGGGTTACAGGGACAGGGTAGGAGAGTGGGTCGGTGTGCACTCGATGGGCTATATGGCATGCTTCCACACTGCAGGGAATCTATGCTGGACTCTCCTACTAGCGGAAGCATCTTCTCCATGTTCACAGTATTTTGTAAATGTCAGACAGATCTCCCACATCCTTCTAAACTCTCAATGAGTACAGACCCAGAATCCACAACTGCTCCTCATATGACAAGTCAGGATTGTTTTTGTAAATCTCCCTGGACCTGCTCTAACACCAGTACATCCTTCCTTAGATATGGGGCCTAAAACTGTTCACAATATTCCAAATACAGTGAGACCAGAGACTTATACAGTATCAGCAGTACATCTCTTGTAGTCTCGCCCACTTGAAATAAATGCTAAATTACATTTGCCTTCCTTACTGCCAATTGAACTGGCATGTTAACCTTAAGATAATTCCGAACTAGGACGTCCAAATACTTTTGTCCTTCAGATTTCTGCAGCCATTATCCACTTAGAAAATAGTTAACTTCCTTCCAAGAAACAAAACCCTGCAATCACATCTTTTTCTAATTGCCATTGTCTTGTCCAAACTTTACAACACTGATCTTGTACTTGCTGGACCAATTTTCACTAAAAAAAACTGACTAACTAACTTTCTGTTCTCGCTGAGCTGCTTATTATTATTCTAAATGATTCCATTTCCACCAGGTATTGACCCTCACGTTTTCGAAAATATTATTTCCTTAGTCTTCTCATCACCTTGAATTACTTAATCCTTTTACAAACTCAATTTCTTCTTAAAGGCTTTAGTAGATGATCATTTCTAGAATCACTCTCATTCCTCCAATAAATACCTGTTTGAATTGCTAATCAGGAATTTTGCCCTCCGACAGCAGTGAAATGTCTCAGTTACTGCAGTCTTATTTGGTTTCTTCAGTTACCATTCTAAATCTGAGCCAGAGTGAACACTGCTCTTCCTTTCTAGTGTGCTGGTAATCTAAGGATTTATTCCTGCCTTCCTTCTCTTCTGCATCTGTTTGGCATAATTTACATATATGCACACCATGCGCTCCCCTATTCCCTTATCATCTTTTACCTCTTTCATTGCTTTCAACTCTTACGCTGTTTGTCCAGCATCCAGTATTGAAAGAGTTTTAAATACTTTAAAATAAACAGAATATCAAAGCCATTGTATTCAATCCCTGCTTCCTCAAAATCTTCATCTTTCCTATCATGAACTCTACTCCCTTGCTATCAATCCTAGCTGTCTTTTTAACAACTGGTTCAGATCTGGAACCTTCAACATTCTCCTGATCCTGAGCTGACTTTTTCACCAGATATTGCCTTCATCACAAAGAACATCTTTAACATCACCAGCCCCTGTCACAACCTTAACCCTGGCAAAACCCTCATACTGTAGCCTCATCGTCTTTCGGTTCAATTTCTCCAAAGCCCCCAGGCCTCCACAAATTCCAACTTGTCCAAAGTTCTCATACTCTACCCTATATAGGAGTCAGGTTATTCAACTCCTTTACACTCATTGATCGGAATTGAATCCCACTCCAATGTGTGAGATTTTAAATTATTACGCTATTCTTCTAATGCCTCATGTCTTTCCCCACCTCTATAATCTGTTCCAATTACAGGAGACTCAAAATAATTTATTGCCTTGGCTCAAGACTGTGCATTTCCTTTCCTCTTTTACCCTACAAGTGGCAGCGTGGCTTTAAGGCACATAGGTCCCATTCTCTGGGTTTCTCTCCATTAACCTTCTGCTTATTTATTTCCGTGCGCTCTTAAAATTCAGATTCTCGTTTTCATTTTTGGCCATACTAGTAATCTCTCCTCTTTTCGCTAGGCACTTTTTCACGCTTTTGCAGGACAGTCGGGATGTTTCCTATCACATAGGTGTATCGTAAGTTTAAGTTCTTATTGTTGGCTCAACATTCTTCAATTTTTCATTAATAGCCAAATTTTATTACCTTCGGTTATTTCAGCTGTTATTTTTGAAATTCCTGGGAATTCCAAAATGATTTTGTAGTGGTAAAATACCACAACATTTCATGAAGCATTACCACAATTAACTCTAGTGTCTTAGATGAAAATCTTTGTCTTAATATACGAAAAAATGTATTAAAGTATACCTCTGAATCCCAAGGAGATTCTATATGTTCTTCAGGTCCCACCTCTTCCAAGCCCAATTCAAATAGCAGGTCTACATTTTAAGGAATTTAAAAAATACACCAATGAATAAAATAACAAAAGTGCACAGATGTTAACTGTCTCAATGCTGCCTACAATATTTTTTACATTCCATAAGCCAATACTCAAAGTCAGTACTTTTTCCAAAACAGACATCAGTAATTGCATCAAGATTCAACAATAAGTGAAAATCATTTATATGATGGTACAGTATTCTAATAACTCAGCCATGGACAGATAATTGAATGTAAATTATATTAATACAGGTCTGGAACTGAAAATTCAGTAACGGTGACCATGAAACTATAACTGAATGCCCTAAAAAAAAAAAAAACTGGCTCATTCATATCACTTCGGGAAGTCAATCTACCATCTACCTGTTCTGATATACGTGCAACTCCAGGTCCACAGCAATGTGATTGACTCTTACCTATGAAATGGTCTTGCAAGCTACTAAAATTAAGGGCAATTAGAGCAGGATCAACATCTCTGTCCCATGAAAGAATAGATTTTTAAAAAAATCACTTCCTGCAATTTTTCTACAGACTTCAATGCGATGGAAGGGAAAATTGGAAGTTCCCTGGCTGACAACATATTGTTTGGGTATTAGTCTGTTTGCAGAATTTGAGTGTACCATAGACTTGGAGGATTATGAATCTTTGTGATTTCCTCCTTCAGAGGATTGTGGATGTTAACTGATGTTAATGTTCAAGCTATGAAAGTTTTTAACCTCTCAGGTAACTCCAGGGAGACTGGAGTGGGACAGTGGAATTGAGGGAGAAGATTGGCCATGATTGTAGTGATTGGAGGACATGGCTCAAGGTGTCATATGGTCTGCATTTGCTCCAATTTAACTTATGACGGGCATTCACAATTTATGCAACATCAATCTGTTAATCTTCTCAGATTATGAGGCTATACTACAATTTTGAAGACTCTTATAAAAAATATTCAAACATCCTTTGATGCATATCACCTATAAAGGCTTGAAATAAATTTTCCCAATGAGATAATTGGCAAGTCACATCAAATTTTCTTTTGATGAGCTATGTCACTATTCCTTGACGAATTTGCTGGAACATAAAACTTGGCCTAAAGGAAGTAAAAATTGGCATAAACAAACTAATCAAAGTCTTAGGGAAAGAACCTAAGTGACTACATTTTCTTCAAAAAGTCTCTCTGTCAGCATGATTTTCATCTGTAACGAACTGAACATAATTTGTATAAATTATGCATTGCAGATTTAACAAAAACAAACTGTATAAGCACTTAAATGTTATTTTTATTTTAATATGTAGTAAGAAAGGCACAACAAAGAAAGGCAAATCTAATTGGGGAAAGAAGTACAAATAACTGACAAAAGTGGCATAAAATACCAAAACTACAAACAGGTCCTAATTTAAAATTTAAGATATAAATTTAGATCTTGCCAAACCTGTGTGAATTCTTTGAATTTACACATGTTCTTATATGGTGCTTGGGGCCATATGAAGGAAGGGCAGAGGACTTTGCATCATCAACATTAAAGTTGAAGGAATATGGCTTAACAGAAAAAATATCACTACAGGGAGGTGATGGCAGAGTGGTATTGTCGCTGAACTAGTAATCTAGTAGATCCAGGCTAACGCTCTGGAAAAATGGCTTCAAAATCCCACCAGGAGATGGTGAAATTTTAATCAATTAAAATTTAGAATTAAAATTCTAATTTGGATTCCAGCCTCAGGTAACTGTGTGGAGTTTGCACATTCCCCCTGTATCTGCATGGGTTTCCCTCTGGGTGCTCCAGTCTCCTGCCACAGTCTGGGGATACCCAAGTTAGACAGTTTGGCCATGCTAAATTGCTCCATTGTGTCTAGGGAGGTGCAAACTGGGTGTGTTAGCTATAGTAAATGTGGGATTACAGGAATAGTGTGGAGGCTTGATCTGGGCGGGCTGCTCTTTGCTGGGTCAGCGCAGACTTGATGGGCCTCTTTCTGGTACTGTAAAGTGTCTGTGATTTCAACGAAAATGAATCCTTCTAAGACAAAGACAAATGGAAACACTTAGATGAACTATCTTATCTCAGACCTACCAAAAAGAAAATTAGAAACATTAATTGCCTGTGCCTATTTGCTCTTAAGGTGATGGTTAGCCTTCTTTCTCAATGGCTAAAGCCCTGTCAAAAGCATCCCACAGAGCTCTTCAGTAGCCAGTTCCAGAATTTCTACCCAGTGACAGTGGTGGAATGGCAACACGAGGCCAAGCTGGTCAGCTGGGAGACTTATCCAGGCAATGTGGAGTCAACAGTGCTCCCAGACATCTGCTAAATGTCCCAGTTTCTAGGTGCTGGAGGTCACAGGTTTGGGAGATGCTGAAGTAATCTTGAGAATTTGAACTCTACCTCATACTGCAGTAACGGTACAGTGATGATGGTAGTAGATTTTAAGGTGATGTACGAGCTGCAAATCAAATGAACTATTTTGTCCTGAATAGCAACAAAAAGTTGTAGCCAGTTAAGGGAAAAACATTCAATCATATTCCTGACTTATGCCCATCTGTATGAGCTTAGTGGGATCAGATGATGAATCAGTTGTTGCTCTTTGAATGTTTTTGGCCAATGGTGACCCCAGGATTTGATGTGGAAGTTAGGCATAGGTTTAATGGTAAATAATATTGCCTGGCACTTTTGTATGAATGTGACTTGTTACTTGTGGATTCAAACCTAATGTTGCCCAGGGCTCGATGCATTCAGGCATGGTCTGCCTCATTATCAGGAGAAATTGGAAATGAAACGGCACCATGTAATCATCCAGAACAGTAGGGGTAGATGGTAGGGACAAAATATGATGGAAAAAGTGGCCTGAGTGTCTGAATTCAACTGTACTTCCAATAGATAGCCTTCAGATTTGGTTTCAAGTAAATCATCCCAAACACTTCAGAATAAGATCGTATAAACATTAGTCAATGACCAGTTAGACTTATTTGGAGGATGTTGGTGATGGAAACTTATTGGCCAGAATGTAACGGTCGATCTTTAAACAGTGCAATGGCATTATGTATATCCACTTGAACACGGAATTGGTTTAACGCACCATCCAAAAGGCAGATCTGACATTATGGCACTCCGTCAGACATGCAAACAAATGTCAACCGAGATAACTTACTAGTGGCCTAGGACTGGGCTTGAATACGTGCCTTTTTGACTCAGAGGCAAAGTACTTCTACAGATGCTTTTGCACATAATGACACACCCAGCTTACCAAGATGGTTGGAAAGGCATAGCTCAAATGATGCTAGGAGACAAAATTTATTATACCTGGGGAAATGGTATGAATTCTGGGAAAGGTTGTAACACGAAATAGATGTTCCTGATGAAAGAACAAATACATAATTGAGGAAGGGGAAGTTTTTGTGAATGAAACATTAGCCCAATGATAAAATATCACAACCTGATACATTAACTCTGTTTCCCTCAACAGATGCTGCCAAACCTGTGTATTTCCAGTGTTTATAACTGGGAGTTATGCATTCCTTGCCATTAGATATAGAGATAGAAATAGGAAAGGAACAAGGACAGCCTTAAATGAGACACAATTTCAACCAAAGAAATTTGCTTCCTCATTAATGGTGATGGTCAGATCAATTTAAAAATAAGTTTAAAAAATATACATATATCTACCTTTTCTATGTCTTTGTCGGGAAGTGTCTTCTGCCTGAGTACTACACGTGGAAGCTCCATCAAGATTAGCACGTTGATTTGCTGCAACTCTGGAGTTTGGTGAACACATTTCCACAGGCCATGTCTCCTCTTCTGAAGATATGTCCTGTGCAAGTTTAAAGATTTAACAATAGCATTTTTAATCCTATTGCATAGAAACCACATCTAGTATTTCATAAACTGAAGTTACAGATTACAGCAAACAATAAACTTACTCATCACAATTTCAAACCTGTTATATTAAACAGGGTTCAGGAAATATACATTCAGATTCTGGAAAAAATACACTTGTTTATTTTGTAGTTTGGTTACATCAAAAATTGTTATCAATTTTACCTTGCAACCCTGATCTCTGCACTGCCTATTCACTCAATGTACTACACACTCATTTCCCTCAATCAATTCCTTTCTTTCATTCCAGGAGAAAAAAAAGTTCACAACAGGGCATAAAGAAATAAGACTGGTGTTAGGGTACCTGACACTTGGCTCCTCAATCCCCAGGAGAGGAACCTGACCCTGACCAGCCCAAGCAGCCATCAGGCTTCCTCTACATCAGCCTAAGCCTCGACTGATATCAGAGATTTCCCCGACTCACTGCACCTGTCCCCCTGACCGAAAGCGTCTTTCAATGGTTTGACTGAGGACCTGTTGACAGTGGTGACGAGCAGACACAAAGCCAGAAAGCTCAATGGCAAGGCCAAGAAGTACTGTCAGCCTGATAACAGTCAAAGGCAAACCAGTAAAAAGGCAAATCAGAATAAGGCAGAGATGCTGCAAGCATCCAGGTAGGTTCATGGTGAGTGAACACTAAAAGAGCAAGCAAGCAAGCAGTCGCCTCAAGGTGTAGTCTCAGCCAATCATGAGCCGGGTATCTGCTCCACTGTACAAAATATCCTTGCAGCACGCTTTCATTGTTAGTTGTTGGTGCACTGAGAAGTGCAGCTTTTAAGTTCATAAGTGTCTTGCAAGCAGATCAGAATGATGTCACGAAAACTGTGACTGACAGACAGGCATTGGATAACTGGTGTCCTTGGATGAAGCATGAGCAGTGCTGGTGTCCTGGAGTATGCCCTGAGATGTTGGTGCCAGGTTTTCAAGATGGAGTCCAAGCTATAGAGTCACCAGGTAACCCCTCTGACATTTATGTCAGGAATTCTCTGCATCTAGTTTCTTTACAGTAGATGACACAATAGGAAGTTGCATATTATTGAAGCAAGGTGTGTAGGTAATTAGGTCAATATCGAGCAACAATCCCTCTTAACAGACATCTCACACTGTTTAGTGAGAATCTTGTCTCTACATCCAACACTTAGTTGAAAAACCCATCCACAACAGAGAACAGCCTCACTGAACTTCACATGGGACTCTCCCAAATTTCGTGTCATAGTCTACATTGCTCAGAATCCTAGAAGATTTTGTCCTTTAACTTCGATAACAACTGACCAAACTGTAATGCCAGTTTTACACTCAGACAACAAGCAATGAATCCACTCCATTCTCTCTTTGGCTGCAGTGGTGGTTGTCATTTTCACATTATCATTTTAAATCAACTAACAAATTTTTTTTATTCTGGGCTTTTGTTTCAACCAGTAAAGTGGGGTTATTTCTATTCTAATCCTAAAATGAGTACTGTAAGTGTTTCCTAAATGAAAAGCATTCCCTTTAGTGTTGCAAGTCACTACAGATCACAGTAAAAGTGTTCCTGATTCTAAAGAATATTTCATCAATAGACATTAGAACAGGTTGTTTAATGCATAATTGTTAAGCAACAAATTTACATAAAGAAACAAAGAGAGACTGATTTTTCTGATGAAGGGTTTAGGCCCGAAACGTCAAGTTTTCCTGCTCCTATGATGCTGCTTGACCTGCTGTGTTCATCCAGCCCCATGCTTGTTATCTCTAAAGAGAGACTGATTCTTGAACTGGAGAATAAAATAAAACTGAAGCAGCTTTATTATTTGCCAAGGTACTAATTCAACCATGTCTGTGTAGAAGATTTAAAGCCTCTTGTATTTGCAACTTGGTAAGCCACGTTAATTAGTCTTGCTGCATCCTTTATATTTTAGCTCCATTACAAAGATTTAGATTAGTGGTGAGTTCTTGCTATTTCAATGCTGGGAGCCTGAGAACTTAATCCAATACACCGCAGTTCTTGAATGATTCAGCTGGCAGCGCTATTGTGACTTAATGAAATATTTGCTAATTAATATCTTCATCAAACCACAGTGATTGTGTTGATTTTCAGTTCCTTAATCAATGATGCTGCCACACAATGTGCAATCCAGACTCACATCTCATCTAGTCCTCGTGCCTTGTCAAATTTAAGTACCAACAGTTCACTTAAGCCTCTTGTTAATTTGGAACCCTTCAAGTGACAGAATTTCCTATGTCAGGAAGTAGGGTAACAACCTCCTCTTTTGAGAAGAAAAAGTATTCATTTAATACCTCAGCCATGCACCTTGCTTCCAACTGTAAATTCCCTTTTTGGTCTCTAATTGGCCCCACTCCTTTCACCACTCTTCTGCTATTTATACATCTGTACAAAACCTTGAGAGTCCTTTTCACATAGGGCGTGAGAAAAAACGAGCAACTTTCCTCCAATTCTTATTTGCTTTCTCACCTCCACCTCCACCTCCAAAACCCTTTGGTTCTCAAGCTTACACTGCTTCCTGCACCAAAGTTTTCAGGTTTAATATTCCTGGTAACCTAATGTTCTTAAAACAAAATTTGTGATTTCTGCAGGGAAATTCTGTTATTTCCCTTTCCTGAATCCACATCTTTCTCAATGGTACTGCTAACTCGGAGACCACCATCACTTTTAGCGATGTTTTCACACTCTAATAAACAATTTTTAGTGTTTATTTTCCCATTATTTTCTCCATGCCTAGTTATTATGTTGTACCTTTCAGTTTCACATTATTGCATTCTTAATTTGAATTAAGATAATCGGTGTTCTACTTAACTGACATTGCAAAATAAGCTGTAAACAATCTTTTGGATCATGGTCATCCTCCACCTGATTATTTTCTTCTTCAACTAAAGCAGATTCTAGATCATGCTTCTTTCTTTGTATTATACAAACTACTGATTACATTGAACAGTTCATCCACTTCACCAACACCTTCCACCCCAACCTTAAGTTCACCTGGACCATCTCTAACACCTCTCTCTCCTTCCTGGACACCTCTGTCTCCATCGCGGGTAAAAAAACCACCTAGAAACCGATATCCATTTCAAGCCCACCGACTCCCACAGCTACCTCGAATACACCTCCTCCCACCCACCCTCCTGCAAAAATACCATCCACTATTCCCAATTCCTTCGCCTCCGCCGCATCTGCTCCCAGGATGAGGCATTCCACTCCCGTACATCTCAAATGTCCTCATTCTTCAAGGACCGCAACATCCCCCCCGCAGTGGTTGAGAACGCCCTTGACCGTGTCTCCCGCATTTTCCGCAACTCATCCCTCACACCCCGTCCCCGCAATAACAACCAAAAAAGAATCCCCCTCGTCCTCACGTACCACCCCACCAACCTCCGGATCCAACACCATCCTCCGACACTTCTGCCATCTGCAATCTGACCCCACCACCAAAGACATCTTTCCCTCCCCACCCTTGTCTGCTTTCCGGAGGGACCACTCTCTCCGTGACTCCCTTGTCCGCTTCACACTCCCCTCCAGCGCCACCACATTTCCCTGCAACCGCAGGAAGTGCTACACCTGCCCCCTCACCTCCTCCCTCACCCCAATCCCAGGCCCCAAGAACACTTTCCACATCGAGCAGATGTTCACCTGCACATCTGCTAACGTGGTATACTGCATTCGCTGTACCCGTTGTGGCTTCCTCTACATCAGGGAAACCAAGCGGAGGCTTGGGGACCGTTTTGCAGAACACCTGCGCTCAGTTCGCAACAAACAACTGCACCTCCCAGTCGCGAACCATTTCAACTGCCCCTCCCATTCCTCAGACGACATGTCCATCCTGGGCCTCCTGCAATGCCACAATGATGCCACCCGAAGGCTGCAGGAACAGCAAATCATATTCACCCTGGGAACACTGCAGCCCAATGGTATCAATGCGGATTTCACAAGCTTCAAAATCTCCCCTCCCCCAACTGCATCCCAAAACCAGCCCAGCTCGTCCCCGCCTCCCTCACCTGTTCTTCTTCTCACCTATCCCCTCCTCCCACCTCAAGCCCCACCCCCATCTCCTATGTACTAACCTCATCCCGCCCCCTTGACCTGTCCGTCCTCCCTGGACTGACTTGACCTATCTCCTCCCTACCTCCCCACCTACACTCACCTTTACTGGCTCCATCCCCGCCTCCTTGACTTGTCTGCCTCCTCTCCACCTATCCTCTCCTCTATCCATCTTCTATCCGCCTCCCCCTCTCTCCCTATTTATTTCAGAACGCTCTTCCCCTCCCCCATTTCTGAGGAAGGGTTCAGGCCCGAAACGTCAAGCTTTCCTGCTCCTAAGATGCTGCTTGGCCTGCTGTGTTCATCCAGCTCCACACCTTGTTATCTCGGATTCTCCAGCATCTGCAGTACCTGTTATCTCTGATTACATTTCAGTTCAGTTTTTGGCATTAATTGCCAACAATTTCTCCAAATAATCTTCACTGCACCACTTAAGAAATAGTTCAAATAATTACACATAGAATATAATCTATTTAAAAAAATTACCTGCTTGTAGCCTCTAAAAAGGGTAGAATTTGATTGATTTTTTATCAATGAGCTGGCTGAAAGCATAGCTGTTTGAGGAGAAGCAAGTAATGGTGTCTTTGACTGTGGTGAATGTTGTACAGGTGAGCAATTATCATTGTTAATTTCTTCTTCATCGCAACTATCTTCTTCTGATTCTTCCTCACTATCTATATCTGATTCAACTGGATGCAAATTGTCTGTATTCCGGACTTTGACAAAGTTAGACTTTTCTTCTAAAGGAAAACAGAGAAATCCTTTGTTTATACTTGCTGAAACAACAGGTTATTAACATACATGAAACAAACCCAAGTTCAAACTTAATTTTGATTATTTTCTCAATAACTTACCATTATCTTTACTTTGCTGGGAAGTATTTAGCAACTTAGTCAAGCTAAGCTTCTTTAAAACCTGTAAAAATAAAGGTATCAGGTAAATTAAAGAGTTAGAAATTTAAGGGGGCAAAACATGTCTACATTGCATGCTCTGAAGAGAAGGTGCATTTTGATTGCAATTGGTAAACAGTATCAGAGAAGGAAGGACACCGAATAATGAACAACAGGGCAGTGTGAATGGACTCAAAGGCTTTCAGCACAGGAGCAGAGGCCTTGAAGCAGGACTGACATAGAAAAAAGGTAATTTATACACAAAGGACCTGGCGATCCTGAAAACACTTGACACAACAGTGGGAACAAACAATTATCACACTCAATGCCAGAAATGTAGTCAAGAATCTGGATACAGTACCTTTAGAAGGTCAAAGCTCATAAGGTCAGTGAATGCAGCTTCTAATACTACACCTTATCACGTAAGCAACTAGCCACACAAACTGCTCAATTCATAAAGCCTCCTTCATTTAGTACTCCCCCAAATGCTCAACCCCTATCACCTAGAAGGACACAGGCAACAGATGGACAGGACTGTTACTACCTGCATGTTCCCCTCTAAGGCACACAACATCCTAACTTAGAACTATATCACCATTCTAGCTCAAAATCCTGGAACTGCCTCCCTAACAGCACTGTGGAGGTACATACACGCCAAGGACTGCAGTTCAAGACAGTAGCTAACCCTAACCATCACCACCTTCTCAAAGATAATTGGAGATGGGCAATAAATGCTAGCCTAGCTAGCAACATTCGTCTCCTGCGAAGAATACACGCATCTTCAACTCATCCTCATTTCAATTATGCATTGGAACTGACTGAAATTCTTGATGTGCTCGAGAAGGAGCTAGTTGTTTGGCGATTGTCTGTTAAGTGGTCAAGATCTTTTCTATTCCTAATTCCTAAGAGTTAGTAATTGGAAAGCAACATAAATAAGTGAATTATACAGTTATATTATAAATTAAAATATATTAATATGTCAAAGTTATAGGATGTGGTAGTTCCTGGATACCATTGTGATGTTTTGAACTTCAACATTTGCTGCATATGTTAACTGATTCTCTCTCATCAGATACTGTCAAACCTACTGGGTTTCTCCAATATCAGAGACTGCAGACAAATATAGATGGGTTGAGTGAATGACCAAACAGCTGGCAGAGCAGTGTGGGACATTGATAGAATCCATTATTAAAGAAGTAATAACAGGTTACCATAGTCAGCATATTTTATGAAGGGTAAATTCTGTTAACTAATTTGCTATAGTTCTTTGAAGAAATAACAAGCAATGTGGATCATGGAGATTTGTAGACATGGAATACCTCTATTTTCAGAAGACATTTGATAAGATACTGCACAAAAGATTAATATACAAGGTACTATCACATGGGAATTAGGGGCAATTAACTTAGATGGAGGATTGCTTAACCAACAGAAAGCACAGAGGTGGGATAAATAGGTTTTTTTCTGGTTGGCAGGAGGTAACTAGTGGGATGTCCCAGGGTTCAGCTCGAGTCCCAACTATTTGTAATCTATATTAATGACCTGGATGCAGGGATAGAAAGTGCTATTGCCAACTTTGTAGATAATACTAAAACAGGTGGGAAAGTAAGTCGCATTGAAGAAATAAGAAAGATATAAATGGACAAAGACAGGTTAGACGAATGGTCCAACATTTGGCAGATGAAGTTTGACTTGGATAAGTGGGAGGTTATCCATTTTGGTCACAGGAATAGAAAGACAACATATTATTTAGATAGACAGAAACTTCAGAGTGCTTTGATGCATAGGGATCTAGGCATCCTCATGCGTGAATCATAAAACTGTTATGCAGGCACAGCAAGTACTAAGGAAGGCAAATGGAACACAGTATTAAAGTAATGAAGTGTTGCTGCAACTATACAAGGCGTTAGAGAGAATGTACTTGGAGCAAGGTATACAATTCTGGACCCCTTGAGGAGGGATGCAGTTACACTGGAGGCAGTTCAGAACTGGTTTACTAGATTGATTCCAGAGATCTAGTTGAAGTATATAAGATGCAAAAGGTATGGACAAAGTAAATGCTCGCTCGTGTAGGCCAATCCAGCAGAGAGGTCATAGTTTTAGGATAAAGGGCAGCAGATTTAAAACAGAGATAAGGAAAAAATACTTCTCTCAAAAGGGTCGTGAATCTGTGGAACTCACTAGTCCAGAACGCGGTGGATGCTGGGACATTGAGTAAATTTAAGGAGCAGATAAAACAGATTTTTAATTCATAACGGATTATGGGGAGCAGGCAAGAAAATGGAGTTAAGTTCGAGATAAGATCAGTCATATGATCATGCTAAACAGCAGAGCAGCTTCGAGGGGCTGATATGCTACTCCTGCTCCTAGTTTGTATGCTCTTATGCAACTTTATAGCATTATGTTCTAGTGATCTCAATTGTTACGGGATAATGTCCAGGTCATCTTAGTACCGGATAAGTCAGATCAGCGACAGGAACCTGGTTGAACAGATTATAATTTTAAAAATTTTTAATCACTGAAGTGATCTTTGACAAAAATATAACCAGCAATTTGTAGTTTATTAACAGATGAAATGAAGATAATCAAGAAAAAACACTCCATTCCCTTAGAGTCCAGATTTAAAGATTCTTAACCACAGTACAAATAAATCAAACACTCTTTATAAAATGAACAGAAGGATCACCTTTTGGATCGGAATCGGTAAACTATAATGCAGCTTACAAATGCTACTGCATCAAGAACATCTAGTGCTGTATTTCTAACAAGACCCCATTCAGCTCATTTCCAAGGGCAGCAAGACTCTCATTTTTTAAAAACTTTCAAAGGCTTCAAATAATTAAAAATTCAACTCACTACTAGAACTATAGAAAATTCGCTCTTAATTGTTACTACTATGCTCCAGTGCCATACTATCCCGAAGGCAGCTTCAATTCCTTTTGAGAGAAAAATATTTCTTTTCCACCAAACGTATCCCAACACTTCAGTCTGGGATTAATACTAACGTCTCATTTTATGGTAATTTCATTACTTCAAACTCCTTTGGATAAGTCTTTTGGATTACTCTTAAGGAGGCCACTTAGCTCATGTTACTCCAGTGAAAGACTTCTCAACACTCCACAGCTCGATACATGTTTCTCTCTTGAATGGCTTTCCAGCAAAGACTAAAAATGAAAATTTAATCCTGGAAAGACCTTCCTTAAATCCTCTAAGTGACTTTCTCTCACTTGAAATTATGGGTTTCATAGTTTTTAAAAGCTAATTGTTAACTTCAAACACATAGACTAACCCATATGTTTAACTTCGAATTTCAAACACCAAAGCTTGCAGTAAATGATATTAAAATCTGTGTCATCAGGGTAGTTGTTCACTTTGGCAACAGGGATGAAAATGCAGGATATTATTTAAATGGAGAATTCCAAAGGTGCAAAGGGACTTACGATGCTCTAGTCACAAAATAGTATGCAGGTATAGATCATAATCAAGCAGGTTAATACTGTGCTAACCTTTATTAGGGGAGAAATTGAACATAAAAGAATGTTATGTTTAGTGTTATATAGGACATTGGTGAGACTGAAAGTGAAATGCATGGGATCCCGTTTTACAAACATCCAATTTATGAATAATCATACTTAAGAACACCATATCTTACAGATGCACAATTTTACATAGGAACATTTCATGTATTTATGAAAGGCTCTTTCATTTTGTCCTATGTAGTTCTCCAATTTGTATGCAAACCAACTTGAGAACACATTCCAGAATGATGCCTGTTTGCATAATGGGGACTGCTTGTGCAGTGTTTAGTTCTAGACTCTTTATTTGAAGAAGGATGCCAATGCATTGGAGGCAGTCCAGAGAAAGATCACTATATTGATATCTAAAATTGCCCTATAAGGATAAGTTGGGCAGGACGGGCTTGTTGGAATTAAGAACAGCGAGAGAGGTGATTTGATTGAAATGTACAAGAACTTGAATGGTCGTGGAAAGGATGTTTCCACTGTGGATAAGTTCAAAATTGGAGGCACTGTTCTAAAATTAGGGATCAGCCTTTTGAGAGATGGAGAGATGATCATCTTTTCCTCAAAGGGTTGAGATTTTGGATTGTTCTACCGCAGAAGGCAGTACAGGCAGAATCATTAAATATTTTCAAGTATAGGTAGATTGATTCCCCGGCCTATCCAAAATCTAAGGGTATTAGAGGTAGATGGGGATGTGGAATTCGAAAAACAAGCAGATCTTTCATGAACATGTTGATTTGCAGAGTAGGCTGAAGGATCCAAATGGTTTACTTCTGCGTCTATTTCATATGTTTGCATGCTCACTCACTTAGCAATGCTGCAAGATTCACAAACACAGCTCAGAGCCTGTACACATTGCCACTTATGATATCATGACAGGTACAGCATCCAGACTGCCAACATTCATTAACATGCTTTTTCTCACGTATGGAATAAAATGTTGCTCAACTTTAGTGAACAGGAGCTAACGGAGGAGAAACATGCGTATCTTCGTGTCCTAACCTCATGCTCTGAAGAAAACACTAGCTGTTATTAGGACAGCTAGGTCTGTGGCTGGCTCTACAGTAAGACTATAGAGATATCAGTACTCTCATACAAACTTCCTTCTCATCTTCATTAACACTCTCTTCTAATTTACAAGCTACAGATGCTCTAACTATTATCCAAATTACTAGTGCTGTTGAGAGGGTTTTAAACTAACTTTCTAACTAACTCATTTTAAACTAACTTAGCAGAGGTGTGGGAACTCCTGAGGTTCAACACAAAGACAACCTCGTTGATCTTTAAGGGACTCTACTCTCTCTCTCTCTAGTTGCTCTTAATGTACTTGTAGAATCTCTTATCTCATATCCCCTCTTTGCCTTTCTGATTTCCCTCATAAGAATGCTCCTATACACTTTTTATACTCTTCAAGTGATTCATTTGATCCCTGTTGTCTATATATCTAATATCGGATTCTTTTTTATTCTTGACTAGAACCTCAACATCTTTACTCATCCATTGCTCTCTAATCTTACCAGCCTTACCTTTCACTCTAACAGGAACATAATGTTTCTGAACTCTTATTATCATATTTTTGAAAGCCTCCCACTTATCAGTCATCCCTTTACTTGCGAACAGTCTACTCCAATCAACTTTTGAAAATTCTTCTCATTAGAATTTGCCTCACTCCAATTAAGAACTTTAACTTTTATGCTTTTGCTTTTCCATAACCGTTTTAAAGAATTATGACCACTAATCCCAAAGTGTTCTCTCTGCTAATTCTTCAATCACTTGCCCTGCCTTGTTTCCCAAGAGAAGATCAAGTTTTGTTCCTTCTCAAGTAGCAACATTTACATATTGATAAAGAAAATTTTCTTGAACACATTTTAACAAATTCGCCATCATCCAAACCTTTAACACAATGGCAGTCCTAGTCAATGTTTGGAAAATTAAAATCCCCTACTGTTACAACCCTACTAATTTTGCATATATCTGCGGTCTCTCCACACCTTTGTTTCTCAATTTCTTTGACTATTAGGGGACCTATAGTATAATCCTATCAAAGTGATCATTGCTCTCTCATTTCTAATTTCAACCCATATATTTTCATTGGACGATCCCTCAAATATCCTCTGAAATCATTTGAGTGCAGTCAAGATATATTCAAAAATGAAAAACGCAGGATGAACTCAGCTTCCTGAATGAGATAGGAGATAGAAATTAAGATAAATACCAAAAGTGTGCTTATGAAGGCGTCATGTCGATGAGGAACAACTGGTATCCAACACAGAGGAATCTTAAACTCTTCTGTAACAGTATTACTCAATAAGTGGCGTTGGGCTATGAAGGTTACCTATGTTACGAAGTCGTGTAGCATAGTAGTGAATTGGAAGACAGGAAGCTAGAATTTGTTTGTTAAGAAATGATGAGGGAGAATTGTGCGCGGTTCCTTTAAGAGATAGAGTGCTTTTCTAAGCTTAGAGATTTATACATTTAAAAATGTGTATGTATCTGAAGACGCGCAACCAGTTCTAAAATGGAAACATGTATCAATTGGCTATGTGACTGGCAACCTTAGGCATGTTTTGATGTTTTGGTAGTGAGCTAGAATCAGCCAATTAATTTAAATCTGATAGTTTTGACAACCTCAGATCAATGTTATTGTAAGAAAATTGACATGTCATCCAAGGTATGTAAGGAAAGGGTTTTTGAAAAAAAACGGTGAGAGAGCGAACTGCCATCTAAGAAATAAGCATCTAGCTCTCACAAGAAATCACTAAGCTTCCTAAGAAATCATCATCTTATCCATAAAAGGTAACAATGCACTTCTAGCCGAGAGTCTTCACAGAGAAAATATCCCTGACAGCAGGTTCAGCAGAAGAAAGGTGTTTATGACTTGAGAGACAGTGGAGAAGGCAGAGCATTCTGGAAGACACATTCTTTGTGGACTTTGACAGACTAAGTTTTTTTTTCTTATCGCTTGGGTTATGTAAACGGTGCTTGTGTTTACTGGAATAGCATACCAGCAGAATTTTGTTTAGTTACGGAATAGACAGGATTTAGGGGGAATTGATCAGTTTGTTAGTTGTTCTGTTAATTTGCTCACTGTTAGGATTAAATAAATAAATTGTTACTTATAAAGAGAATATCAGATTTTTTTTCATTTAACCACCCCTTCTCAGTAACATCTAGTTCAGATGCAGAGTTTCAAAACTAAATATTAAGAATTTTTAAAAAAAAGCATTGAGGTAAGGATTATGATACTAACTGTTGTTACATATATATGTGCTACTCAGTTGCCAGTAAGGAAGACAAAGGGATTCCAGAGATAGCTAAAGGCCTGCAAATTAGAGTTTCCACAAGAAAAAGTGTGATGTTTTAACGATGCCATAGAACTGCCACACATATAGCTTTTCCAGGCAAGATGTTGCACTTTTTTTTGCTTTTTCAATGTAATGACCTAGTTTTGCGAATATGCCTTATTTGCTCACATTAGCTAGAGTAAAAGCTGAATGTATTAAAAAGATATCAATGCATTTCTTGTAAGCTTCTCCCACACACATACCAACACAATCAATCATACCTTTTTCAAAGCTGATTGTAAGTTGCACACTATGATCCATGTGAACTGTCTGCATGGAACAATTGGCCTCTGAGCTGTCTGTTGTGTTGTCCGATTGCATAAAACTGGTCAATATTATTAAAGCAAATGCACTGAACAGTTGAAACTTCAAGGTACATTGTGCAGAGATGGGTGCTAAACACACAAACCTTTTGCTGCATAGCTGAAGTGGGATGGTTGTTGTGTGGCAAGGTGTTATTTTGAATCTTTGAAATAAGAGAGGAAATTCAGTGTTTCTTGATTGGAAAGAAATCTAAGCCAAATGTTGTTCGATAATACAGACTGGATTTCAAAATTGGGATACATAGCAGTCATATTTGGGCTTCGAAATGAACTGAATTTGTAGATGCAAGGTCCATTGATTTCATCCTTGTGTCTTGCAGCCAAAATAGAAGCTTTCAAAAATAAATTGGATGCTTGGAATAAAAAGGATTGATGCAGACATACAAGACAACACGGAATGTGACATCCAATGTATTGCTAAACTCATTTCAGAACATTCAGATAAGCTCAAGCGCAAACTTAATGAATATTTTCTGTCTGAAGACAATCTGCAGGTCAGATTTTTGTGGACAACAGATTAATTCATTCACACTGGCAGTGAAACAAATAAGATGTCACTTTCACTTTTTGAGGAGGATCATCTCATTGAATTAGCAAGCCATCCAACATCGAAAGACTTACTCAACCAAAACAAAACCGCCTGCCTTGAAGTAATAACATAATAATGAATTACTTATTGAAAAGCCACAAAGAAACTAATACCCCTTTCTTACGCATATCTTGGTAAACATACCTTTTCTGCATTGGCACTATTCAAAAGAAGGAAAGATACTATTTGGTATAGTTTCTCCACTTTGCCAACCTTTGATCTCTGCAATTTCATCACTTATGTTTATTTTGTCGGTCTCTTATTTTTGCAAAATATAATTTTTGGATAGGTGCAGCATCCCTTCGATCTGCTTTACGTTTTAGCTACCTTTAATAAATATGGACAACCTTTGCACGATCAGCAGTAATGCAGTCCATTCCAAAAAAGGCATTTCACTGTCTTATGTTTGTTGTAATGTGCTAGCTAAGAGCCATTAAGATCCAAGGAAGAGATACCACAATGCAACATTTACTACAACCCTATTTAAAAACCACACCATTGACAAAATGGTACCTTGGAATTAAATTGGAGTTCCTCGTCTTCATTTGAAGATAGCCAGGAGTCACCTGCACCTTTTGAGGCCCTAAAATTAAGATGTAAAAATAATTCCAAAATGAAAATACACTAGGGTTTTAAAAAATGTTAAAAATGCAACAGAAGATGAATATTCCTCAAGTGTTTCTGAAACGCAAGACCAGCTGCAAAAATTTTCATCTCGCACTCATCAGGACAAATGCTAAAATGTCAAATTTCAAATGATCATTGTTCATTTTACAGAAGAGGTCCCTGCACATGAATGTATGTCACTTCGTGCAAGTGTAAGTGAGCCATGTTATGAGCATAATTAGCTTAAATTGGTTGCTACTTTTACTGTTACAACACTGAATTGATCATCAAATGTTGCCCAATCACAGAATCACATTGATCAGTAAACTGTTTCTTTTAGATTTTGCAAGCACTAGTTGGTTAAGTACATAATGTGTACTCTACCTCATTCGTACAGTTGGAGGAACAAGTTGAGAGATTTAATTAGCTAAGCACTGGGATATGTGGCTAATGTGCAATTTCAGGTTTAGGAAGCTATTGCTGAATCATTTAACAATTACACCACCAACCAATTTAAGGCAATCAGTTAAGCTTGTAATTAGCATGTGTAAATTATCCTAGAAACAATGAACATCCAAATGCAGGAACTACGTTTCTGAAAACAGAAATATTATTTTCATGTCTTGAACTTTTTAAAAAGATTATCCGAAGCATGCAAATCCTAGAGCTCTCTTCTTTTGTCCATGGCAATGTCTTAGTCAATCGAGTTTATTTGCTAACTAAGCAGCTCTCTTTTCACCTAAAATACAAATTGCGATCATTTGAAACTTGGTATTTTTGCTTTTATCTAGTTGTTTTTATTCACTCATGGCACGTGGCCTTTGCTGGCTCGCCAGCCTTTATTGCCCATCCCTAGTTGGCCTCAAGGTGTTGGTGGTGAGCTGCCTTCTTGAACCACTCCAGTCATGTGCTGCAGGCAGACTCAATGCCATTAGGGTGGGAATTCCAGGATTTTGACCCAGCAATTGTGAATGAACGGCAGTATATTTCCAAGCCAGGATGGCGATTGCTTTGGTGACAAGCTTACATGTGGTGGTGTTGCCATGTATTTGCTGCCCTCTAGGTGGAAATAGTCACAGATCTGGAAGGTGTTATCTAAGGATCTCTGGTGAATTTCTGCACTGCATCTCATAGATAGTACACATTGCTGCTACTGAGCATCAGTGGTGGAGAGTGATATTTGTAGATGTCATGCCAATGCTTCATCCTGGATGATGTCAAGCTTCTTGTGTTGCTGCAGCTGCACCCGCACCCATCCAGGCAAGTGGGGAGTATTCTATTACAGTCCTGACATGTGCCTTGTAGAGTGAACAGGCTTTGGGGAGTCAGGAGGTGGATTACTTGTTACAGTCTTCCTAGCCTCTGACCTTCGCTTGTGACCACTGTATTTTGTATGGCAAATTCAGTTGATTTTCTGGTCAATGATACCTCCAGGATGTTGATAGTGGGGAATTTAGGGATGGTAGCACCATTGAATGTCAAGAGGTGGTGGTGAGCTTGTTTCCCATTGGAGATGGTCAATGCCTGGCATTTGTGTGGTGTATGTGAATGTTACCTGCCACTTGTCAGCCCAAGCCTGGGCATTGTCCAGAACTTTCTGCATTTGAACACGGACTGCTTCATTATCTGAGTAGTCACAAATGGTGCTGAACATCAGTGAACGTCCCCAGTTCTGAATCAATGATGGAGGGAAGGTTGATGATGAAGAGACTGAAGATGGTTGGGCTTTGGACACTACCCTATAAAGATGCCCTGGAGTCGAGATGATTGACCTGCCACAACCATCTTTCTATGCACCAGGTATCCAGATAAGTGCAAGATGAAAGGCTTTGATACCATATGTCTCTTTACAGAAATATTCAAGCTTTATACTACCAACTGACTTCTTACCTACTGACCGATTCTGTTTGAGATGCATCATCTGCTACTGCAAAACAAAAAGTGAACAACTTACACATGGTTATAAATATATAATTTCATCTCTCATAAGTTCTCCTACAATTTTTAATTTGAGGTTTGACATTTTTAAATTAATTGAAAACACCTGATTTCAGAAGCTGCTAATCAAAAGGTGGCCTATGTTTATTCTTTAGGTTATAGTGGGCATACCGAAAACAAAAGGTCTACCTTTGAGCTTCTTGATGGAGCTAAATGTCAACAGCTGTTTCAAGGAGGGGTTTAAATTACTCATATCATTCCTAAATCAAAAGGAAATTTGGGAATTAGAGATAATTAGTTTAAGTCTCAGTATGGGTAATCAAAGGCATGTCATTGCTTTGGAGATAGTCTGCTTTCTTTTGACTTTGGGTACAAGAGAGATTTCTTAGAAAATGAAATTTGAGGTCTAGGTCTGGAGCAGTCTGTCACAGCAAATCCACCAGCAGCTTAAGAGCAACCGGAACCAGTGGCAGGGTGCGCTCAGGGATTGTGGAATGTTTCAGATCTGAAGTCACTCTGAAAGAATGAAATGAGATCCATGTTTCAGGTGAAGAGTCCTTAATCCTGAAATATGAAGGAGAACTGGCATGTTCAGCTTGCTGGATGGCAGTTGAAGAACCTCAAGAAGTTGTAAACTTCAGAACAGCAGGAAACAATCTGGAGAACCAAATGAATTCCTTGAAGCTGCGTCATATCTTGATTTTGGTCCCAGGAAAAATGAAGCAATCCTCAAGATTTGTAAAGTATAGAGGAATGCTTGGGTGGAAATATAAGTATCTAAGTAGAAGTGCTACTGCAATTTTGGGATTTAACACTTACATGTTTACAAAATAGTGCATTAGTTTGTAGTACTTGCTTTAACAGGTGTATAGTAAATATCTAAACATAAAATTGTGCTTTTTTAAAAAGTTAATAATTTAATTTCTTTCCAAATTAAACTAATCTGTCACCATCACAAAATAAGGACTTTGACTTGTTAAAAATTTAGGCTTGGTTTTCTTTTATTGTTGAGTTTTTCCTACCCAAACACAGCAATCTAAGGGAATTTTTCCTGTAGAACAATAGCATTTAAAAGCTTCACATTGGAACGCTTCTATATCCCAACACAAAATAACATTCACTTTGTACAAACCCCAATTATTAGACACTCTAGAACAAATTTTGCTGCACACCAGACTTCAAAAAAGGGAGGGTATATATTCAATTGCTCACACATTTCAATATGTACCTGCAAATAGAAGTTAGTTATTCAAAGTGGAAAACATCTTTGGATTACTGATGTTATTGATGTATTGCACAGCGCAGGTCACATCATTATCAGGTCTCTTTCCCACTTCTAAAATATACACCTTAGTTCTTAGTCAAGGGAAGCAGCAGACAGCATGCAACATCAAATGCAAAAAATGCATTAGAACACAGGACTGTAGCCAGTGATAAAGAGAACCAAGAGAAAGGACAACAGAGCCTTGTGCATACAGGAAAAACTACATTCAAAAGTTGAGACCAATGCATTGGAGGTGATATTGTAGGTAATTTAACTTGAATTCTCATTTTTTCAACATTCATTAACATGTGTGTCTTTATGAAAGTAAACAGAAGGCCAAGGCAGACGATCTTACATGGATGCAATAAACGGCCTCCAGCACCCATAATGAAGTACTTAATCGGTGTTTTTCAAACACTCATTATTCAAGGGATAACACAGTGTGGAGCTGGATGAACACAGCAGGCCAAGCAGCATCATAGGAGCAGGAAAGCTGGCGCTTCGGCTCGAGACCCAGCTTTCCTGCTCCTCTGACGCTGCTTGGCCTGCTGTGTTCATCCAGCTCCACACCGTGTTATCTCAGATTCTCCAGCATTGGCAGCTCCTACTATCTCTGTAACAACTATTCAAGAGATAATTTTCGGTAATAGATCAGTCACCCATAAACCCCGCTTAATTTTCTTTTGCATCGAAATCCAGATTTTGATATGACAGTTTTCTACCTGATATAAAATATTACTCCATCTTGTTGTAAAGACTGCACTTTTCTAGTTTCCTGCAGTTTTGATTGCGGACACATACGGAAAAAACAAAACTTGAAAGCCAAGAATTGTTGAAGGATTACAATTCGTTTTAAAAGTCACTTGATACTCATTGTAAGTGCTGTTGGTACAAGCAGTGGGGAAAAGTTAGTTACATACAAATTAAAGCTGGAGGCTGTATACAAAAGGAGATTCAGCCAGGAATGATTTGCTGATTGGTTCATGAACCAGTGACCGATTGAATCATAGAAGCCCCACCGCGTGGAAACAGGCCCTTTGGCCCAACAAGTCCACACCGACCCTCAGAGCATCCCACCCAGATCCATCCCCAAACACTACGGGCAATTTAGCACGGCCAATCCACCTATCATGCACATCTTTGGACTGTGGGAGGAAACTGGAGCACCTGGAGGAAACCTACGCAGACACAGGAAGAATGTGCAAACTCCACACAGACAGTCGCCAGAGGGTGGAATCGAACCCAAGTCCCTGGTGCTGTGAGGCAGCAGTGCTAACCACTGTGCCAATTGTTGGTGACAAAGGTCTCCTGCCTGCAAAGAATAGTTGTTGCAGAGATACCTATGGGTTTCAGATACATAGTTCTTTTGAAATTTGTGTCATAGGTAAACAGGGTGGTTAAGACGATGTTTAGCATGCTTGCCTTCACTGCTCAGACCACCGAATTTTGGAGTTGGGACATCACACTGAGGTTGTACAAAACTATGCTAAGGCCACTTTTGGAGTATTGTGTACAGTTCTGGTCACCCTGCTATAGGAAAGATATTATTAAATTAGACAGAGTTCAGAAAAGATTTACAAGGATGTTACCAACTGGAGGGTTTGAGTTATAAGGAGGCTGGATGCCTGGGACTATTTTCACTGAGCGTAGGAGGTTGAAGGGTGACCTTACAGAGGTTTATAAAATCATGAGGGGCATAGATAAGGTGAATAGCAAAGGTCTTTCTATAGGGTCAGGGGAGTTCAAAACTAGGGGGCATATTTTTCAGGTGAAAGGAGAAAGATTTAAAGAGGTCCTGAACTTTTTCCACACACAGGGGTTTCATTTGTGGAATGAACTGCTAGAGGAAGTGATAGGTGCAGGTACAGCTACAACATTTAAAAGACATTCGAACAGGGACATAGATAAGAAAGGTTTAGAGAGATATGGGCAAAACACAGGCAAGTGGGACTAGTTAGTTTGGGAAACTTGGTCGGTGCGGACTAGTTAGACCAAGGGTCCGCTTCTGTGCTGTATGACTCTATAACTGAGAGACTGGGTACCTTGGCTGAACAGTGCAAATGCATGTGGGAATGCTTGGATCAGAAGCCACTGCATCTCTGAAAAGGTAAGATGACATTTTTGCAAAAAGCAGTAGAAAACATCAAGCCTGATGATAGTTAGTTTATTTTCCCCTATAATTTCTGTAAGCCTTGGATTTTCATCAACAAGTCAGAGGTACGTGTGAACCTGTCATCTGTCCTATAAGTACCTGGAGAAGACCGACCAAGATGCAGTGTTCAGATCAGCAAATGGATCACTTTAGCAAATCCTGTGGACAGGGACCAGTGACCTGCCTTTCTAGTCTTGCCCTTTGCCAAATCACCTTTTTTGAACGTGCGTATGCGTCTGTGTATGAATGAATTAATATCTGTAATTTAGCAATATACCACATTGGTAACATCACTTTAATACTTTCTTTGGCCATTTTGCTTTTAACAAATATAAACAAACACTAAAAAGATTGGTTAAAAGATCTACAAAGTTTAGATGATGGTCTTTTATTCCCTTAATAGGCATTTCTACTTGAGATCACATTTGTTCTCTCTCCTTCACATATTACAAATTATAGAGATGCTAAGTCTGATACTCACAGAAAAATTATTCAAAGAGTACAGGCAGCACAACTCCCTAATTCTAATTTATTTGAAAAAGTGATTGTGATCAGACTTGTTGAACTGCAGCAGTCCATATGTCAACGGTAGTCTTACAATCCTGTCAGATTAGAGCTCCAGGGTTCTGATCTAGTGATGGTCAAGGAGCTTCTATATATTTTCAAGGTGGGATTGTGTGAGAATGACTTGGAAGGAAATATGTTATTGGTGGCATTTTCCTGTGCTAGCTGCCCTTGTTTTCCCAAATGGTAGAAGTCCCAGCTGTGGAAAGTAACTTTAAAGAAGAGTTGGATGCTACACCTCATCTTGAGGATGTCTAATGGTTGCCATATTGTGTAAGCTTTGACTGAAGTGTCAATGATCCCAGCTGCTTTGCAGTGGTAGCGTTGAGCTTTCCAAGTGTTGTTGGAACCACATGCATCCAGACAAGTGGCGAGTACTAATTACACCAGTTGTGTGTCTTACAAATGGTGGAAAAAAAAAATTGAGTTACTTACCACAGACCATCCAGCCTACAGTCTTCAAGCCATATTTATATGGTTAGTCCTGTTAAGTTTCTGGCGACCACTCTTCTTCCCTAGGATGCTAATAGTGGCAGATTCAATGCATAATAATGTTTTTGAATGACATGGGGAAGTGGTTAGATACTTTCCTGTTGGAGATTATCATTTCCTGGCATTTTACTGGTACAAGTGTAACTTGTCACTTAGCAGTTCAAGCTTGAATATTGTCTGGGTCTTGCTGACGAGATGCCTCTGGACAACTTCGTTTTCTAAGCTTTGAATGGAACTGAACAGTGCACAATCAGCAGTGCATATCCTCACCACTGACCAAGTGTTGGACAGAAAGGCATCGATGAAACTGCTGAAAATGGCTAGGATGAGGAACTCTTACAGCAACGTTCTGAGATTGAGATGATTACCTTCCAATAATCACAATCAACTTACTTAAGCACTCAGTACAACTCCAGCCAGTTGAGAGGTTTTCCCTCAATTCTCATTGACCTCAGCTTTATAAAGGCTCTGTGACACCCACAAAGCCAAATGCTGCCTTAATGTCAATGGAATTTGCTCTCAAGTCATGTCTGGAATTCAGCAAACTTATCCACATTTGGTCCAAGGCTTGAAGGAGGTGTTGAAAACTGACAGCTAGTATTGTAACTTTACTGGAACAGCTCATTTAGAGATCTAGCTGGTTCAAGTTTTCAGCACTATAACTGAGATCTTGTCAGAACTGTAGTCTTTGCTTCCCAATAAGCACAGCTATTTTTTGACATTTATGTTCCTTGTGACGGCAAGGACCTGAGGAGGCCATGGTAGATCATAAACTTGACACTTGTTGAAGTTGGTTCTACACAACAGACTTTTTTTATACTCATTTGCTGGCTTCTATCTTCACTGAAAATGAGAATGTTTAAGAGAAATTCTTATGAGAGCTATTTATTTGTCCAATGCCATTCACAATGGGATATGGCAGGATTAAAGAGCTGACCTGATCCGTTAGTTGTAGCATTGCATCGCCAGTTATGATAACTTGTTTTTTTTATTTCCCTGCTGTTTATCATGCATGTGGTCTCATCAGGTTGAACATAATTGAACGTAATTCCTAGAGATACCTGGTGCCGCTTCTGTCATGCTGACTGTCACCACTTAGCATCTGGATTGGTAAGGCTTGATAAGAAAGGTAACTGAGGAATAGGTTGGGCCACAGAGTTGCAAAATGCAGAGCAGTCCACTGCTGTTAATGGCCTAAAGTACTTTTGAGCTGCTGAAGCTCTTCTGAATCTACCATGTTTAGCATGGCGGTAAAGTACTACCAACATGAACAAGGATGACCTCAATGCGAAGACAATTTTTTATCTCTGCAATAGTAATCACAGACAGAGGCATCTCAGCAAGTAGACTGAAGAAGAGTAAAGGATGAAAGTGATAAGTTTTTCCTTCTCTCAATTCTTGTTCTAAGTCAAGTCTGGTATCTATCTCCTAGAAGACTTGCCAGTTTGTTCAGTAATAGTGCTCCCACATCAATCTTGATGATGGCAGCAACTCCCAGGCTGCGTTCTATTCTCTTCCTGCTGTCAGTGCCTTTTCCAAGTACTGTTCAACCTGGAAGAATACACATTCAATTTTGAGAAAGGGCAGTAGAGTCATAGGGACGTACAGCATGGAAACAGACCCTTCGGTCCAACTCATCCATGCCAACCAGAAATCCTAAATAAATCTAGTCCCCTTTGCCAACATTTGGCCCATATCCATCTAAACTCTTCCTATTCATATACCCATCCAGGTGCCTTTTAAATATTGTAATTGTACCAGTCTTCACCACTTCCTCTGGCAGCTTATTCCATACACGTACCACTCTCTGCATGAATAAGTTGCCCCTTAGGTCCCTTTTAAATTGTTCTGCTCAGCTTAAACCTATGCCCTCTAATTTTGGGCTCGCCACCCCAAGGATAGGACCTTGTCTATTTACCTTATCCATGCCCCTCATGATTTTATAAACCTCTATCAGGTCACACCTCAGTCTCTGACATCCCAGGGAAAATAGTCCCTGTGGCTCAAACCCTCCAACCCTGGCAACATCCTCGTAAATCTTTTCTGAATCCTTTCAAGTTTCACAACATTCTTCCTATAGCAGGAGTCGAAAACTGCACGCAGTATTCCAGAAGTGGCCTAACCAATGTCCTTTACAGCCGCCACGTGACCTCCCAACTAAAAACCAAAAGAACTGTGGATGCTGTAAATCAGGGACAAAAACAAAGTTGCTGGAAAAGCTCAGCAGGTCTGGCAGCATCTGTGAAGGAAAAAACAGAGTTAACATTTCGGGTCAAGTGACCGTTCCTCTGAACCAACTCTTATATTCAATGCGCTGACCAATAAAGCATGATAATCAGTTGCAGGTTTCCTTGACAACATTTCACCTGATGCCACAACACTGTATTGGGTCCAGAGCCAGTATTACGTACTCATAGGGCCATTCAAACTGTATATCATAGTCTCACAACATTTGGATGGGTCTGTTGGCTGATGGGAGAATACTTACCCAGTAATGGTGGCGGCAGAGGCCAGGATGTTGGCTGCACGGTATGGTTCCAAGGACATGAACTGTCACGTTGTTGGTTGATCATTCAATGGAACAATTCTCCAAATTTCACAATTCCTCAGGCTTTTCCCCCCAGGTACAGTGATAATTTGGCTATGCATGTCTTTGTTGTGCTGAGTAAGGAAGGTTAGATGGCCCACCCATTTTTATCATTTTTTAATAATGGCTTGATTAAAAACAAGCAGTTTTCCACACTGTTTCAAAGTTCAGTTAAGAGTTAAGTATCTTGCTAGGAGTTACGTTATAGTCCAGACCAAGACAGAATGATAGACTTACTTCTCCAAAGAGCAGAACCAGATAGACAGTTACATCAAGCTGGAGTTTTGTGGTTGTCATCACTCATATTTCATATTTTATTTCATTAATTGAATTCCTCAGTTTTCTTTGTGGGGTTTGAACTCTTCCCTCTAGATCATTATTCCTGACTCTGAATTACGAGCGAAGTAACAGTCTTTACTCATAGCAACATGCTCAGGTTAAGCCTGGTGTAACAAAAATGAATAATGCTTGTTTTCATTTGATTAGTTATTAGATTAGTTGCTCATAAGTAGTCATAAAGGACTAAAACTAGTTACTACCAGCTACTTCTTCAACCAGAAGTAATTTACACATGTTCTAGTATCCGTAGCTGAGTCGTGTAGAATAAAGGAGTTTAGGATCTAAAAATTGTTTGACCTAACAGTTATTGATTTTTTTAAATTAAGTACTGTGCTTAACAACAGTATACACAACAGGTTTATTGCTGAGTAAATTTTCAGGGGGAAAAAAATCAAGATGATAGCTCAAGCCAGCGTCACAAATGCTTTGAAGTGATTTCACCAGTACTTTCCTGCTTCTTGATTCGGAATGATGGCTTTTGGGAAAAGTGTCTCTTCATTCATAACAAAATAGCATCTCTTTGACTCATTCATGTTTAGTTAAATAGATCTTTGATATATATGATACACAAAATGTGATACTTATGAAAATCATGATGCTAACGTGTTATAGACTTCAAAGGAAATATTTACTACTCCCCTTACAGTTACTGAAGTTTTACTCCAATGTGCAGGGGGAAAGGGAACTAAAAATCTTAAAGTTGGTTTCACAAACCAAACCATGCTACTCTAAGTGCTGCACACTAACAATTAAACATAGTGATTTTAATTAGCTTAAGTTACAATTTCATTAGAAATGCATAATGTATAAGTCAGGGTTGGCTGTTTAAAAAAAAAAAAAAATGAAATTTATATACAAATCCCTTTTGTTCAGGCATTTTGTTTTGTTATTAATTTTGTCATTAATTTTGTTATTAACAAAAGTTGCTCACAAAATTCTACTGAAGAAGAGTGACAATCTTTCAACATCTACATTTTAGAAAAGTACAATTTCAATTCAGTAATAAAATAGAAAAAAGACAAACTACGGTGAAAGTTTAAAGCACAAAATGTTGCAATTTGAGGGAAATAACAAGGCAGAAGATAATTTTTGTAATTATTAAAGCAGAGTAAGGTTTGCTATTTTAAATATACTGAAATATAATTATATAGCCCATTTCATCCAGCAATTGTTTGACCAACATTTGCAATAAATTTGATTCTCTCTGTATATCAATTTAAAAACAAACAATTTGATCTGCTTTACACTATGGTGGAAAATGGGAGCGAACAAATTTTACAAGTGATCTCATTAAAGCAAATGTTGTGCAAAAACAGAAAGTGTAGAAGTCAAGTGGGACCACATTTAATCACAGACATATTTTTCCAGAAAGCTTCTATTGTCAATACTACCTTTCTCAGAATCACTGGTTCGCCACTTCTGTTCAGGAGACTCCTGAAACTCTACATCCATATGAAAAGACATGAGGAACAGATGAGACAGTGTCAGGAACAAGAGAAAGTAGAAGCTAAAACAGCAGAACTCTAAGCATAACATTGCTGCCACAATTAGAACAAATAGGAAAATATTGTTTGAAAGGTTTACCGCAGTTTTTTTGAATACTGAACTAAGATGTTTGAGCAGCCACATTAAACTGTTGAAATACTTTCTTTTGAAACCAAATTACCTAAAATGTTTTCTGCATTGTTAAATTATAACACAGTAGTATAGTATATTTTCATCAGGGGACTTTCAAAATTATTTTCTCTAACATTCCAATTGAAATGACAGAGTATCAAATGGAACTAACCCAGTTAGTTATGTTTGGTCCACATAAACCAGATTATATGTATAAAAATATAAATCCTCATGTAGTCTACTGACAACATTTTCTTGATATTTTAACAAACTAGATGTGGCAAATGGTTGTTGCATAAATCATATCAAGTATTATACTTTGACATTACTTTGTCCTTAAGTCAAGGAATGCTAACACTGAAGAACAAAGAATTTTTTTACTCTAATCTTTTCATGTCTTCAAGTTCCCAGTCAGATGGGTTTTCAACTTCTGTCTCAAAACAGTCTATGAATCCCAACCCTAGAAGATCTCACATTTTTCCATACTAACTATCCTGAACTTTAACAGTTAGGCCATCAGGATGCTACAGAATATCCCATTGAATTAAGTAGAGATCATTAGATGCATAGGATCTTTGTTTTGAAGAATGAATTAATTTTGATTAATCAGATGTACTGAAGGTTTGTGTTGCAGAAGTAACCCGTATGAATCCATTCAGTTTAAGAATATGCAAGTCAATCAAGTGCCCTTAATTGACTTGTAATTCTGAGCATACATAAATGAGTTAAGCAAGACATCACCTGCCTCAAATTCCAGAGATTCTGCCTTCCAACCATGGAAGAGGGCATTTGTCATTAACGCAAGGATTCTTTGAAGAACTAGCTGAGATACAACTCAACTAAATTTTCTTAAACTTATGACCAAATCTCTCAACTCACTGCAGGCATGGGAATTATTTTACAGTTACAGTAAGGATGCCATCACTAAATTCAGTTTCAAATTAATAACAGAGGTCAATTGGAGGACTGCATGATTAGATACCCAATGCAGATACCAGTTTACAACATGTACAAATTAATCAGAGTCCCAAAAGAGAGTCAGATTATCCATTGAACAGATCAGGGAATACTATTCTCAGGCCTTCCAAGCATTGTTTGTTAATACAGTTAATACACAACTTTTATTCCCAGCACAACAGCAGCACAGTGTGAAAATGTAGCTCTCAACCTGTGTAATGAGCTCAAAGAAACTAATTCACTGTGCAATTCCTTCCTTGTCTTGATAACTCATTTTACTGTATACAAATTGACAATGCTTCACACACCAATGAATGAAACACCCCAGACTTTTCAACTTTGTTTAAGAATGCTTGATTACACAAGTAGCTACTTTGCAGACATGATCTGCAAAGACTCCCATTCCCTAAATATGCAGTTCAATTTCAATAAAGGCGCAGTGCCCTCCTTATACAGTCATAACATACTAGAAGCTGCTATAATGTTTTCCAACATTATTTGAACAGCAGGAAGGAGTGACAGGATGATAACCGAATGATGAGGTATACCTAGTACTCCTGAGGTTTATGCTGTCTCCTTCTAAGAGCCTAGTCAGCATTTCGTCTTCCCAGTGTAGAGGGGCACCACATTCCTCCCTATCCAAAGCCCCATACATTCCTTTCAGGTGAAGCAGCGATTTATTTGCACTTCACTCAATCTAGTCTACTGTACTGACCGCTCACAATGTGGTCTCCACTACACCTGGGAGACGACATTCAGACTGGGCAATCGCTTTATGGAGCACCTCTATTCTGTCTGTAAGCAGGTTCATTTATCTAGTTAATATATTTATGTTATTTCAATCAATCAATAAAACTATGAATAGAGCCACTGCATCTTTTCGGAAGATGTTTAGTTTGTATTTTCAAAAGGGAAAACAAAATTCATCAATGAAATCTCATCGAAGGTTGCAAAAAGTATTTCCCAGAAACATGATTTTCAGGTTTATCAACCATTCATAGCGAAATATTTTCAGCTACCATTAACACAATGTAAGTACCGTACTACAGTTTTCCAACAACAATGCAATTTCCACACCCATACCTTCAGTAAAACACAGTTTATAATATCACAATTATCAACACAAAAATACTTTCAAAATGTTTCAATGCGTGTATTTATGAATCTTCTCTCTCAAACTCACCTTCTTTGTCTATGGCTGGGCCTCCAAGTGCAAAACCAGTTTCAGCAGCATGGTTCCCTTTCATTTTGCTTGGTCCATAGTACGGTGACTGATGAAGTTTCATTTTAGTATCACGCTCAGATATTAAGTGTGAACAACTGTGAAAATCAAAATATAGACCTTATTTACATAAGAACCACACAAACTAGAACAAATTTTTTTGGACAACCAATCACTCTTTCTAAAATGGAAATATCTTGTTAAGTTTTAAAACAATTTGGGGATAGAACGTTAATACAGAGTGATAAAAACAAACTTTTAGCTGAAATGTTAGAATCATAGAGGGTACAGTGCAAGAGGAGGCCATTTGGCCAGCTTGCTTGGGCCAGTTGTTACAACAGAGGTTGGAGGGGTACCTTTCCTTTCTAATCCCAAGCCTTCAATGGTCATACACTTTAAATTTACCCAAGAGGCAATTATGGCCAACTATATAGGTTTTAAACTGTTCCTGGTTCAGTATTACAAACAATTCAGCCACATTTTTGTTAACAAAGAATAAGTAGCTTATTAGAAATAAAAGTACTCAAACATGCACGCAAAAGAATTTTGACAAAAAGTTTAAATACAGAAACATACAGAAAACCGAGAAAACAGTAAATCAGGTAATTATCAGTAACAGACATTAGCTGAACACCACAACGAAGATATTAAACAGCAAATATGATCAAAAGGACCCTTGGGATTTCGCACTAAAACTCCCCCTCAAGATGTTCGTGACATTGTGGGCCAACAAACCTTAGCAAAAAAATTCTGAGAGACTTTCGATGACCCAACTTTGAAACTCCCTCAAAAATCACTGTTAGCTTAACAGTTGGTCACATTCTGGTTGTCCGTCCTTCCTTTTCTGGGTTTACACTCCACTCAATTCCTGGAAACTGCACCCCAGTAATTCAGTACAGATACACCTTCAGATTTTGAAAAACTGTGAGATTCACCAAGCCAGTACATAACCTAGGATTTCCTTGCACCCCCACCTCAAGCTCTAATCTTGTTCTGTTGCTCAAAGCAAATACAGCTTCTGGGTTTTCCATTCCTAAATCTCATTTATTAATTATGTACCAGTTTCCTTCAAACATATCACACCTCCGACGACTTCTCAGAGCCCACATTATACAGTTATTCAACTGCTCTAGAACGTTCTAGAGGTCTAAAGTCCCACCTGCATAGATAACTGAACTGTGCAGGTTCTAACTATTGATTGTGTGTAGCCTTCTTTCATGCACTCCACACCTCCACGACATTTCCAAGCCATCCCTTCATATAGAGTTATTCAACTGTTTAAGACTTCCAAGCCCAAACTACACTGAAACCACACATTTCAATTGTTTCTATCAGCACAGCCCTTCCTAAAACAGAGTATACTCCTCCTTTTCTCTTTCTCTCACACACTGACTTCCAGAGTTCTTACTTGTCATCTTTGAACTTCTCTTCAGTGACCCCCAAAACTGTCCTGAGAAACTTACTTAGAATATTGCAACAGGCTTGTCCTTATTGCCAGGCAGAATTGAAAGTAACTAACATTTTGGCAAGGACAAACGTAGCACCCATCAAACTGTGTGTACCCAAAAATATTACAATGTTCACCAACTACTAGCCTCAGCGTTACAAAGTAATGCAATTAGAAGAGAATTCATCATGCAGCTCTTTAAAAGATCACTCAAGTTATTCACGTTATAATGTAAATAGATATATTTCCCCACAGTTCTGCAACAACTTCCTCTTCTAAGCACATATGACGCCCTTTTGAAAATTACTGAATTTGTTTCAACAGTCCATTCCGTATAATAATTTGCTGTGTTAAGACCTACTCCCTTTGTGTTAGTTCTGGTTCTTTCGGAGGTTACTTTAGGTTCACCTTAAAAATAACCCTTTGACTAGGGTATTTTTATGGTGAACCTTCTTTACTGAAATCTTAAAACTTACTCCAAATGAACCCTCACCAGAGCTCTTTTTAAGCTGAAGCACAGCTTTCCCCGTTTTTGCATTCATTCTACCTTGAGTTAAAGGCCCAAGTTCCTTTTTTCTTGATTACTTTTATACTTTTGTACTAACATAATGATTAGACTATTTGATCATTCATATTCCCTTGTTCCTCCACGGCTCCCATTCTCTCACCATTAAGAAAATACTGAAATTAATTTTTCTTGGATCCAAAAGATGATAAAATCATACTGAATTCCATAAATTTTTCCATTCATTTTATGGAGGAGGATTGCTGGCTTAAAATAATCATAACTTGGTTTATTTTCTCCCACACTAACAACCAGAAGATGGAGATCAACTGTATTACATAAATGCTGTCCAGGGGAAGATAAGCTAAATCGAGCGTGGACCAAAAATGGAACAAACTGTTTTATGATCCAATCTTATATTGAGGCATACAGACTGTCCAATTATAGGGCAGCCCCAAAATACATTCATAATATAATTGCCACGCCACCTGCACTACTCCACTACCTCTAACCCTGAATAAAAGTAAGATAACAGTAAAATCCATACGCATGGTGTCCATTCATCATTGCATGATCTTCAGCTGTCCATCCTTTATCTTCTTTTAAAGAAACATCTGCATCATAATGTAGAAGTAACTTCACCAAACTAATTTGTCCATTACTGGCAGCAATCATCAAGGCAGTTCTAGAAAGAATAGGATACAAAAGTCTTAGGGTAAGTGATTCCAATACATGATTTATAAGTGAAACACACTCCTTGTTATTATTGCTGCCATGAACAAATAATTGACTTATTTTACTCTCAAGATAGAGCTGTTAAACATTTAAAAATGTACAATTTCTTGATGCATAATCAATAATTCAACTTGAATTATGTGGCAAGTCAACACACTGATTTTTTCCCACTTGGCTGTAAGCAATCTAAGGGACTTGCCCCTTTGATGCAAGATTGACATCAGTGCTAGCTCAATCTAATTTTAAAATCACAGTTTCTTTCTTCACATTTTTATTTGGCATCAGGGAACAGGAAACAAAAGGCTAGCAACAACATTTCAATTTGGCAACAGAATAAATTCCCCTCAATTTTTGGATTTATCCATTTGGCATTCTTGATAAAAGAATAAAATTCTACTGATAGAGTTAGCATGTTGTTGTAAATACTGAGCTTAATAATAAAACAACATCATTACATAGAAATTAAGAGCAGAAGTACGCTATTCAGCCCTTCATGCTTGCTCTGCCATTTGATATGATCATGGCTGAACCTTCAACTTGAGATCATATTCCCGTTTTCTCCCCCTACTCTTGATTAATTTAAAATCTAAGATTTAGATGTAAAGCTAAAGGGTTAAAATAAAGATTAAAATATGCCTTCACAGAATTGCTGCTGCCACATTTTCCAAAAATGGACCTCAATGTCATGAGGATAGAAAACTGCATTAAAAATGTCACTAAGGGGTCAGGGTCCAGGGCATCCAGAGGCAAGGACATAAACCTGTAAAGTTCAACACTTTACTCGGTGAAAAGAAGATACTGCATTGAAAATAGATACCAGAAGCTAAAATTTCCTCTTAGTTTTTGATGCTATGCACAATATTACAATTACAAGCTTGAAAGGGCAATTGTTCTTAATGAATGGCATTAAATGCATATTCTAAGAAAATAAAGATAAACTGGTCGAACAATCAGATTCAATTTACCAATGGAATGTTAACCAATAATTTTCCACATTCTCACATGGATATGGGTTCTTGTTGCTGGCAACCACAAAGCAAAGCATAGCAACAGAGATCTTCAGTACTCAGTGTTAATTCAAAGATTCCATGAAGAAAAATGCAGTGAGGAAAAAGGTATGCAAATTTCATACATACAAGCCCTTATGTTGTAACTTATGATTTAATGTAAACTGTACCTCCCAGTTTTGTCCTTGGCATTGACATCTGCACCTTCTTTAAGCAAGAGTTCTACTATTTCTTGATGATTTTCAATAACAGCCAACACCAAAGGTGTGTAACCATCCTTTAGGAAAGAAAACATGTTCAAATAATTTAAATGCCACAGGCAGAGTAATTAGCAATTCCACTGCCAATGATTAGGTTAAGTAATAGCTACACATGACTAAAATGCTAACTGTTTAAACATTTGGAGATCACTTTTAAAGAGTGCGCAGATTTGAAAATGTCCTAGTTTTTATCCTATAACTTCACAATATAGAGGCATTTATAATTTCAAACAACTTTCTGAAAAACTTGTATCTTGCCCAAACCAATTAGAAATATATTTTTATTCATTTTTGGCATAGAGGTGTCATAGTAAACCACCGTATTGACCTTCACCCGAGGATCTTATCATTACAGAAGCTTCTGCTGATAATATGCAGAGCAGAATGCAATGGATAACATAAAAGGTTTGGAACCCAACTTTAGATGTAGCACTGGCGATTTGAGTTCCAAAACTAGCTGCAATCATAGACAACATACAGCTACAACACCAGAACCCACCTGATCAAATGGTTAGTTGCCCAGTTTTTCCTGTCTGCAAAAAGCAGAGAAACAAAAAGAGGGTCTTATGTTGTAATGGTACTGTCCCTAAACAGTACCAGGACAGAAAATCCAGGTTCAGGTCCCACCTCAGGATGCGATTGCCATGGAGGACGTGATTAAAGAAAAGGAAAAATCCAATTTTATCCAATTGCCTCTCCAAGAGTCTGCAAGGCATGGATGGAGTTGTCGAGGGTGCTACCACCTAATCACTAATAGGCTGCTCACTGGTGTTCGATTCGAATTACTTAAGGATAATCCAGCTCCAGCCTTCATGATGGCATTGGTTTAAATGTGAATAAAAGAACTGAATTCAAACAATGTGGTGCAAGTGACTTTGATATCAAGATAGCACTTGTGGGTCTTCAGATGGCTGAAAAGGCCAATCCAAGATCCACTGATTCTTTTGCGGTGTGGGTATTTGTAGGTGGTAACAGTCATTGGAAGTGGTAGGGAGCAGGCCTTCCTGATGTTCTGTCTGTCCTTGCACAAAACTGGCTTCCATTCGGGGCAGAGCAGAGATAGCTTTCATGGCATATAGCTTCCTGTTCCCTGATGTTTCTTCAGTGATTCCAATTTGTAGCCATGTCCTCCCAGTTGTTGATGTTGATAATGTTATCTTTGAAGTGTTTCTTTTGGCCAACAGGGGCCCGCTGACCAGCTTTCAGCTGGGAGGACAATGATCTGTTTTAGAAGCACGAATTAGGCATTCAGATGACATGACCGGTCCAGAGTTGCTGTTGAATTATGGTGGTGGTGATAGTGGCTACGTTGGCCTCCTCCAAGGCACCGGTGTAAGCACACTTGTCTTCCCAGGTGATCCACGAGACTTTTTGTCAGGGTCCCTGGTGGCCGTGTTCCAGTGTTTTAAGTTGCCTACAGTAGGTAGTCCATGTTTCAGCTCCATATAGCAGTGTGGGAAGGACAACGGCTTTGGAAATGGGAAGTTTAGACTGGGCCTGTAGGTCATTGTCTTCAAACACTCTTCTGAGTCAGAAATCACACTAACACCTGAAGGAGGACTGAGGCTCTGAAAGCTTGTGTTTTGAAATAAATCCGCTGGACTATAACCTGGTGTCGAGTGATTTCTGACCTTGTCCACCCCCCCAGACCAACACGGTCACATCCACACCTTCTGAGATGTATTTCTGCAATGTTGGCCTTAGAGGAGAGAAGGCTTCCAAGGTGTGGGAAGTAAGTCATATTTTCAATGGGATACTATTGACCCTTCATTGTAGAAGAGGTGCAGGGACTGTTAAGCGGTGGTTTTTTTATGTTAGCAACAAGGCCTAGCAGATTATATGCCTTGACAAAGCCATCCAAGATGCACTGCAGGTCCTCTGCAGAGTGTGTTGCGATGGTGTTCATTAGAGATTGTATTCATTAGAGTTTAGAAGGTTGAGGGGAGATCTAATTGAAACTTACAAGATAATGCATGGCTTAGAAAGGGTGGACGCTGGGAAGTTGTTTCCGTTAGGTGGGGATACTAGGACCCTTGGGCACAGCCTTAGAATTAGAGGGGGTCAATTTAGAAGGAAATGAGGAGACATTTCTTCACCCAGAGAGTGGTGGGCCTGTGGAATTCATTGCCACGGAGCGCAGTGGAGGCCGGGCCGTTGAGTGTCTTCAAGGCAGAGATTGATAAATTCTTGATCTCGCAAGGAATCAAGGGCTACGGGGAGAGTGCGTGTAAGTGGAGTTGAAATGCCCATCAGCCATGATTAAATGGCAGAGTGGACTCGATGGGCCGAATGGCCTTACTTCCACTCCTATGTCTTATGGTCTTACGGTTTTCAGTGACTGGTAGAATGACATCGGCTGAAAGAAGGGCCTACGCGAAAGCTTTGGCTGATGTCTAGAAGAATGGAAACAAAAGCAAATGATGGACTGATAAGGCTTTGGAAATCCAGCAACTGGCAGATGCTGGTGACACAAGAGGCTTCTTCAATATATGGTCCAAGCTACTGTGGTCTCAACCCAGTGTTCTAGAGACAAAAACTGCTGAAGGACGAGGCAGTAAACAACTCATGGAGACAGCATTTCCAAGAACTCCTCAACTGTAATACCAATGTTAAGTTGGAAATCAAACAAATCCCCCACAGATCCATGCAATGTGACATAGGAGAACCTTCCACTGCGACCAAAATACCAGATAACATAAGGAACTTAAGAAACTACAAGGCTGCTGGTCCTGATGGGATTCCTGCAGAGATCCTAAAGGATGGTGGCTGACAGCTCCATGAACACATATATGCTTTGCTCTTGAAGATGTGGCTCAAAGAACACCACCCCTCAGAGTGCAGGGATGCTGATCATATTCTAAAGGGTGACAAGACTGACCATGCGAATAAGAGAGGCATGCCCCTACTGTCAATAATCAAAATACTAGCACGTGTCTTTGCCAACAAACTTCTGTCGCTATTGAAGGAAATGTTCCCTGAATCAGTATGGCTTCCAGCCGTTCAGAGGAACAACAGACTATCTACACAGCACGTCATGTCAGGAACAGAAAGAACTGCTTTTCACAGCCTTCATCGACTTAGCTAAAGCCTTTGACACAGTTAAGCGCCAGGCTCTCTGGCAGATACTGTCACGATACAACTGCTCTGATAAGTTCATTAGGATGCTGAGGTTGCTGCATGACGACACGTCTGCGACAGTGCTTAGCAACTGTGAATTGGTGTCTAAGCTTTACACTGTGGAGAAAGGGATCAAGCATGGCTGCATCATTGCTCCCACCCTGTTCACCATCTTCATTGCCACCATTCTCCATCTCACTGGACAAAACCTGCCCAAGGGAATTCAAATCATTTACCATATGGGCAGCAGGCTGTTCAATGTTAACAGAGTCGAGGCCCAGGGCAAGGTCTCCACCGCCTCTACCTTTGAGCTTCAATAAAAGAGACAGAAACTGTGCAACACCATAAAAGCTCAACTTTTCAGCAGGTGGCATGGTGACTCAGTGGTTAGCACTGCTGCCTCACAGCACCAGGAACCTGGGATTCGATTCCACTCTTGGGTGACTGTCTCTGTGGAGTTTGCATATTCTCCCTGTGTCTGCGTGGGTTTCTTCTGGGTGCTCTGGCTTCCTCCCACAGTCCAAAGATGTGCAGGCTAGGTGGATTGGCCATGCTAAATTGGCTACGGTGTTCAGGGATGTTTAGATTGCGGGGGATGGGTCTGGGTGGGTTGCTCTGAGGGTCGGTGTGGACTTGTTGGGCCGAAGGGCCTTTTTCCACACTGTAGGGATTCTATGAACTTCTATTCTAGGAAAAGTAATTCACTGTTGTGGATTGCTGAGACAGTGACATTGTATTATTAATGCACTACAAATCTATTACAAAGCTGAGATCATGAAAATAACACACAAGAATTTTTTGTCAAGTCTACAGCATACTAAGATATCCATGTGGCATCAAAATTTAAAATTTACCAAATCATCAATTCAAATATCTAAACACCAACATGGATTTTCGCTTGGAGCACATATCACACCATAATATTATGCATTTTGTTTAGGAAGGCTGCATTAATTTGGGAAGTATTTTTCTTGTATACAACAAAAGATTCACATTGGTCTCTGTGTAGGTAAGAAATTGATTAATTCTAGACAACAGGTTTAGCGATACAAAAATGTGAGTGAGATGGGAATGAATGGAGTTTTAAAAGCTGGCTCTTTACACCATAGAAATCAAGACAAAAAGATCAGTCACAGAATACCACTTGAAACCATTCAGGTGGAAGTATAACCAAAGGAACATAAACTAGGAAACAAGACAGCTGAGAGTGTATCAGATTTCATCGAATGAGGATAAAACATTCCAGGTCTTCAAACAAAGGTTATGCACAAACCAAATTAATCTACATGGAAAAATTGATCCCAAAAACAATTACAGATTGCTGAAAGTATACTCAGTTATTTGCAGATCCATTGCTACATTTCTACTACAGATTTCTACTATAATCTGTCGCGCAAGGCACTGCTTCCTTTTAATGAGGATAAATTTCCACAATGATCATTTTGGGGGGTATAAAGTAACAATGCATTCATCTTAATACAGCCGTTTTGTCCAAAATAAACAGAGCACATTCGTCACCAGTCCTGGGGTGAGGATCCCCAATGTTTTTTCATTCTAGGTGGCTTATCCCAAATTGGCAAGCCTTCAGGCGAGAAGAGAACTGGCTCATCTACTTTATTTGGCCTCAACAATGTTAATTTAGAAAGAATTCCTTTCTGTGCAGATACCTTTCTCTCAGACTAACAGAATTATTAAAGGAGCTGACTTAACCAGGTTTTCTTGGGCTAACATAAAAGCATTTATTAGTTAATAACACATGCACACAAATTGTAAACGAGGGATGAGTCAAGAAAAGATAAAACTTAACACAGATTAATGGATTGGTCTCTCAGTTCTGTGGAGTGTTGATGACGGGACATTCTGGTCATCACATTGGATGAAAGTTGGCAACAGTGATGTTGGTAGCAGAGTAGTTGATTTGAGATGCTTGGTTTTGCAGGTCAGCTGAAAAGCCATGTTCCATTTCCTTTTGACTGTGGTTTAAATGCATTTTGGCTTTCTGCAAAGAAGACTGCCCTTTCTCTTTACTTGTAGTTCAGAGATGGTTAGGGTTTTCTCAGCTGAGACCCTCGTAGCACACATTGTTGCCCACTACCGTGCATGGACAGGGTTAAAACTGAATTTAAATCTTGTCAGTGTATTCTTAAAAGAAGAAAACAAGAACATTTGTCTTGCCCATACCTTTCCTTTCTCCAATCATATTCAAGGGTCTGAGATAACTCAAGAGTTACTTCACTCTGTAACACATTTCTCTCTTCAAAATCTTTCTCTTTGAACCTTCGTTAACACCTGTCAGGTACGACATTCCAAGGTCTCAATTGAGGCTAAGGATAATTTCCAAAGGCTTTCCACAAGTCAATGAATTGTTCAGAATTTACATTACTAATCATTTGTTTGACTGTATGTCCCCTTTTTTTTAAAATGAAAAATGCACTGTAGAATAAGAGTTCAATATTTGTACATGTTACCGGATTATGTTCTGCAGTCATGAACCTTAAGACACTTTAATGGCAACTTTGAAATGAACATTTCAAACAAATAAATAGTGGGTATTGCTCTTTATATAACTGACAGCCCATTTTAAATTTAAACTTTATTAAAATGGTGGAAACTGTACTGTGATTGGAGTTGAAATCAACATAATGGTTCAAGATCAAAACAGACTGAGCGGTTGATTGGAGATAAAAGGTACTGCAGATGCTGGAGAATCCGAGATAACAAGCATGGAGCTGGATGAACACAGCAGGTCAAGCAGCATCATAGGAGCAGGAAAGCTTGACGTTTCAGTGAAGAAGGGTTTAGGCCCGAAACGTCAAGTTTTCCTGCTCCTATGATGCTGCTTGACCTGCTGTGTTCATCCAGCCCCATGCTTGTTATCTCGTTGAGTGGTTGATTGCATCTTTTTACTAACGGAGGCCAAATCTAGGTTACATCTTGAGGCAGGGCCAGAAAAGATGTTGGCCTGGAACTTGTGGATTTTTACTGAAAGATTGTTAACATTTGCCATCATTACACCTATGAATCTGACAGCAACTTCAGGCTTTAAACACAAATATTAACATGGATAGCTTTAAATTACATTCAGTACTCTGCCTCAGAATACGCAATGGATACCACATGCCCCAGAACTGGAAATTATAAATCACAGTAAATTTCCCTTTTCATTTTCATATTTCTACAAGGGGCTGCCATGTACAATGAGCACTCATTCTTTGATTTCCTGCCCTAAAGCTGGTCCAACTTATAGTATCACAATCTCCGCAAGGGAAGGACAAGGAAACAGGTCCTGAAATCACCCAAACTAGAAGGGGGAAATCAAACTCTATTCTGTTGGCACCCAACTTATGCTAGTCACCTGACAACTAAAGGAGTCAGTTGTTACGCAACATGCACATTTACATCCATGTTGTAGCCTGGAGTATGGATAGTGATGATTAAGGTCCCAATTTCTTTCCATTACTTGGCTAATCTAAAATCTCTCCGACTCCCACTGTTTGGCAATGTTAAATGTTGGGACAATCCACATGTCAATACTCAACCTGTTTGCTGCACCATGAATATGCCTTTTTCGGCCATAGTCTTGGAGCAGTTCTTGAATGTAAAGCTTCTGGTCCAGAGGCAGCGACTCCTGCCACTGTGTCACAAGATCACAATGAGGTGAAACTGGGTTTTAACAGCAGGAAATTATCTCCATTTATTAATTTGCTACTAGCAATGTTAATGCTCTGATCACTGTTACAAGTGTGATTCAAGCTTAGCATATTCTAAGCATTCGTAATGAGATAACTGATTTATATTAATATACATAAGTTTTAAGAATAGTTTGATTTGGAATAAATATCTTAAACACTTCAGGTTCAATAGGCAATTTACACTACTCAAGTGCTGTATCAGGTCTTCAATGTTTGCATCAGCAAGCATAAAATTATTTATAACAAATACCATGTTCTATATTATAACGTAACCAAGAAAGTAAGACAATTTTACACAACACAAAAAGATGCTAATGATAACAACTGAATAAACACAAGTGTAAGTACCTTATTTCGAGCATTCATGTGTGCTTCTCGCTCAATCAAATGCATTATCAAAGAGGCGTTGGGGATCAAAGCAGCAAGATGCAGGGCAGTATTTCCATTAATGTCAACCAGGTTAGGATCAGCATTATGGTCCAGTAAGATGACTGCACAACGTTCTTGTTGGCACTGTACTGCCTGCGGATGATATATCAAAAAGTTTGCATTGTAATAATTTTCACAGTCGGATACTTGAAGCATAAAGTTCATTTATATCATACAAGATCAAAACTGGACTAAAATTTCATTTAGTTTGCCAACAAGTCACTATTAATGAAAGTTCTATGACATGCGATACATCATTGATGCACTATACATACATTCATTGAAAGCCCATTCGTGGAACTCTCAGCATTTTATGGGTGACTCTGTGCTAGGTATCCACAATATAAAACGGTGCCACAATACACATCCACAATCACTGACATTTCATGCTGAGTCTATATTGCCCTACGATTACTGAATTGACATGTCTACCTTTTAAGTTTTCTCTTAGAGGTTTTAGTTACTCCAAAAACTTTGAACTTCAGTTTGATATTTTACCCAAAGCTGTAGCCGAGAGTTCCAGCACAGGTTGTACCAATGAATTAAACCGGCAGCTTTATCCTGCTGCATTTCCTAACACTATCTACCTGTTAGTTTTTTTTCAAATGAAGCATATCACACAGGTAAGTGTGCAATATAAATTTCAGTGAGTGTGCGATACTAAGTAAGCCATACATCCCAAAGACTGGCGAATGTATCAAGCTGCTCAGTCCTTTAGTTATTCACAAGAAAAAAGGATACTGGCCCACACTCAACCAGCTCATGCTTGAAAAATTTTCAATATCATATCCAACATTAGATGGGACCCTGTAATTAGACAGAATCTAAATAATCAGTGATAATTCATTTAGGACTGTCTGCCATGTGGAGCCCTTGCATTTTTGAAAATTAAAGAAGTGAATACACAAAAGCCTGTTCAAGAATATGTGCATATACAGTCTGTTTCAACAATGCAAAATTGGTGCCAGTCGTTCTTTGGTTTGCTTCTCAAGGTACTCCTCGAACACTGAAAGCCAGCATGTTTGATTTAAAATTTAAACATCGCCTGGTGTGAGGACTGAAGAATATTTGGTCCATAAATGGTGACGAAAGTGGGGCAGGGAAGTCAGAACCCACTTTAGAAGATTTTTTTTTGATGTTCTGTGGAAGAAGTGGGATCACAACAAACTCCCTGCTCAATTTTGGAAGGGACAAGGAAGATAGAATGAAAAGAAAAGAAAAAGTACAGAACACATCTGTTTCTAAATCCAACAAGTTACTGCATAACAGGTTGCCTGTTTGCTATCCTACAAGACAGAAGTCGGCTGCTCCACATTGACACTTAGTGACTAGAGCATACATAAATGTAGGTTTAACCTTGATGACCATCAGCTATTTTAACAGCTGAAGTTTTCCATCTAAGCACTGAAAATCTGTATTTATGGTGCCAGCAAGCTATGTAACTTACAGTTCAACCAAGTGTTGACACAGTCCAATAGAAAAGTGTACAAATAAAACGTGATGCACTCTTCATTTATAATCGAAAGCAGATGCACGGAAATTTTATTCAACGCAGTATCATTTTTATTTCTTACCTTCATCAAAGGGGAACGGTTATCATTGTCACAGATATTCAGTTTTGATTTGTGTTCCACGAGGAAAGTAACTGCCTCTACTTGCCCACTTGCACATGCAAGATGCAATGGCGCCCTGGAAGGAAAGTGAATGAAGACTAATCTATTAATCCCAAACAGAACACTGCTGTGACACTGATACAATCTTCATAAAACATTCTAATGTAGTAATGATTTTTTTCAAATAATTCATCTTTTTCAAAGCAACACTGATCAACTCATTTTCTGATGCTCTAGAATTATAGTTTGTTATAACACAAACAGCCATTTGGCTCATCAAGCTTGTATGGCATATTTCTCCAAATATCAACTAATCTAAATACTTGTAGTACTTTCCTGGTTCTGTTTAATATTCATGAACACCAAACAACTGTTTAATTCTCCTTTATAACGATACAGTAATAAACTTTGCATCAACAACTACTTATCGTTGAAAATGCTACTCAGTACTAACAGCATTTTTCCACCTCCATGTAAATTATTTTTCTAATCATAAAATTCTACCCGCTTAACCATTAGTCTCAAACCACCTTTATGCTGCCACAATCTTTCATGGAGGCCTATATCTGGTTACTACCTATAACGTGTGATGCTTCACCTTATAATTAATACCGTTTCCTTGAAAATATCTACATCTTTGAAACAATAGTTTCAAGTGAAAGGATCAAAATTAATAGCAATATTAGAATATTTTAAAACATTAACGGCAATACTTCCTGGGGATCCCCAATTTACGGGTGTTCTACTTACAAATGCTTGGATTTATGATCACAATCCCACAAAGGGGTATAATTTTAAAGATCCAGAGGAATGTTTCCTGTACTTACAAACAGCTATTTTGTATTGTCCCACATATGTTTCAACTCGAGTGCAAAATCAACAACAAAACCCATTTGCAACCCAGAATTGCTTGCTGTTAACATTTTCACAAAAGAGAATACTTTTGATCTATCTAGCCAACCTGTCCTCTATTCATTTTTTAAATAATCCTGAACACCAATTGTTGTGAAAAACCAGACTATAGTAACAGAGTTAGTGTGGAAGCTCGATGCCTGCAAATCAAACTATACAAGGTCTGAACTAATTTGGTGTCGGCGGCAGTTCGAAGCAGGAAGAGCGGCAGCGAGCACCAGAGGCCTGACGGGAAGGTAAGACGGTTTAAAAACTTACCTCGAGCGGCGAGCGGTCTTTTCCTCACCGGGAGCGGCGGGTGACGTTGGAGACCAGGAGGTTGTGAGGAAGGTAAGGAATTAGTATATATTTGGGATTGCTGAGGGAGATAGTGAATGGGTGACCAAAAGACAGAGAAAGAGCAGGAAGGCAGTGCAGGTGTCCCCTGCGGTCATCTCCCTCCAAAACAGGTATACCGTTTTGGATACTGTTGGGGGAGATGGCTCATCAGGGGAGGGCAGCAGTTGCCCGGATCATGGCACCATGGCGGGCACTGCTGTTCAGAAGGGCGGGAAAAAGACTCATAGGGCCATAGTCATAGGGGATTCTATTGTAAGGGGAGTAGATAGGTGGTTCTGTGGCTGAAAACGGGACTCCCGGATGGTACGTTGCCTCCCAGGTGCTCGGGTCAGGGATGTCACCGATTGGCTACAGAGCATTCTGAAAAGGGAGGGCGAACAGCCAGTTGTTGTGGTGCATATAGGCACCAATGATATAGGTAAAAAATGAGATGAGATCCTGAAAGCAGAATTCAGGGAGCTAGGAGAGAAGTTAAAGAGGAGGACCTCAAAGGTAGTGATCTCAGGGATGCTGCCAGTGCCGCGTGCTAGCCAGGGTAGAAATGAAAGAATAGGCAGGATGAACACGTGGCTTGAGGGATGGTGTAGGAGGGAGGGGTTCAGATTTGTGGGACACTGGGACCGGTTCTAGGGAAGGTGGGACTATTACAAATATTACAAATTGGATGGTCTACACCTGAACCAGACTGGAACTAGTGTCCTAGGGGGAGTTTTTGCTAGGGCTGTTGGGGAGGGTTTAAAACTAATGTGGCAGGGGTCTGGGAACCAGAGGAGAAGACTAGTAGGCAGTGAGGTGGAAACTAGAGACTGTAAGGATCATGAAGTTAGCATTACCAAGGGGAAGAGTAGGCAGAGAGCAGATGAACGCAAAGGAACTGGTGGTCTGAAGTGCATATACTTTAATGCAAGGAGTACAGTGGGTAAGGCAGACAAACTTAGGTCTTGGATTAGTGCCTGGGAGTATGATGTTATTGCGATCACAGAGACTTGGTTGAAGGAAGGGGATGATTGGCAACTAAATGTCCCAGGATACAGATGCTTCAGACAGGACAGGGAGGGAAGTAAAAGGGGG
>JAHRHZ010000021.1:24194018-24206392 GCA_024137785.1 Ginglymostoma cirratum | reverse complement strand
AAACCGGGGGGGGGGGAGGAGTTGCATTGCTGGTCAGGGATGATATCACGGCTGTGCTAAAGGAGGGCACTGTGGAGGGCTTGAGCAGTGAGGCATTATGGGTAGAGCAGAGAAATAAGAAGGGTGCAGTTACATTGTTGGCGCTGTACTACAGGCCTCCCAACAGTGAGTGTGAGGTAGAAGAACAAATAGGTGGACAGATTATGGAAAGATGTAGAGGTAACAGGGTGGTGGTGATGGGAGATTTTAATTTTCCTATCATTGACTGGGATACACTTAGTGTCAGAGGTCTGGATGGAGCAGAATTTGTAAGGAGCATCCAGGAAAGTTTTCTAGAGCAGTATGTCAATAGTCCAACTAGGGAAGGGGCCATATTGGACCTAGTGTTGGGGAATGAGCCAGGCCAGGTGGTAGAAGTTGCAGTGGGGGATTTCTTTGGGAATAGTGACCACAATTCTGTAAGTTTTAGAATACTCGTAGACAAAGATGAGAGTGGTCCTAAGGGAAGAATACTAAACTGGGCCAAGGCCAATTATATCAAAATTCGGCAGGAGCTGGGAAATGTGGATTGGGGACAGCTATTTGAAGGGAAGTCCACATTTGATATGGGGGAGGCTTTCAAAGATAGGTTGAAGATAGTGCAGGATAGGCATGTCCCTTTGAAAACAAGGGATAGGAATGGAAAGATTTGTGAACCGTGGATGACAGGAGAAATCGTGCGACTAGCCAAGAAGAAAAGGGAAGCGTACATAAGGTCCAGGCAGCTAAGAACAGAACGGTCCTCGGAGGAATATCGGGAGAGTAGGACCAATCTTAAACGAGGAATCAAGCGGACTAAAAGGGGTCATGAAATAATTTTAGCCAACAGAATTAAGGAGAATCCCAAGGCCTTTTATTCATATATAAGAAGCAGGAGGGTAGCTAGAGAAAGGGTTGGTCCACTAAAGGATAAGGAAGGAAGGTTTTGTGTCGAACCTGAGAAAATGGGTGAGATTCTCAATGATTACTTTACATCAATGTTCGCTGAGGAGAGGGACATGATGAATGTTGAGATTAGAGATAGAAGTTTGTTTACTCTGGATCACGTTGACATAAGGAGGGAAGATGTGTTGGGTAGGCTAAAGGATATTAAGGTGGACAAATCCCCAGGACCGGATGGGATCTATCCCAGGATGCTGAGGGAGGCGAGAGAGGAAATAGCTGGGGCCCTGACAGATATCTTTGTAGCATCCTTAAACACAGGTGAAGTGCCGGAGGACTGGAGAGTTGCTAATGTTGTCCCCCTGTACAAGAAGGCTAGTAGGGATATTCCAGGTAACTACAGACCAGTAAGCCTGACGTCAGTGGTGGGAAAGTTGCTGGAGAAGGTACTGAGGGATAGAATCTATTTATATTTGGAAAAGAATGGGCTTATCAGTGATAGGCAACATGGTTTTGTGCAGGGGAGATCATGTCTTACTAACTTAATAGAGTTCTTTGAGGAAGTGACCAAGTTGATAGATGAAGGAAGGGCTGTAGGTGTCATCTACATGGACTTTAGTAAGGCGTTTGATAAGGTTCCCCATCGTAAACTAATGGAGAAAGTGAAGTCACATGGTGTGCAGGGTGTTCTAGCTCGGTGGATAAAGAACTGGTTGAGCAACAGGAGACAGAGAGTAGTAGTTGAAGGGAGTTTCTCGAAATGGAGAAAGGTGACCAGTGGTGTTCCACAGGGATCAGTGCTGGGGCCACTGTTGTTTGTGATATACATAAATGATCTGGAAGAGGGCATAAGTGGTCTGATCAGTAAGTTTGCAGATGACACGAAGATTGGGGGAGTAGCAGAAAGCATAGGGGATTGTCAAAGAATACAGGAGAATATAGATAGACTGGAGAGTTGGGCGGAGAAGTGGCAGATGGAGTTCAATCCGGGCAAGTGTGAGGTGATGCATTTTGGGAGGTCTAATTCTAGAGCGAACTATACTGTAAACGGAAGAGCCTTGGGAAAAGTTGATGAGCAGAGAGATCTGGGAGTTCAGGTCCATTGTACCCTGAAGGTGGCTGCACAGGTGGATAGAGTGGTCAAGAAGGCATATGGTATGCTTGCCTTCATCGGACGGGGTATTGCGTATAAGAGCTGGCAGGTCATGTTTTGGGCCTAGACCCTTCAGATGAAACGTCAAGCTTTCCTGCTCCTATGATGCTGCTTGGCCTGTTGTGTTCATCCAGCCCCACACCTTGTTATCTGTGATCTTAAATGTCTTTTTTAACAAAGAACTGACGCTATAGTGGACAGAATTGACTAGTAGAGGAAGACAGATCTTATTCCTATTTTCTTTGTCAAAAGGACAGCAAAGGTGACCCATGAAATTGCATTCGGTCCAGTGAGTTTGGTCTCCATTAATAATGTTAGGGGAATGTTTCATTTCAAATGGTCCCTGAAGTATAGGCCCGAAACGTCAAGCTTTCCTGCTCCTATGATGCTGCTTGGCCTGCTGCGTTCATCCAGCCCCACACCTCGTTATCTCGGATTCTCCAGCATCTGCAGTACCTTCTATATCTGATACATTTAAGATCACAGCACTTTGAGAAGTCAAAATAAAGTAAGCAACATTAGTGGAAACAGAACCAGATTGGGTCTGGAGCAGCATGTGGCCCACAAGTTATATCTTCGTGAAATGTCTATTTCAAGGATTAAATGATTGTATTATGAGAACAAAACATCAAGATATTAGCATTGCAAACGCTGGAAATCTGAAAAAAAATTTTAAAATGCTGGCAATACACAGGTAACATTAGTGGAGGCGTATTTTAAGCCAATTACCTTTCTGATGAAAGGTTATCAGCATACAATTTCAATCGTTTCTCTCTCTCCACAGATGCTGCCTGATCAAGCAGGTTTTAACAAAATATTGTTTTTATTTCTAGAAGTATTTAATGGCACAAATGCTAGGTATCTCTTTACCTGTTTTCTTTATCCAGTTGATTTACATCATTTTTTTTAATGAGTTGTCGAAGCTTAGTTAAGTCTCCCGTAGAAGCGGCTTTATGCAGCTTTCCCAAATCCTTTTCTCTCAACTCATATCCTACAGATGCCACACTCGCAGTGTCTGAGGTGTTGGGCGAAAATTTTCTCTTTTTCTTTGCAAAACGGAGTATTTTCTTCATTTTGTTAATGACAATTGCTCAAGTCGTATTGTTGCCAAATAAAAGCGTGGGTACATCACTCAACTCTGACAGTTAATACCCCAGTCACAACGCAGAGGACGTCTTTCCACTTCCCCCCCCCCCAACCCAAAAAAAATTGCAGTGGATTAAGCGCTACGCGGTAAACTGGCTTCAAGGAGATAACAAAACCAGGCGACTCCTCCGAGACTGGATTAGGTGAGGCGACGTTATCCGTCTACTGCCAGCGTTGCAAGAGTTACAGCAGGTAGACGCGGCTTGTCCTTACAAGAACAGATCCCTTCCTCCGCGGTTTTCAATTCATAATAAATAGTGATGATAACGTACAGCTCCTGGAGCCCAGCTGCTCTGAAAGGGGCGGCCTAGAAAAAGGGGTCTATTTAACAGGCGGGGGAATGGCATCGACCGCTTCCGATTTTGAGACAGCGGTAATTTTTACGACGAGGTCCTACCGCCATGATGATGGAGCAGCATCCACCGGCCGCCCCAGTACCAGCGCTTCACCGAAAATTCCTCCAACGGCCGTTCGCAGCTGGGCGCTAACCGGCCCGCCCGTGACATCAGACGCAGCCCCGCCCCCACAATGACGAAAGGCCGAACGCCTTTGTCCCAGTCAACCAATTCGAAGCGAGTGATAGGTGGATGGGCGGAGCTTGACCTGGCACGTGTTAGGCAGTGTTTGCAATTGCAACTTGTACGAGGTGCCAAGAGAGTCGAAAGCAAAATGTGCATTGAGCTACGACGTTGTTGTTCTAACATAACACTATGGAGCTGGAGAAACACAGCAGGCCAGGCAACATCAGAGGAGCAGGAAAAGCTGACGTTTCGTGTCGGGACCCTTCTTCAGAGAAAAAACGGCCTGGCCTGCTGTGTTCCTCCAGCTCCACTCTGTGTTATCTCAGAGTCCAGCATCTTACTACCTTGTTGTTCGACTGTGCTATGGGTTAACAATCATAGCCTCCTCTGGGAGTACAGTGCTTTCATCAATCTTCCACTGTTAAAATAAATTTGGATGCGTCCCATTCTGAGATGGGAATTGTACCAAGACCATCTTGCTCAGAGGACAAGAAACCATTTGAACATTAAAAAAAACTTTTCAAGACAAGTGAGTTAACCAATTTAAGAACATTAGCACTTGAAGAAGACTAGACAGTCAGTGAAGATAAGCTTTCAGCAGCATTCTTGGGAGCAGCAATGTGCTGAAAGTAGCACTCCAGAAGGAATCTTTCAACTTTGAGATGGTAAGAGGTCCAAGTAAAATATGCTGGCTAGGAAGCAAGTAAAAGCTAGCCACATTTATGTGTTGTAAAGCAGATGTTGACCCCACCCCACCAAGAACTAAAACCGAAACACCCAAAGAGGAGTATCTCACCCTATAATCTGTAAAAGGAGTGTGAAAAGTGGTGTAACCTGCCTTTTACATAAGAACTAGGAGCAGGAGTAGGCCTTCCGGCCCTTCGAGCCTGCTCCGCCATTCAACAAGATCATGGCTGATCTGTTCATGGACTCAGATCCACTTACCCACGCTCTCACCATCTCCCTTAATTCCTTTATTGTTCAAAAAAAATCTACCTTAGCTTTAAAAACATTTACTGAAGTAGCGTCAACTACTTCACTTGGCAACGAATTCCATAGATTAACAACCCTCTGGGTGAAGAAGTTCCTTCTCAATTCAGTCCTAAATCTGCTCCCTCTAATCTTGAGGCTATGCCCTCTTGTCCTAGCTTCACCTGCCAGTGGAAACGTCCTCTCTACTTCTATCTTATCTATTGCCTTCATAATTTTATATGTTTCTATAAGATCACCCCTCAATCATCTGAATTCCAATGAATATAATCCCAATTTACTCAGTCTCTCCTCATAAGCCAATCCCCTCAACTCCGGAATCAACCTAGTGAACCTCCTCTGCACCCCCTCCAGTGCCAGTACATCCTTTCTCAAATAAGGAGACCAAAACTGCACACAGTACTCCAGGTGTGGCCTCACCAGCACCTTGTACAGCTGCAACATAACCTCTCTGCTTTTAAACTCAATCCCTTGAGCAATGAAGGACAAAATTCCATTTGCCTTCCTAATTATTTGTTGTACCTGCAGACCAACCTTCTGTGATTCATGCACAAGGACATCCAGGTCCCTCTGCATAGCAGCATGCTGCAACTTTTTACCATTCAAGTAATAATCTTTTCTCCTATTACTCCTACCAAAATGTATGACTTCACAGTTATTTACATTGTATTCCATCTGCCAGACCTTTGCCCACTCACTCAGTGTATCTGTGTTCCTCTGCAAAGTTTCACAGTCCTCTGCACACTTTGCTCTGCCACTCATCTTAGTGTCATCTGCAAACTGTGACACCCTACACGTGGTGCCCAACTCCAAATCATCTATATAAATTGTAAATAATTGCGGTCCCAACACTGATCCCTGAGGCACACCACTAGTCACTGATTGCCAGCCAGAATAGCACTCATTTATCCCCACTGTTTGCTTCCTATTAGTCAACCAATCCTCTATCCATGCTAATACTTTACCCCTAACGCCATGCATCCTTATCTTATGCAGCAAACTCTTGTGCGGCACCTTGTCAAAGGCCTTTTGGAAATCTAGGTACACCACATCCACTGGGTCCCCATTGTCCACCTTGCTCGTAATGTCTTCATAGAATTCCAAAAGATTTGTCAAGCATGACCTGCCCTTCATGAACCCATGCTGCGTCTGCCCAATGGGACAATTTGTATCGAGTTGCCTTGCTATTTCTTCCTTCATAATAGACTCAAGCATCTTCCCCACTACAGAGGTTAAGCTAACCGGTCTATAATTCCCCATCTTTTGTCTACCTCCCTTTTTAAACAGTGGCGTCACGTTTGCTGTTTTCCAATCTGCTGGGACTGCCCCAGAGTCCAGCGAATTTTGGAAAATTACCGCAGCTTCTTTTCAGCAGCTTCTAGTGGTTAAATAAAATAAATCCCTGACACTCACTTCAGAATCAACAAGTAACAATTTATTTATCTAACTCTAATAGTGAACAAATTGACTAAACTACTAAGCGAACAAATCCCTTATAACCACTAACTACTCCAGAATAAAGCAAGATTCTATTGGTACACTGTTTCACTAAATACAAATCCCACTGACATAAAATAAAAGAAAATAATCTAGTCTCTTGAAATTACAGCCAGGTTTTGTGCTTTCCGGAATATTCTGTTCCTTCTCCGTCGATTCTTCTGTCAGGAATATTAAGTAGTTGTGCCATGGGAACCATTGTTATTTATATGGTGCTTTCTCTATGATATTGAGGAGGCTGTGGGAGCCAGCAGTTCTCTCTTGAGAGCTGAAGGCTGTTAGTTTTGGCAGATGGCAGTTATGATGACATATCAATATTTCATACAATAGGATTGGTCCTATGTTGTCAAAACCATCAGATTAAAATTTAATTGGTTTTCGGTGTCTAAGTGCTTGAATCAAATTGATTGGCTAAATTTAAAACTTGATGGCTTAGTAAAAATGGCTGCTTGGCCTGCTAACTGTACCGCCTTTTAATATAAATGTTTCAATTCAGATGCTCTCTGTGTACTTGCAAACTTTAAAGCTGTTGCTCACAGACATCAATTTTAAATCTCTAAGCATAGAAAAAGCTCATCAGCTTCTAAAGGGACCACTCAATGCTTTCCTTCGTAGCATTTTATAAACATCAAATTCCAACTTCCTGCCTCCCAGTCCATAAGTACTCTACCCAACTTCGCACCATATGACAGAAGACACAGAACCCATAGAGAAGAAGGTTCTGTGGGTGCGCTTAGGAGTTCTGCAAGTAAAGTTAGAGGTACTTTAGCAACAATGCCCATCACTAATCACCACATCCTATTGAGCTGTAGGTTACCAACCACCAGAAGCTTGTGCTGGGGGTATAGTGCTGTCACCAAGTTTGAAGTCTCAGACTTGTCTTATTATCAGTCGGAGAGGATAGACCATAGGTGAGTCTTAGCCAGAAGACACTTGTGCTACATGACAAGAGGCAGTATATTGATGGTAACAATAGGTACAAATGACCTTGACTAATTAGGCATAATTAGCCAAGACAATCAGGACCCAGGGATGTCTGACTTCATTGGGACCTTGTGTAAACTGTCTAATTCTACATCAAAAGACTGTGATGTCACCAGATTGGGTGGTACTTAACGCAGTTTTGGAATGAGCTTTCAGAACCATTACCTTGTAAAAGTTCTATCTGATTTCAGTGGCTGTTCAGAAATAACCCAGCAGGGGAAAGAGGGAGGGTTGGAACATAATGCTTATGGAACAGGATGTTTGATGTTTCCAAGTTAAGCTTTAGCATCACAAAATTTAAAAAAAATGAAGATGCTGGAATACTGAAATGAAAACAGGAGGTCTGGGAAGCTTTTACAAGTGTCAGAGGCATCACTTGCGAAGACAGCAACAGAACCAGTTCTATTTCCAGCAATTTCTGTCTTTGTTCCAACCATAGCATGTTGTGAAATTGTGTTTGGTAGATTAGACTTTACAAACTGGCATATGAATTGATCATGAAAAGGACTAGTAATTGTAGGATAATGGTTCAGTCCCATTATGTTAATGAATAAACTAGATTCTCAGTGACACCTGAGACATCCAGACACACGTGAAATGAGTACTGAGCCAACGTCATTTTCGGAATGCTCTTTTCTGTATAATTCTGTATGTAGGTTAGTTGATAAAAGCTTAGCAGCATGAGGATGGACTCTGTACAATTTCAATACATCCAATACAGTAATGTCTTTCAGGGAAGAGAACCTGCCACCCTTAATCAGTCTATGTGCAGTTCCAGTTCTCACTGTTTTAACTAAATATACTGCTGAGTTGGTGGGCATAACTGTTCATATTATTTTACCTAGGCTTTGTTGCCCTAGTGGAGTTCCTCTTGAACTGCTGCTGTCAATGTACTTCTCCGAAGCTGTAAATTAGATAGTTGCAGGAATTTCACACAGCAGCAAAAAAGAACAGGAGTACACGCACAAGTCAATAATTAATAGTTAATTCTTAATTTCGTTAGTAGTTGGAGGTGTCGTGTTGTCCACACAAATCATATCATGTTGACAGAGTGTTATGACAAGAGGGAAAATACACAATCAGTAATCAATTCTCATTATTTGACTTTTATACCTGAGACTTTTTTGGACAGAATATTTTTATGAAGGACATGGCTGACCTAAAATGGTTGCTGTGATCATCTGCCAGTCTCAAGCAACCCAGGTGAAATATCATAGAATTGTATAATACAGAAGAGGTGAGTCAGCCCATTGAGACTATATTGCCAAAAGTACGCTGCTACCAGCACTCATCGCACTTTCCTGCTCTAGGCCCATAGCTTTGAATTCCAAGTGCACACCTTCGGTCTTATTTTCCCCTGCTAGTCGAAACATCTTCTCCACGTCTGATCTATCCAGGTTTCTCTGTATTCTGTAAGTTTCAGTTAGATCTCCCCTCCTCTTTCTAAACTTCATTGAGTACAGACCCAGAGACCTCAACTGTCCCTCATAAGGTACGCCGTCCAACCCTGGAATCAATTCTTGTAAACCTCATCTGGACCCCCTCCAAGGACAGCATATCCTTCCTTAGAAACGGTGCCCAAAACTGCTGACAATATTCCAAATGCGGTGTGAACAGAGCCTTATACAGCGTCAGCAGTAAAAACAGCCACAGTAATACAATGAAAACAATGGAGCTAGGTTAGGAATATATAAATAAACCATATTTCAGTAGCTCGTCTTGAACGCCAAAGAGAGACAAAGCAACATGGAATGACAACAGCCAGGATACTGAAAACTCTTTTCACTCCATTACTCTCAACCTCAGAAACTATCAGTGGTTTATAATGAAAGAAAATTGGTAAAATGACCATTCCCCAAGAAATCAAGGTTATCTGTTAGCTTCACCACTTCTGAGGAATCAGGACAATAATTAAAGATCTGGGACTAAAATTTCACTCTTGCAACTCAAGAACTGTAAAAACTTTCAACTGCAATTGTTTTTACTTTCCTGTGTAAATAGATATCCCTTTTAAAACTTATTTCCTGTGTTTATATGTGTGCATTTGATTTCCCACTTTTGTCATTTTCTTTAAACCAGTGTGTAATTAAAGTTCTCTTTCACTGAAGAAAACCTTAAAATTGGCTCCCTCACTTTTACTGAGTTAAATATTTTTAGTTGAAGTGTGATAGCTGCATCCTAAAAAAAGAGAAAACAACATGTTATGGTTGAATGAGAGGGAGTTACAAAGTGTGTGTGTGTGTGTGTGTGTGTGTGTGTGGGGCGGGGGGTGGTGGGGGTGGGTGGTGTTCAATCACCTCTCCTTACCTGTTTGCAACAACAGTAAGTCTTCAGAAGCAGTAAATTGGCAAAGTGACGAGTGGATCTGATTTCAATGGTCATGCCTAAGCATTCCATTGTAATATAGAAACCTAGAATACAGACTCAAACTTGTCGTGAGATGCAAACCTATCAGATTTGGTAGTAAGATTTGTGCCAACTGAGCCAAGATGAAGCTCTGACCTTTTGGCACAAAATCAGAGGTTGACTGTTGGAAGGTGTCCAAAGGAATATATGTTTGTGTATACCTTTAGTTTATCCAAATCTTTGCTTAATCCTTAATACTTTAAAAAATACCTCTGCAGTTACATTTTGTGCCACCCTCACCTAATAGTTACATAATAAGGATAAAGAGTAATTTGCATGCTCTAAACTTTCATGTCTTTTCTTAGGTTTGAATTCGCTGCCACTCCTAACTATAATTTCATTGCAAATATTTCCTTCATCTGACAAACATAACTTATTCATATTCACTACTATTTAGGAAATGACCAAGTCATTCTATTGCCCTTGAGTTGATAATTACCTGTAAACAAACTCTCCAAAGCCCTAAAGAAAGTTTGTGAAACTTGATATAATGTTTCACTGGAATGCCTTCCTCAAGATATAATTACAACCTTTTTGAGTATAATATATTTTTGTAGACATACTAACTTTAAAACTAAAATATATTAGTTAAAAGCTGTTTTAAACATTTGTTGTATTCATTTTAAAAGCAGCTTTAGCTACGTATAGAGGGTTTTTCACATATATTGTTCAAGGTGAGTCAAGCTATGCTCTTTGACAGTGACATACATTGATCTAAATGAGTGTAGTTAAAGAAATGAATTGCAAATATAGACATTGAGGAGTGGGAGAGTTCTATAAATTGCGAGGGGAGAGAAGGAGGTTTTACCCCTTTGTTTTTGCTTTTCTACCCTTCTGACCCTGTAGATGTAGGTAATTGCTCTATAATAGAGAAAAGAACTCACAGTTTGGTGAATATCTGATAAGTGGTTAAGGTCTATTCTATTCTTAAGTTTAACAGGATGTACAAATTGGTGGTAAAGTTAATAAAATATATCAAAAGCAACACAAATAAGTGAATAATATGACTAAATAATTAATTGGAACTTATTAAGAATGGCCGGGCAGACTACAGCATGTGAGAGCTTTTGGATACCATTGTGATCCAGGGCAAACATATATACAGTGAGTTTTTTGAAGTTTGAGCAGCTTTAGCTCGGAGGCTTTAAGCTGGAGGTTGAACTGAAGACATTGTGATACAGTCTTCCAATTTGGTCAGTGATCAGGAACAGGAAGGTGTATCTGCAAGTGAGGCAGATAAGGGGATTCAGAGTACAGAGGTGTCAACATCTGCAGTTGTCCCGTTACTGTGAGGTCCCTTCAGTTTGTTCGTATGAGTTCAAAGGCTACAGGTTGCAGGTGCAAACTGACCACAGCACCATGGTTCAGGAAGCCATTCAGTGAAGGGGGACGGGGAGAGAACAGTGAGTGTAGTGATAGTACACTACACCGTCCCTTGCAGTGAAGAGTGAGAGTTCAGATGGTAATGTTGCTTGCCCACTGCTAGAGCATGGTACACCAGCTCAGCATTGGAGAAGGACTAGCTGTGGAAGATGGAGGATCCAGTTATCGTGGACTATGTAGGTGCCAATGATATAGGTACAACGAGGAAGGAGGTTCTCTATAAACTGTACTAAATTAGAAAGCAGGACTTCAAAGTTTATAATTATTTTTGATTTTTTATTTGTTAGGATCAATGAGAAACTCTTCAATGTCAGGAGTCACATGTAGCACAAAAGGAGATGCTTGTGTTTGTTGGAGGCCAGTTATCTCAGTCTCAAAGTATCACTACAGGTGTTCATCTTATAGGCACAACAACCTCCAGCTATTTTATCAATGAGCTTCCCTCTATGATCTCTGAAGTAGGACAGTGCACTGATAAGCTCTGTTCACTTTTGTTTGTAACTCCACAGATATTGAAGCATCCCAAACCTGCATTCAGCAAGACCCGGGCATATCCAGGTTTGGGCTGATAAACCAAACTGTTTGCAAACCAACAAGTAACAAATCGGTTTATCTTTCATAATTTTATAGAAAACAAAATAAAAAATGAGATGTGTATGATTAAGGTAGCTGCTGATATCTCAAAATATACTTTAATACTTTGTATTTTTCTAGAAATCTATGAAAGTTTTAGCATGGAACAGGAGAAAGGAGAGTATATGTTATTTTTAAATACATCACCAACATGTCACCTTTTCGAGGGTTTTTACAGGAAGACTAATTACATCAAATATGGATGTTCACATCAAATCAGTGATTTCTATTAAGACTTCTGTTGGCGAGGACTTCAGCAATGCACCCTTTGGAAAAGCAAGGGATCTCCAACAGAACCTTCCATTTAACTGGTCATGCGTAGACACCAGAAGTGGCCTTCAGTTTCATACAATAATGGAAGCTGACAGTTTCATTGTCATTACCACAATGAAATATGCACCTTTGATTTAATCTTTCTCTGTAATAATAGTGGAGATGCACAGCAGACTGATCTACATATGAAATAAGAAATAAGAAGTTAATGTTTTATTAGGCACCCTTGGTCATAATAAGAATATTCTTATTCATTTCAGATTTTAAGCATCACTGGTATTTCTAGCGCTTAGTTCTCTGTTGGGTTTCTAAACTGACTTTGCCACCTAGTGGAAAAGAGGAAGAGAGCAGAATGAGATAACAAGCATGGGGCTGGATGAACACAGCAGGTCAAGCAGCATCATAGGAGCAGGAAAACTCGACGTTTCGGGCCTAAACCCTTCATCAGAAATGGGGGAGGGGAAGAG
>JAHRHZ010000021.1:24169467-24193618 GCA_024137785.1 Ginglymostoma cirratum | reverse complement strand
TGCTTGGCCTGCTGTGTTCATCCAGCTCTACACCTTGTTATCTCAGATTCTCCAGCATCTGCGGTTCCTACGATCTCATAAAATGTTCAACCTAGAGAAATTATTCTCCTACCAAACAATAGAATGTGATTCTGTGAATGAAATTCCCAGCTCAAGCTTTTTTGTCACAGCTGAATTGCTGAGGAAAGGCTACATCAAAGCACAATTATTTCTCCACAAGGATTGAAGAAAATGAGAGATTAATTTATCCTGCGTTGATTTCCTACAAAGTTGAAATTATCCAGCAGGAAAATGTGGGGAATCCAATGGACTGCTCAGATATGTAAAACTGTGATACATTGGTAGAATTTACTATTCATTAGTAAATCCCTTGTCATAGTAAACAGGAGGTTGGAATATTATTGTTTGACATAGCGCTTTATAGTATTTACAACATGATTCATTTTGCTCAACAGGTCAATGCTAGTGTTCACGCTCCGTATGGTCCTATTCACATGCTTCCTCATCAATCCTCACAAACCTGACCTTCTATTCCTTTTTGCTGCATGTGTTTATCTAGGTTCTTCTTAAATCTATCTGTGTGAGGCATCTCAAGTACTTTAGATGGTAATGAGTTCCATATTCTAACCACTCTGGGTAAATAACTTCCATCGAAATAGACTATTAAACTTTTGTCATCTGATTTATATACCTGAGACTCTTCATGAACAAAAATTGATTTTAATAAGGACAAAGACAGACCAGAATAGCTACTGTGATCATCCGACTGCAGATTGAGGCAAGCATTGTGAAACCATTGTGACATATGCAAAATCCGTATTTTGGTTCCATCAGAAGACAGTGAAAACAGGCAACTATATCAGTGTCAAGAAATTTAACTGACATATACGATAAGTTTGCATATTAGGGGATGATGTTTATTGAGTATTCTGCGTAGAAGGACAATGGAGTTGACTCCAGAATACACAAATAGACCAATATTAACAGTTATACTGAGCAGCAAGGCGAAGAGAAAAAGAAGCATGAACTGACAATGCAAGAACTGGAAACCTCTCTCCCACAGTCCCTTTCAACTTGATGTTAGTGCTCAGTGAAAAAGCAGCCTGCGACAGAAACCATTCACTGAGAGTTGCACCTCTGCTGCAAAATACGAGTCAGCAATTAATAAATTAGCTTTAAGTTTAAAATCTAAGACCTCCAAAACTCCATGCCATTTTTAAAAAAACTGCAAAGCCTATTTCTCCCTTCTACAAATACACATTCTCTTTTGAAACTTATTACCTGTGCTTCTGCATTTGTGTTTGATGTTGCATTTTATTATTTTTCTCAGAATTAGTAAGTAATAAAATTTCTCCTTAGCTCATTCAAGAAAACCTTTTAATTCGGTTCCTTTATTCTGATAGAGTTGATTAAGTTGTAACTGAACTGTGATATCTGTCTGTCAAAATAAAAAGAAAAATATTCATGTATTGCTAAGAAAGGACACATTTTGTCAAAGCTTTTCAATGTGCACTCATCAGGATAATTCACAAAAATGCAAACGTAAGGAGAAAACAACTTTATGAGAGGAGACAGGAACAGCCCAGACTACCTCCAGTTACCTTGGAAGAATAAAAACGAAGTTGCTGGAAAAGTTCAGCAGGTCTGGCAGCACCTGTAAAGGAAAAAACAGAGTTAACGTTTCAGGTCCGGTGACCCTTCCTCTGTTCCTGATTACGGCATCCACAATTTTTTTTTTATTTTACTGTGGAAGAATAGTTCGAACATCAGGTGAAGCCAGTTGTCTCACTTTGCTGCTACACAGAAACAACATGTGTGGTGTTTACCACTAACAGGATACCACCATCAAGACATTTCTCTCCACAGACCTGCTGAGCTTTTCCAGCAATTTCTGTTTTTGTTTCAGATTTACAGCAAATGCAGGTCTTTCCATTTTTATGAAGACAGAAAGACATGCTGCTCATCACACAGATGAGTAACCTGTGTGAATTTCAGTACCATTGTGATGCTAGGCATGTACACCGTATGTCCCTAAGATGGTGGTTTGTATCAAATGGCATATCCCTTCAGCTGTTTGCAATTAGCAAGGTACAGACTCAACCAGACTACAGTTGGAAAACTCACAACAGTGTTCAACATTAGATGTGATTCTGCGTTGAAGAACATTTGCTAAATAATCCTGAATGAGCAATGAATTACACTAACAACCAATTTAGATTTGCGAGTCAGGCTCGTAGTTTGGCAGACTGAAATTACATGCATTTATACACGGAGCCTTGTTCTTTGCAGATGAATAAAACAAAACCAATCAGAGTCCACTTGTCAACCAATCATGGCTGAATTCGCTGTCAGTATTAACGTTGTTTCCTTCACTTTGGTATTTCTTGCAAGTTGTCTCGGTGAGTGCAAGAAGAAAAGGTTCACCATGTCTCTTTTTTCCAGTAATACGCAAACTCTGTCTGAAAGGAAGAGAAAAGGTGTCCTAATTGAAACAGCTTGAGCTCAGGTGACGAAGGGGCTATGCTCTGAAAGCTTGTTGGACCATAATCTGGTGTCGTGTGACTTCTGATTTTGTCAATCCCAATCCAACACCGGCACCTCCACATTTTGTATGATTAACACAGCAGTTAAAATGGCTAGTCTGTCATCTCAAAAGTTTACTCACTCTTATCTGAAGAAAGCACCACTATTATGAGACAGAAAAGGGGGCGATTTTCAGTGCATATGGATTAGTGCCGGAGGCAAACTGGCAAAAATTCCATACCGTCAAGTAAGAGCTTGATCATTCATATGGCTTATGCAGCTGACTTTTGACCAGGGGTTGTGGGCACTTAAAATGGAAGCCATCTGCAAAACCCTTGGAGGGCCTTAAAACTTCAATATCTTTTCCAGTTTGGAATCATGAACAGCAGATGGGAACAGGGCCCAGGCAAACAGCCATTCTAGCCAAGAACCAAAACAACCCACAGACTCATAAACACAAAGATTCTGGGATCTGAGTACTGTCACAGGCCAGATAGAGATCGGGTGAAGCAAATCTTCGAGACAAACTGAAGAGAAAAGGGAAGCCAGGCAGGGAAAATGTTACAGCCCTCAAAGTTAATAGGAGGGAATCTATTGAGAAACTGCGTGAAATGCTTTCAATAAGCAAAGTCCTGGCATGTAAAGAAATGTGATTGTTTTTGGCATTCTGTAGGGGGCTTAGTTTGTTCTGTTATCACACGTGAAAGAAAGATTGAAGAAAACCAGCAGCAAGCAGTGGAAAGACCAGGAATTAAAAGAGCTTTAGGGGAGGCCAGGGCAGCAAACATTAGTAGGAATGGCTCATAGGCCATTGAGCAGTAGTGGTAATGTAGGGTGTGGTCGAAATTAGGAAATTAGAAAATTAGAGGTGCATGTACTTTGAGGGGAGGGGGCCGTGTGCGGCCTACTCCTGCTCCTATTTCTTATGGTCTTACAATTTTTCTTTCTTGTTGTGAAACAAGCTTTAGGGAACAGTGTTCATTATATGACAGAAAATTGCATTAAGTTTGAAAAAGATGCACATCACGAGGGTCTTGGGTGTAAACAACTGCAATTATAAAGGTATGAGGAGGAAGTTGGCTGTGGTGGATTGGAAAAATACATTAAAAGGTTCGACAGAAGATAGATAATTGAAAGAATTAATGCTTTGTTTTAAAAAGATGCATTCTTTTTAATGAAAATACCAAACAGAAAAAGTTAGAAAGCCATGGATAAGAAGTGAAGTTAAATAGATCAAAGAGATGATTGGACAATGTTCAGCACCATTTGTGCCTCTTCATATATTGAAGAGATCTGTATCCAAGTGCAGCAACATCTGAACAACATCCAGGCTTGGGAAAATATATTGCAAGTAACGTTCGTACTGCACAAATGCCAGGTAATGACCCTCCATAGCAAGACAGAGTTTAATCATGTGTCCTTGACATTCAATGGCATTACTGTTGCTAAATTCACTACCATCAACATTTTGTGGGTACCATCGGCTAAAAAATGAACTTAACCAACCATTTAAATATGGGAGCCGCGACAGTAGGTCAGAGGCTGGGAATTCTGAGGCAAATAAATTATGTCCTGCCTCCTCAGTGCCTATTTATCATCCACAATGCACAATTGAGGAGTATGCTGGAACGTTCTCCAGTTTCTGGGATATGCACAGTTCAAATAACACTCAAGGAGCTCAACACCTCTCAAGATTAAGCCACATGATTTGCACCACAGCTGTTACCTTCAATATTTACTTCTTCCACAACTGTGGCACAGAGTGAGTCTGTGTGTATCATCTACAAGATGCACTGTAGCAACTCTTCAAAGTTCTTTTGACAGCACCTCCAAAACCCATGAGATCTACCACCTAGGAGGATAAAGGTGGCAGATGCAGGGGAACACCATGCATTTTTAAATATGTAATCAAATAAAGGTGAAACAACATGGCTTTATGGAAGGTAACCACGTCTGGTCACTGTGTTGGCGTTTTTTGAAGAGGTAACAGGCAGGGCAGATAAAGGGGACCCAGTAGACGTAATATATTTAGATTTTCAAAAGGCAATGAATAACGCACCTCGCACAAAGCTAATTAATAAGGTTTCTATTCAGAGTTGTATATTAGAACGGAGAGAGGATTGCCTAACTAATAGAACTGCATTTTTGGGATGGCAACCTCTAAACAGTGGTGTGTCACTATGATAACACTTGTGGAGTTGGAGGGTAGGCTACATCAGAGAAACAGGAAAGTTGACGTTTTGCATCAGGACTCTTCTTTCAGAAACGGAGAGGGGAAGGGAGCTCAGAAATAAATAAGAAGAGGAGGGGTGGGACTGGGAAGGTGGGTGGGATAGTGATAGGTGAGTGCAGGTAGGCAGTGGTGGAGATTGGTCAGTGAGGTGGGAGGGGCGGATTGGTGGGCTAGAAGATGGGCAGATTGTTTCAGGTCAAGGAGGCAAAGATGAGAAGGAGGGTTGGTCATAAGATGAGGTTGGGTGTGGGGAGATTTTGAAACTGGTAAAATCCACGTTTAGGCCATTGGCCAAAGGCTCCCGAGGTGGAATATGAGGTGCTGCTTCCTCCAGTTTGTGGGAGATGCTAATGTGACACTGGAGGAGGCCCAGGATGGACATCACACCCAGGGAGTGGGAGGTGGAGTTAAAATGGTTCACAATCTCAAATTCACCTGGACCATCTCCAATACCTCCATCTCCTTCCTGGACCTCTCTGTCTCCATCTCTGGTGACCACCTCAAAACAAGCATCTATTTCAAGCCCGCCGACTCCCACAGTTACATGGACTTTACCTCTTCTCACCCACCCTCCTGCAAGAATGCGATCCTGTACTCCCAATTCCTCCACGTCTGCTGTGTCTGCTCCCAAGATGGGGCATTCCACTCTCGCACATTCCAGAAGTCCTCCTATTTCAAGGACCACAACACTCCCCTTCGGTGGTTGAAAATGCCCTCAACCGTATCTCTTGCATTTCCTGCACTCTGCCCTCACATCCCCACACCCCCAACAAAAACAAAGACAGAATCTCCCTTGTCCTCACATACCACCCCACTAACCTCCGCATCCAACATATCATTCTCTAAGACTTCCACCACCTACAATCTGACCCCACAACCAAAGATATATTTCACTCCCTACCCCTATCAGCCTTTAGTAGGGGCCGCACTCTCTGCAACTCCCTCATTCACTCCACACTCCCCACTAACCCCACCATCCTCAACACCATTCCCTGCAACTGCAGGAAGTGCTACACCTGCCCCTATATCTCCCCCTCACTCCCATTCAAGGCACCAAACAAGCCTACTTCATTAGACAGGGGTTCGCGTCCACGTCTGTCAACGTGGTCTATTGCATCCGCTGCTCCCGATGTGGCCTCGTGTACATTGGTGAAACCAAGTGGAGGCTCGGAGACCGCTTTGTAGAGCACCTGCGCTCTGTTCGAGACAAACGACAACACCTTCCGGTCGCAAACCATTTCAACTCCTCCTCCCACTCCTTGGGCGACATGTCCATCCTGGGCCTCCTCCAGTGTCACAATGATGCCATTCGCAAACTGGAGGAGCAGCACATCATATTCCATCTTAGGAGCCTACAGCACAAGGACCTAAATGCGGATTTTACCAGTTTCAAAATCTCCCCATGCCCGGCCTCATCCTATGACCAACCCTGCCTCTCATCTCCGCCTCCTTGACCTGACACAACCTGTCCATCTTCTGTCCCATCTTTCTGCCCCTCCCACCTCACTGATGAATCCCCACCATTCCCTAGCTTCACTCAACTATTACCATCCCACCTACCTTCCCCAGCCGCAGCCCTCCTCTCTCTATTTATTTCTGAGCTCTCTTTTCCCTCCCCATTTCTGAAGAAGGGTCCTGACACAAAACGTCAACTTTCCTGCTCCCCAATGCTGCCTGGCCTGCTGTGTTTCTCTAGCTCCACACTGTGGTATCTCTGACTCCAGCATCTGCAGTTCTTACTATCTCTGAGTGTGTCACTGTGACCTGCTATCTATCAATGACTTGAACGATAGTAATTATACTATTGCTAAGTTCGCAGATGACACAGAAATAGTTGAATCATTTGGGTAAGTGGGTAGGATAACGACGATGACACAATAGGATTACAGAAAGTCATGGATGGGTTAAGCAAGTGGCCAAATACTTGGCAGATGGAATATAATGTGGGAAAATGTGAGGTTATGTACTTTAGCAGAAAGAATAGAAGCACTGACTACTATTTAAATAGGGAAACTGTAGGGAGCTGCAGCTCAAGTGTTTTGGGTGTCCTTATGCATGAATCACAAAATAACAAGCATGCAAGTTCGATGGTGATAGGGAAGAGAAGTGGATTGTTGACCTTTATTTCAAAGGGAATGATGTATAAAAATGATCTTGCTAAAAATATACAGGGCAATAGTCAGACCACAGGTCTGTGAACAGTTTTGGTCCCCTAATCACAGGAAAGATACACTGGCATTGGATGCAGTCTGGAGAAGTTTCATTTGGTTGATTCCAGGTATAGAGGGATTTTCTTGTGAGAGGGTACGTTTTTGAAAAGATGTTCATTCATGGGATGTGGGTATCACTGTCTAGGATAGTACTTATTTCCCATTTCGAGTTGCTTTTCAGAAGATGATGGTGAGCTGCCTTCTTGAACTGTTACAATCCATGTGCTCTCGGTAGATCCACAATGCCATTTGGGAGGGAATTCTGGGATTTTGACCCAGAAACACTGAAGGAATGGCGGGCTTGAAAAGTAAGGTGGGCTTGAAATCGTTAGAATTTAGAGAACATATTGAAACATATGAAATTCTTAGGGGACTTGAAAGGGTGAATGTGTAGTGCTTGCTTTCCCCCGCAGGAAAGTCTGGCCACAGCATGGCATAAGCTCAGTGTAAGAAGTCAATAAATTGAGACAGGGATGATGACGATATTTTGCTCTCAGAGGGTAGTCAATCTATATATTACTACACAACAGAAAATTGTTGAGATTGGGTCAGGAAATATGTTCAAAGCTGAGAGAGACAGATTTGGGGATCAAGGATTCTAGAAAAAAAGCAGGAAAGTGGAATTTGGGTTTATCAAATCAGCCATACTCACATTTATTGACAGTCTTGTGTGGCTGAATGGACTCCTTCTGTTCCTATATCTTTTGGTCTTATGGATTTATCATCATTTTTGTTTCCCCCTAAGCACGCACCCTCCTGACTTGGAAGTATGACGCACTTTAATCATTACCATTTGATAAACATTGTGGAAATCCCTTCCTAACAGCACTGAGGGTGCACCTATATCTTTCCCTGTGCTCCCTGCCGTGTGGACTGCAGTAGTTCAAGAGGCAGATAACCATCAGCTTCTCAGGGTTGAATAGGGATAAGCAATAAATACTGGTGTAGCCAGATTGCTCACAACCTGCCAACAAATTGCAGTTTCTAGTCCCTCCAATCATTTGTTGATACCATGTGGAATGAATTGAATTGGCTGAAGACTAGTACCCAGAATGGTGGGAACCACTGGAGGAGACCACAATGGATCATAAACTCGGCACTTCTGGCTGAAGATTGCTGCGAAAGCTTAAGCCTTGTCTTTTGTATTTACGTGTTGGGCTCTTCCATCTTTGAGGATGGGAATACTTGCGGAGTCTCTTCTTCCAGCGAGTTGTCTAATTGTCCACCACTATTCACAACTGGATGTGATAGGACTGCAGAGCTCAGATCTGATCTATTGAGTCATCGAGTAATAAGGTTGTACAGCACCGAAACAGACCCTTCAGTCCAACTTGTCCAGGCTGACCAGATATCCTCAATTAATCTAGTCCCATTTGCTTGCACTTGACCCATATCCTTACAAACCCTTCCTACTCATGTACCCATCCAGATGACTTTTAATTGTCATAACTATACAGGCTCCACTACTTCCTCTGATAGCTCAATCTTTACATGCACCACCCTCTGTTTGAACAAGTTGTCTCTTAGGTCCATTTTATACCTTTCCCCTCTCACCTTAAAGCTATGCCCTCTAATTTTGGATTCCCCTACCCTGGGAAAAAGACCTTGGCTATTCACCCTATCTGTGCCCCTCATGATTTTATAAACCTCCATAAGGTCACCCCTCAGCCCAAGCCTATTCAGCCTATCCCTATAGCTCAAATGCTCCAACCCTGGCAACATCCTTGTAATTTTTTTCTGAATCTTTTCAATTTTAACAACATCTCTTCTGTCACAGGGAGACCAGAACTGAACCCAGCATTCCAGAAGTCATTAGTTGTCTGTTACTAACTATGTCACAGCAGAGGTATATAGAGGTTCTGAGATGTGGCTTATCATTGGAAGATGAAATGTTAAATGAGTATAAGATTGATGTGGAGATGCCGGTGTTGGTCTGGGGTGGACAAAGTCAGAAGTCACACGACTCCAGGTTATAGTCCAACAGGTTTACTTTGAATCACAAGCTTCTGAAGCACTGCTCCTTCGTCACTTTATGAAAGAGCAGCATTCAAAAGCTTGTGATTTCACATAAACCTGTTGGACTTTAACCTGGTGTTGTGTGACGCCCGAGTATAAAAATGATAGATCTAAGTCCTCACTGCTAAGGACCCCAGATGAGTGATGGGGCTATGGTGCATTAAACAACATTGGGAGACTAGTAGTTCGGTGGGTTGGAGATATCATGTAAACTCCACTGCTGCAAGGTTCCCAGCGCCAGACTCTAATATTGAATATTTGATCAACTGGGAAGGCGTGACTTCTCTTTGTCCACCTATATGACTAAGGCCTTCAGCACCGAACCTTTAAATCTCGCAGGGCTTGTACTCCGATTACTTTATCCTAAAAGGTAGTAATACATTTTTCTTCAACAGCAACCTGTAATTGAAGAGGGATAAGCTTCCTTTAAGAGCTCGAGTCTAGCTGAAATTCGTGTGAGCTTCATTTGCTATTAAACCCCCTTTCGTACATGCAGCCACCCAGCAAAGTAGGTCATGTTGGGATATAAGATGAAGTCATGCAAATGGGCAGGCAAGAAAATATGCGTGTGGGTTACCTGCCTCAAATAGAACAGTGCAGGCATGTTGCAAGTTGTGAAACCCACACCCAAGAATGGAAACCAGTGATCCTTTAGTCCTCAGTTTCTCCCTGGTTACTTAGAATCATAGAATCCCTCCAGTGTGGAAAGAAGCCATTCAACCCAAGCTGCCCCTCTGAAGAGCATCCCACCCAGACCCATTTCTAATCTAACCGTCCCCAGGCACTATGGGCAATTTAGCATGGCCAATCCACGTCCCCTGCACATCTTTGGACTGTGGGTGGAAACCAGAGCATCTGGAGGAAACGCACAAAGACACAGGGAGAATGTGCAAACTCCACACAGACAGTTGCCTGAGGCTGGAATTAAACCTGAGTTCCTGATGCTGTGAGGCAGCAGTGCTAACCACTGAGCCACCATGCCGCTCTACTTATTTGAAAAGTTTACCTTTTTAGCATGCATCTTCTCTCTTGATTCTTTCAAATTGCGGCACCTCACACATTATTCTTTAAATATTATCTCATAACTGTCTGTCAACACCAATGACTCCTGATGATTCTTATATTGTGATTACAGTTAACTGTTCTCCCTGATTTTGTGTCAATCTGAAAATGTTGATGATGTGTCACTACCCATTGAGAAAAATAATGATCCTAGCACAAATCCTGCGAACAGTTAAATCATTGATTCTGAAAATCACAGCTGGATTATTAGTGTTTTCTGTCCTTTCAGAAATGACCTTTCCAATACCGCCACATCTCGTTAACACCATAAATCTTCATTGAATCAAAAGGCTACCTATGTGGTCATTTATAAAATATGTTTTGAAAATAAATCAAGGTATTGCATTACTTTATTCATGCTTAGTTGTGGAACTACATTGTTTACAAGCAGCATAATCTGTGAACTTTGCATTATCAGAAGAAAATTGCTCAAGTGATGAAGGATATTTGTTATGATATTAATGCAAACATCTTAAAGCCTTAACAGAATTTGACAGTGCAATATGTTGTTATATTTTCCCTGACCTTGGCTGTTGGTTTCAATCCAGCAGAGACCAATGGGAAAAAAAGCTATATTCACTCCACTGCTCAATGTTCCTTTATGAAATTTATAGTCAGGAGATTTTCAACCCAGTTCCTAATGACTAATTTGAAACATAATAACCTGTACGATGCTAACAAAATAATGCTGAATCTAATTGCACTTGTATTTATATTCATTTGCCATAGCAACCTCTGATGATAGCTGATGTGTGTTTAAACATGGAAATCCAAAGATTGCTATCGGACATAGGCAGCTCCATCATTAGCTTCATGAAAACAGCATCTGGTTAATCATTGAAATGCATTGATTAACATGAAGCACACTAGATATGAACTAAGATGACAATGAAATGGTCAGTCCTGTCAATTTCATCTTAAATACCCTTTCAATAAAGCAATAATTGTTAATTGCTGGCAGTCTACATTCTGACACTGAACATTAACTACAGTAATTCCTCATGTAACATTGTAGTTGTTACATGAAAAGCTCATTTTTAAATTAAACAACATTAAGTGTTGTTTCAGTGGTGGGAGTCCAGGAGAAAGCACGAGGGCAGCCTGGGAAGGTAAGCTTCCACCCAATAAATTTGGGAGTTAACTAATACCCGAGACACTACACGCCTAGTGATTCCCACCCTTCCACCTCCTCTAACTTAAAAATAACGACTAAGTGTGGTGAGCAGGTAAGCTATTTGCATTTTTTTCCCTCATCTCTTTGTTATCTTTCGGGGTGGTGATCTAGACACCAAATCCTCTGGGAGCGGGTCGGAAGGCAAAGCCGGAGTCTGTTTGAGTACATAACGGAGTAAACTTACTGGTGCAGCGAACACTGTGAAACTAAAAAAAACTAATTAATTTTAAATAATTAACTAAGTAGAGATGGCAGGCCAGGTGAGGTGTTGTAGCTGTATGATGTGGGAGCTAACCGATCCCACTGAGAACGGCAGTGACCACATCTGCAGAAAATGTTGGCTGCTTAAGGAACGCCTGCTCAAAATTGATGAGCTGGTGGAATCCGAACTCCAAACACTGCGGCACATCCGGGAGGGGGAGAAGTACCTGGATGCTGTGTTCCAGGAGGCAGACACACCTGGTAGATTAACTAATGTCAATTCGATCGGTGGGCAGGGACAGCAGTGTGTGACTGCGAGTGAGGCAGGTAGAGGGACCCTGCAGACAGGAACACAACTTTGACATTTTCCCACAGGTATGAGGCACTTGCTCCCTGCGTGGATGAGGAACAGGGCTGCAGGAAGGATGAGTCAGCTGACCATGGCACCATGTTCCAGGAGGCCATTCAAGAGGGGGGAGCAAAAAGGCAGATTGTAGTTGTAGGGGATTCCATCATCAGGGGGATAGACAGTATCCTTTGTGAGCCGGATAGAGAATCTAGCATGGTGTGTTGCCTGCCTGGTGCCAGGGTGCGAGACATCTCTGACTGGCTTGAGAGGATACTAGAGAGGGAAGGGGAGGGTGCAGTTGTTGTGGTCCACATAGGTACCAACAACATAGGCAGGACCAGGAAAAAAAGACCTGTTTCGGGATTATGAAAAGCTAGGAACAAAATTAAAAAACAGGTCTTCAACTGTCATAATCTCTGGATTGCTGGCCGAGGCACGGGCAAATTGGCATAGGGAGGTGAGGAGCAGGGAAGTAAGCACATGGCTAAAAGAGTGGTGTGGAAAAGAGGGTTTCCTGTTCATGGGGCACTGGAATCAGTTCTGGGACAGGAGGGATCTATATCGCTGGGATGGACTCCACCTGAACAGGGCCGGGTCCAGTGTTCAGGCGAAAAGGGTAAGTAGGGTGGTTAATAGGACTTTAAACTAGTAAGTAGGAGGCAAGGGAGAAGTGAGCATAGAAGGAGAATAACAATTAATGTAAGGGAAAGCAACAGGTTAGCAGGTGACGAGGAAGCTTCAACTCCATTGAAAATTAGGAAAAAAGTTAAAGGGAAGGAGAACTCAAGAGCTGTTAGTAATGGAGGTGGTAGGGCCCAAAAAGAAGGTGCAAAAACTGGCATAAGGGCACTTTATCTGAATGCTCAGAGCATTCGAAACAAGGTGGATGAGTTGACGGTACAAATCACGGCAAATGGGTATGATTTAGTGGCCATTACAGAGACATGGTTACAGGATGGTCATGACTGGGAGTTAAATATCCAGGGGTATCAAACTGTTCGGAAGGACAGACAGGAAGGTAAGGGAGGTGGTGTTGCTCTGATTTTTAAGAATGATATCAGGGCGGTAGTAAGAGATGATACAGGTTCTACTGAACAAAATGTTGAATCCATTTGGGTGGAAATTAGGAATAGCAGGGAGAAGAAATCACTGATAGGTGTGGTCTATAGGCCACCAGATAATGACACCGTGGTGGGGCGGGCAATAAACATAGAAATAACTAATGCATTTAAAAATGATACAGCAATTATCATGGGGGATTTTAATCTACATATCCATTGGTCAAACCAGATCGGTCATGGCAGCCTTGAGGAGGGGTTCATAGAATGCATCTGCGATAATTTCCTTGAACAATATATAATGGAACCTACGAGGGAGCAAGCTATCCTCGATCTAGTCCTGTGTAATGAGACAGGAATAATTAATGATCTCACAGTTAGGGATCCTCTCGGAAGGAGCAATCACAGTATGGTTGAATTTAAAATACAAATGGAGCGTGAGAAGGTTAAATCCAGCACCTATGTCCTGTGCTTAAACAAAGGAGACTATGAAGGAATGAGGGAGGAGTTAGCTAAAGTAGAATAGGAGCAAAAACTTTATGGTGGGTCAATTGAGGAACAGTGGAGGACTTTCAAAACGATTTTTCAGTGTTCAGCAGAAGTATATTCCAGTGATAAGGAAGATCTGTAGGAATAAAGAAAGCCAGCCATGGATGTCTAAGGAAATAAAGGAAAGTATCAGATTGAAAAAAAACACATACAAAAAAGCAAAGATTAGTGGGAAACTAGCAGACTGAGAAATCTTTAAAGGCCAACAGAAAGCCACAAAAAAAGTTATAAAGAAAAGTAAGATAGATTATGAGAGTAAACTAGCTCAGAATATAAAAACAGGCAGCAAAAGTTTCTACAAATGTGTAAATCGTAAAACAGAGGTGAAGGTAAACATTGTTCCTTTAGAGGATGAGAAGGTTAATTTAATAACTGGGAATGAGGAAACAGCTGAGACATTAAACAATTACTTCGTGTCGGTCTTCACAGTGGAAGGCACAAATAACATGCCGAAAACTAATGGCAAGAAGGTTATAGCAGGTGAGGACCTAGAAACTATCATTATCACTAAGGAGGCCATGCTGGGCAAGCTAATGGGGCTAAAGGTAGACAAGTCTCCTGGCCCTGATGAAATGCATCCCAGGGTACTAAAAGAGGTGATGGGGGAAATAGCAAATGCACTGGTAATTATTTACCACAATTCACTGGACTCTGGGGTGGTTCCTGCAGCTGGGAAAACAGCCAATGTGATGCCACTGTTTAAAAAAGGAAGTAGACAAAAAGCAGGTAACTATAGGCCAGTTAGCTTAACTTCAGTCGTGGGGAAAATGCTTGAATCTATCATTAAGGAAGAAATAGCAAGACATCTGGATATAAATTGTCCCATTGGGAGCACCCAGCATGGGTTCATGAAGGGTAGGTCATGTTTAATTTGGTGGAAATCTTTGAGGACATTACTTGCATGGTGGACAATGGGGAACCTGCGGATGTGGTATATCTGGATTTCCAGAAGGCATTTGACAAGGTGCCACACCAAAGGCTGCTACATAAGATAAAGTTGCACGGTATTACAGGTAATGTATTGGCATGGATGGAGGATTGGTTGACCAGCGGAAAGCAAAGAGTAGGGGTAAATGGGTGTTTTTCTGGTTGGCGGTCAGTGGCTAGTGGTGTGCCTCAGGGATCAGTGTTGGGACCTCAATTGTTTACAATTTACATGGACAATTTGGAGTTGGGGACTAAGTGTGGTGTGTCAAAATTTGCAGATGACACTAAGGTGAGTGGTAGAGCAAAGTGTGCAGAAGACACTGAAAGTCTGCAGAGGAATATAGATAGTCTCAGTGAGTGGGCAAAGGTCTGGCAGATGGAATACAATGTTGATAAGGGTGAGGTCATCCATTTTGGTAGGAATAACAGCAAAATGGACTATGTTTTAAATGGTAAAAAATTGCAGCACGCTGCTGAGCAGGGAGACTTGGGTGTCCTTGTGCATGAATCGCTGAAGGTGGGATTGCAGGTGCAGCAGGTAATTAAAAAGGCAAATGGAATTTTGTCTGCCATTGCTCGAGGGATGGAGTTTAAAAACTGGGAGGCTATGCTGCAGCTGTGTAGGTTCCTGGTGAGGCCACACCTGGAGTACTGCGTGCAGTTTTGGTCTCCTTACTTGAGAAGAGATATACTAGACATGGAGGTGGTGCAGAGGAGATTCACTCAGTTGATTCCAGAGTTGAGAGGGTTGGATTATGAGGAGAGACTGAGTAGACTGGGATTATACTCATTGTAATTCAGAAGAATGAGGGGAGATCTTATAGAAACATATACGATTATGAAGGGAATAGATAAAGTGGAGGCAGGGAGGTTGTTTCCGCTAGCAGGTGAAACTAGGACTAGAGGGCATCGCCTCAAAATAAAGGGAAGCAGATGTAGGACTGAGTCAGGAGGAACTTCTTCACCCAAAGGGTTGTGAATCTGTGGAATTCCCTGCCCAGTGAAGTGGTTGAAGCTACCTCACTGAATGTGTTTAAGGCAAGGCTAGATAAATTTTTGAAAGGTAAAGGAATTAAGGGTTATGGTGAGTGGGCGGGTAAGTGGAACCGAGTCTCAAAAAGATCCTCCATGATCTTATTAAATGGCGGGGCAGGCTTGAGAGGCCAGATGGCCTACTCCTGCTCCTAGTTCTTATGTTCTTATGTTCCAAGTGTATCAGATTTTCTCATTACAACTAAAGTAAAACCTACAGTTTGTGGGATTTCATTCATCAGTTGGAAAACTTCACATCCTGGAATTCTTATTTGCAAATGATGTACCTTTCAAAACAAAATAAATTTAAAAATAAAAGAAGTGTGCTAATTCTACTTATCTCCTGCTTGTTATCCTTCTGCCCACCACCTCTCTTAATTCCTTACTTTCCTGCATGCTGAATCTCCTAATTACCAAACCTATGCCCACCCCCCCACTTGCAAAACAACTGAGAAACTATGAGGCAATCTGTAGAGATGCACCTGAATGTACTACACTTTAAAGGCTATGTCCAATGTAGCAACAAGGAATTCTAATTTACACTGATCATAATCCCACTAGACTTCATTACAAAGTTTAAAACTTGAAATGTGAGACCAATCAGTGTCGTCTTTTGTTGCAAGCATTTAATGCAAAAATTGTTCACATTGCTAGAAATGACAATGTAATTGCCAATGCATTGTCCTGACTGTAAGATTTTGGAATAGGTTAAGGTTTTAAGAACAATATAAAATACTGTCAAAAGGGAAGGGGAAGAATGAATGGATGTAAGCTTTGTCCTTTGTTGTTTGTAATGTAATTTGTAATTCACATATTTGTAGTGAAGTGCATTTTTGAAATAGTGCATCATCTTTTTAAGGGTGGATGCATGTAAAGACTATTCTTATTTTTGTGTTTTGTGAACTGAAATGAGAAAAATGAGAAACTGTTTGAAACCCAGGTATTGCAAGGATTGCTGCAGGGTTTGAAACGCAGCAACTTTCTAGACATGGTGGATGTTGTTTGTCCAGCTGTGGGTTACAGCAATGGTTACTGATGAACTCAAGCTGAAGGGTTGTGTACAAAAAATGCTTTGGTTGGCAACGAGTAGCAGATTGGTTTATGGGCTAGTGACCAGTTACCAATGACAAAAATCTTCTGCCTGCTAACAACTGTGTTGATAGGTGAGCGAATACATAGGCTAATACCTGAGTAACTTTTCAATTGACCCCATATATCACATGTATACCTAACTGCCTACCCCCAGATCACTTGCACCCTCCAGACACAAACCTGACAGGCCCCACTCTCCCTGCTGGATTCAACCCACCCACTCTACTCCTGACCTGACACCCTCCCTCATTCAATTCAGATCTGAACCCCATTTTCCCGCTCCAGTCCTGCTACCTCCTTCTCCATACCCACTTCCCAAATCTGGACCTTCCAGCTGGCACCCTTCTGAGCAGTGTGCTGTCTGGGCCTCAGTAAAAGTGGTCAGAAATGAATTGGCTAGCATTTTCAGGACTTCAGGTTCCAGGATTACCAATGGTGATATAGGTCTGAATTTTCTGACAAGAGAATATAGGAATAAATAGACATCTGGCTTTTCCGTTGTAGTCAGGCAGAACAAATATGACTCAATTTAACAGAAAGATAATATTTAAAAATTTAACAATCTTCAAGTGATTGTTAATTTGACTACTGGACATTTGAAGACTCCAGATCATTGTGTTTTGTATTTAATGCTGTTGTTACTCGTTAAACAAAATATCCCTGAGAGCTCAGCAGGTCAAGCAGCATCATAGGAGCAGGAAAACTTGACGTTTCGGGCCTAGACCCTTCAGAGCTGCTGCTTTTGTGTGTTTCTACTGGGACAAATTCAAATCAACAAACTTGACTCTAGAACCTGTCTTGGGAACTGTGAAAGTCACATATAATTCCCACAGTGAAAAAGCCTGAAAATGGGATTTCATGCCAACAAGAAACCAACTGTCTTATCCTCGGCTTTCAGCTTGCAAGGCAATATGTAATCCTATGATACGATCACATAGGTTACAGTATAATTCTGAGTATTCTGATTACTTTGTGGAAATATCTACTGTATCCTCAATAAGTATGATTAGTGTGAATTTCAGTTACTCCTTTCACTTATCTTTGTGCTTCAGGGGAGTTTTGACACTACTGCAAATAAAATCAACGAAAACCTGAGTGATTAATAATAAACTATTACTCACGGCTAGGAAGACAGCACAATGAGGTGGAACAGAGTGTAGAACTTTCAGACCTGCTTTGAAATGAAGATTTTAACTGTGTTCTGTTTTTTGCTTATTCCTTTTGTGACATTCATATCTAGCTCTCTCTATTGAATTCTGTTGTGCAGAGAAAACATGCTGTTGCAGGAGACCAGTCTCTTGAATTGACTGGGTTCTATTTTATTTCCTCGCATGCTATTGATCACAATGGTCTCTTTGGGATAAATGTTTCCATGTCACACTTATGTGGTACTCATGATGTCAAGTGGCAAATGGGATTCATGGGCCCAGTAGGCATCTGGTTTCCTGCATTAGCTACGGATGGAGATAGGCAGCCAATTTGAATGTCAAGGCCTCAGTTTGGGGTGTTTTGTAGCTGCATTGACATTTCGCAGGTGAATAAGCAATCCCACCTCAACCTGTTGCATGCAGGGGCAGCTAGCACAATGGAGGCAACTTTCCTGTAGTTGACTGGGAGGCCACCATAACCAGAGGCTCCGGACCTCAAAGAGGGGGCTGCATTTATACATGGCTCAGTAAGGGCCATACTGATCCAATGATGGGGATTCTCCTTCGCTTTGCTTGCTGGATATTAGTTTACGATTCACTAATGTGCAAGGCCAAGGCCAGCAAGGACGCAGTCATGCTTGCCTGAGCAGCATTCACCTGTCCCAGTGGAAGAGCCTAGACTCCAGTGCTACCAGATCTCCGGTTGAACCAGTAGCATAGAGAGTCTGTCACTGACTTTAACTGGATGGAAGTTAGCAGGCTGCCTATTAGAGATCAATTCTGGGAAGAATACTCCGCCTGTTTCAGTTCTGCAAGTGTGGGTGCAGGATCCACATTTGACCCCAACATTTGGACCATGAAAACAACTGCAAAATCCAACCCTTTATTACATCACCTGGTGCATTTTCGAGTTCATGATATTACATTTGTTGCTCTGTGTCCATGCTAATAGTATGACTGGATTTGTCCTAGCCATATAGAGAATCACAAATTAACTCATTCCATCGCCTCATCACAATATCATGCAAACATATTGAAGCATGGATAAACTTTTAACAAGTGATGCCTCATCAGTTTTAAAATTCGGAGGTTTTCAACTAGCTACTTTATAAACCAAGAAAATGGATATAAATTTGCTGGATCCTCTGGTTTTCAGATAGTCAGAGTCCAATCATACACTGACAGATGTGTGCGTGGTACCCCTTTGAAGTCCCAACTCACTGACAGTGGTAATTGTCCAAGCTGTTTAGACTTCCAATGAGTAATTACCCAGCATTTAGAGCCTTCCAAGAAAGTCTCCAACTTTGGAGGATTCCAACTTACTTACCCAAGGAGTCAAAGAGATTAAAAAGATTAAAAGCTGCTCTGTCTCCTGAATAGCTATAAAAACTGACTTCCCTTTCCACACCACTTGCATCGATGGCCCAATCCCTAGCAATGATCCACCATCAACAACTGGTCTGATATCCCAGTCCCGACACTGGACCCCTGCATGTTAGAATCCCAACTCCACTCCCTCCCCCAACACCCAATCTCACCCCTCCCAAATTCCTAACCTTCCTTCGCCCGACATCAGATGGTATCCACCCTTGGCCCTCCACCCCATGACGTCCAAAACCCACTCCTTGCCCCAGAGGTACAAGTGAAGCACCCCAACCCAACATTTCCAGGACCTGATCCACACCACCCTTTCACCCACTCAGCTGCCAGGTGCTCGTTCTCTTTGCCTGCTACCTCACCCACCTGTCATTTATAACCTCATCTACTTGCCTAACCTATTACCCACTTACCTGCAACTGTACCATCTCACCCATCTGCCACCCTAACCCTTCATCTATTTATCTTGCTTAAATACCTTCTCTCATTTGCTTTAAAAAAGGCATTGTGACCTCTAAACTGGGGGTTTATTTACTGGAATATAGCAGCCAATGTCTTTAAAAGGGGCTTGGCTTTTGCAAAGATTCATTTTGATGCTGCTTGCATAGCTTGCTGCATTATGTTAGTTGAGTCAGACCATGCATCAGAGGTGTTGTGTCATGTCTCACAGTTTGTATATTTTACGCCTTTAAAAGACCTGCTTATTCTACCATCACTGTAGCACAGCATAGAATCTAAAGTTTTAAATGGCTCATACTCCATCTTAATTGAAGCATGACATGCTGATGCAAGCAGTATTGTTTGGTAATTGAACAGCTTAATATTAGCCCAGGCACTGAAATTTCTGTGATATACATGTGCCAATAATTGTAATAAATGACTATTGAATATTTCATCACATTACCCATGTCTAGTTCTTATGTTACAGGAGTTAACAAAAGCATCATGGCATCAGGAACTGCTGCTGGAGGAGAACCCCAAACCATGATGGCAGATCATGGTAAGCAGTGATGGCAATTTATAAATGAATCCAGGTTCTTGGTGGCAAACAATCAGAAACCTCAGTGAACATCAGCAAGGTGACAGCGCTGGACTTCAAGCATTTGGAAAACAAATCACATCAGTTTATGTGAGTAGTACCTGCAAATCAAACAGCCTGCTTAGAATTTTTAAATTCTCTGCTTAAAATATACTATCTATACATTTTTTTGGAAAATAAATAATCAGCCTACTTTCAGACCTAAAAGTTAAAATCAGTAATCAAAAGCTTCTTACGGATTAAATACAGAGCTTTGCTGAATGAAATTACAGCTTTTAAAACACTAGGATACAGTTTTCTAAATTTAGAAAGGTTACATGTGTTTAAAGGTCAGTTAATTAGTTCAGATGTTTTGTCTCTTCAATTTGGTGCCAAGGCAAAGGAAAGCTCCATGATGTCATAATTCCTTACCGGTGCAACTGCCAAGTCGTGGCAGAAACCCACAGCGACAGGCCTTTACCTCTTAAAGAAACAATCTAAGATGACCATAGCATCAAAAGAGCAGCAACAGTGAAAAATAAAGAGAAAGTGAAGCAAAAGGGGAAGGTAAAGTACAAGAACAAAAAATAGGTAAAAGAAAAAAGAAAACAACATACCATGTATCCTATTTCTAATAAAAATCCAAGGAGCTTCAACAAGAAATGAAAGGCAAGCTTGTAATTATGGGTTGAACAGCCAACGATACCCTTTCTGAATTACAGCTATTTAAGCAACATATGCAATCCTTATTTTATCAATTAAACAATAAATGATCCTGGGAGCAGGTCTCTGAAAATCCTCCTTGCCATTGCAAGGAGGGGTTTGCAGAATTAATGCATCTGGTCTTTTCACACAGCAATTGAATGTTAATTGTATAGATATTTTCTGGTCAACTTGCTCAGAGACATTATCACACATCTCTGGTGCAGGTTGGACTTTCCAGGAATAACAGACTCCAATTCCATGCATGACAAACAGAAACTCCAAGAGTCTAATGCCAAAATGATTGCAAGGTACTGCAGCAAAGGGCACGAGTGTGATTTCTCCATAGAGGATCATCAAATTTGGAATCAACTTTAAGCTGATTAAAGACTTCAGGAAGGGTACTCCAGGCAAGACAAAGAACCACACCTCACCAAGTTTGAAACCATCATGGAAAGCGAACAAAATTACATGTTTTACATGCAGCCAACACTATTGCTATGGTCAGTAAAGACACCAACCAACAACATCTGTGAGAGATGCAGTTTGTTGCACCTAACCAAAAGCTAATTGCACAGACCATATTGACAGTATAAGGTGATAAGAAGCTTTTCTAACCATTACCACCAAATATCCTGAAAATGTAGGTTGACATACGCTAAGAACTAGAATCAGCATATGAGCTAGTGTCAATATTTTGTCACTACATATCCTGAAGACATGTATCTCAGCAAGTAGCAGTCCATATGGGAGACTGTTTCACAGCATATAATGGATCCCCAATTTGTACTTTAGTAGAATAAGTCTGCAGTGCCAATGCACAAGATCATCTTGACTTCCCAAAATATTGTATCTTGCAGATACCAAAGGTTCAACAGTGGCAGGTCTACCAGTATATACAGATCTTGATATAGTCACAATTCATATTCATAAAATTTAAGCGCACACTGTGGTTGAACAGAACAGTTATAACACAATCAAATCAACTGAAGTTGAAGACATTCTCAAAGTTGATCTGCAAAGAGTGGGAATAAATGGACATTCTTCTGCTTGGCAGTCAGTGGCTAGTGATGTGCCTCAGGGATCAATGTTGGGACTGCGATTACAACTTACAAAGAAGATTCAGAGTTGGGGACCAAACGTATTGTGTCAAAGTTCACAGGTGACAATAAAATGATTGGAAGACCAAAGTGTGCTGAGGACACTGAAAGCCTGCAGAGGGAAATAGATAGGTTAAGTGAGTGGGCAAGGATCCAGCAGATGGAATATAATGTTGGTAGGAATAACAGCAAAAGAGACTATTATTTAAATGGTGAAAAATTGCAGCATGCTGCCGTGCAGAGGGACCTAGGTGTTTTTGTGCATGAATCACAAAAAGTTGGTTTTCAGGGGCAGCAGGTAATTAAGAAGGCAGGTGGAATATCCTTCATTGCTAGAGGGATGGAGTTTAATAATAGGGATGTTTTGCTGCAGCTGTATAGGGTGCTGGTGAGGCCACACCTGGTGTACTGTGCTCAGTTTCAGTCTCCTTACGTGAGAAAGCATTTACTGGCACTGGAGGGGGTGCAGAGGAGGTTCAGTAAGTTGATTCCAGAATTGAGAGAGCTGGCTTATGAGGAGAGATTGAGTAGACTGGGATTGTAATCATCGACATTTCAGAAAATTAGGGGGAATCTTATAGAAACATATAAAATTATGAAGGTACAAGACAAGATAGAAGCAGGGAGATTGCTTCCACTGTTGAGTGAAACTAGAGCTAGGGGGCATAGCCTCAAAATTAGGAGGAGCAGATTTAGGACTGAGTTGGGGACGAACTTCTTCACCCAAAGGGCTGTGAATCTGTGGAATTCCCTGCTGAGTGAAGCAGTTGAGGCAACCTCATTGATTGCCTTTAAGGCAAAGATAGATAGGTTTTTGAACAGCAAAGGAATTAAGAGTCATGGTGAGTGGGAGGGTATGCTGAGCTGAGTCCACGAAAAGTTCAGTCATGATCTTATTGAATGGTGGAGCAGGCTCGATGGGCCAGATGGCCTACTCCTGCTCCTAGTTTTTATTTTCACATGTTTTTATATAAACATACAAAACAGGAGCAGAAGTAGACCATCTGGACTCTCGAGCCTGCTCCATTATTCAATAAGATTATGGCTGTTATTTTTGGGTCTGAATTCCACATTTCCCCAATAATGTTTGATCTCTCATCTATCTACCTCTGCCTTGAATTTATTTAATTAACCCCACCTCCACTGTCTTTTGAGGCAGAGAGTTTGAAAGTTCCACACCCTCTGAGAGAAAATATTTTTCCTTTTTTCTGCCCTAAAAGATTTCTCTTCATCTCTGTCCTCATTTCAAAATGGCGCCCACTAGTTCTGGACTCACTCAGAAGAGGAAGCATATTACCAAGTCCCCCTTGTCGAGGCTGTTTCGGATCTTATATACTTTGTTTACACTTTGGCCAGAGCCTGTATGGAACTATTGAAGTCAGCACTTGCTGAAATTGAGCAACTAGAAAGTTGTAAATGACCATTACTCAGAGGTGACTAGACAGTATTCCTGTAGAAATTCTTGAAAGCATTCATTTATTTGTGTTTTATAAAGAAAAATTTAGTATATCATAAGAAGTCATTTTCAAGGGCAAACAAGTTCTAATATTGATGGTTTTATGCCAAGATATTGTTACAGTGTCACACCAGTGACACTTGGATAATTAATGCACAAGAAAGCTAGCATGTGAATCCATGTACTGGCCAGGGATAAGTCAGCATATTCACTTGTACCAACCCCAGCAGTGGGGAATGTCCCTACATCTACAGATGTTCCATCTCCTCCTTGAATAAAAGATGTCAACAGATTTATTCATCGTGCATGGGAAAGTTGACATCAGTGTTTGATGGCTGAGCAAATTTTGAGTGCAACAATTGCACATGTGATGAGCACTACTTTTTAATTTATCCAGTGACCTGGAACATGTACAGCATGTCAGTCATGCATGAAGAAAGTGAGGAAGAAAACTCGGTCGATGATTGTGCAGTGATGGTCAGACAGCAAACAGCAGCAAGACAGCCAAGATGTCTAGCAAGAGCAACCAAGCGCAGCACATATACCTCCAGACAGTGTGCAATTTTCAGATTAGGCTTAATTGTCAAACCTCCAAAGCTTGAATAGTTAATCTCATAAACCCTGTTTTTATCTGTCTATTGACAAATTGTCAACACTTGCTTATGTACAACCATGGCCAGTTAGCTTAACTTCGGTAGTGGGGAAAATGCTTGAATCTATCATTAAGGAAGAAATAGCAAGACATCTGGATATAAATTCTCCCATTGGGAACACTCAGCATGGGTTCATGAAGGGTGGGTCATGTTTAACTAATTTGGTGGAATTCTTTGAGGACATTACTTGCATGGTGGACAATGGGGAACCTGCGGATGTGGTGTATCTGGATTTCCAGAAGGCATTTGACAAGGTGCCACACCAAAGGCT
>JAHRHZ010000021.1:24127877-24169067 GCA_024137785.1 Ginglymostoma cirratum | reverse complement strand
CATTTCTGAAGATGGGTCCAGACCCGAAACATCAGCCTTCCTGCTCCTCTGATGCTGCTTGGCCTGTTGTGTTCATCCAGCTCTACACCTTGTTATTTCTTACCTTGCAATGTCCCATCTTCTGATGTTTTTAAGACGACATTAATTTTGTGATTAATTAAACATGAATTCAACCAGTTCTGGAAATGAAGTATATTCCTAATAAGCTAAATTTGTCCTTTGATGTTAATACTTTGCATCTCGACAAATTAGTTTGAATTGCATTTTCATTTTCACTGGGTTTCCTGAGGTTGCTGTCACAACAAAGCAATGACAATGCAACAAAAGCCTATGTAATTTATACTTAAGTGATTTAAAGCAACTAACTTTGATATGCCCTTACTAAGAACATTATTCTTCCTTTAATATGTTTCACAATATTACATTAACAGACAACCAATTACTATAACATGTTTCCTCCAAAAGGTCTAATCTGATCAGATTTATACCTCGTTGAGTCACTGTTGCGGCATGAAGACTTTTGATTATCGACAGAATTCTTCAATTTTTGGAATGAAATATACTACCTATATACATTTTAACTGCCTTGGGCGGCATGTGTTCAAAACAACATCCTACCAAGCTGACTTCATGCTCAACAGTCTGCAATGTGCTAATCTCTTTTCCAACACTGTCTTAAAGTGCTTGTTTGTGTTCCATTTTCTTATTTTTAAGTGTCTGGTTCATTAGCGTACTACCAGCCAGCCTACCTATTATCATCTGAAATATGTGGGTCTCTTAGTAACTAGTTCATTATCTAAGTACCGTTTTGCATTTCAGAATTTTTTCCACACTTTCTCTCTGGCCAAAACACTCAAGCAAAGCACTTTAAGATAGCTGACCTTGATTAAAATATTCTAATAGCTGCTAATTATTCAAGGATCAGACCAGCATAGATCAGTTCTGACAAGCTGATGAGTGTTGGCACTTGATGCAGATGAGGATAGAGACAGCGAGATTTCTGTTGATGTGAAGTAACCAAAAATGAATAATCAGATGTTCATAATTTAAATTCCCTCAATATGATTTAAGTGCCTTCAAAATTAGGGTTCTGGACACATAGCAATTCTCAGTTGTCTCACACAATAAATTTGGCGGAAGAGCGACAGGATGCACTGAAAACAAAAGCTGGTGGTGAGCCTTCATCTTGGACTGCTGCAATCTGTGTGGGTGAAAGTGCAACCACAATGCTGTTGGGTAGGAAGTATCAGGATTTCCACCCAGCAATGATGAAGGAAAGGTCATACATATCCCAGTTAAAACAACATGAGTGGATTTCTTGGTGATGGTGCTTCCATGAATCAGCTACTCTTTCCTTTTCACACAACCATCAGAAAACCAATTTTCCATGATTTTCTGTAATATTTCAGCAGAGCTTGTGTTGAGCAGTTCCTATGACCACTCTTACATGGCAAAAGCCTTCAGAGAATTTGGTCATTCCTTGCATATACCCTTCCTTGTTCCTTCATTCAGTTGAAATCTTCCATTATGGAACATATCATATACAAAATAAATTTAGATGTTCTGGTCTCCTGATTGGATAAAAAACTGGTCCCTGTCATTGGTTTGAGGCAGTAGAGGATCCACCTAGATAAATGACTTGAAGTCATTGAAGAAGCCATTATTTAAAAATGTCTTTATCAGCCTCTTTGTACAGGGATTTGAGGAGGAACATACTGAAGACTTGAGTGAGGCTTGGGAAATATTCCTTAATGGTGGGCTACAAGGGACAGGTATGAACACTTGTAGTTGTGTTTGTAGCCATACTGATTAAATATATTCCTACATATGCTTCAAACTTTGCCTGGTTTAAATTGTGAGGATATTTGAGGCCAAAGCTATTATTGTAAAAGTGCAGTTGAGTCAAGCTAATGCTTTGGAGTAATAGTGCTCAGTGTTCCAAATTAAGAGATTAAATTAGATATCAATATTTCCAAAAATACATTTTTAAAGTACTTTGTCTGTTTACAAGAGCTGAAAAGCTACAAAAATCTCTCTAGAAGTCAGAGTGGAGGGAAGCAGAAAAAAGGGGTTTACCTGGGTGTAGTCAGATATAGGTGTCAGAGAGATGAGCTGCAGTGGATGTGTAAAGATTTTGCAAATATGTAAAAAATATAAAAATGTAGCTACAAGCGCAGCACTCACAGGATTTAGAGGGTTAAAATTGGAGCAGCAATGTTACAGCCATTTATAAAGGCCCACTTACAACTGATTTCTGAAGTTGTTTTGATAATAATTGTATTGTAAACTCAATCTGTTTCCATTACTTTTTGAATTTTCTGACAACATGTTTTGTTTTGCTAGGTTGTGTTCATAATGAGGCAAGTGGATAATGGAATGGAAATTAAAGTTATTTGCATGCAATGCATGTCTTCATCTCCATTCCAAAATGTGAACGATGTAAAGAATAGATTATATTTGAAACAGTCATTTAAAGCAAATCTTATTTAACTAAAATTCTATCACAAAAGGTTAAATTGTATAGCACCGTGATTATGATCACACAGTGTCCCACACACCTATCTTGAACATTGTAATGGACATCTAGCTTCATAAAAATAATCTACATCAAATTAAACATGCATCATATAATTTGTTTCACCAGTTTAAACAATTAGCTTAGAGGACATTGAGGGTTACAGTGTCAGCAGCAGTAGTAACAGTGCTTGTTAAAAGTGATTGTTGGCAAATAAACTGTTTTTTGATATCAAATTTCACTGTAGCCTTGTACTGCTTAAGGAACATATCTATTTTTGGATACAATTCGCAGTAGCATAAGTTTTAATGCTTTTTGAAGGTACAGCATTGATTTAATCACATAATCCTAACGCTTGTTTAAGCATTATAATTTACTTAATATTGGTCCCCACAAGGTCTGTGAGATGATGATAAGGTCTTCTGAGCTTTGTCATTGCAACAAGTATTTACAACTCTGCAATGTATCTAAAAGCAATTCTGGCCTCATGGTATTTAATGTTGAAAAGATTACACTGATGAATTGTTTCTGCGGAATATGGTATTGAATGAATTACTCATATGTATGCTAACCACCACAGAATCAACCAGTGAAATAAATGGTACTTTGCAGTTTTATGTTTTGATTTCATCATTTGGCATAATCAATGAAACTAGCTATATTTATATATACTGTGTAAAAAAAATTCCACTGACCTTACTACAGTAAATAATTGCTTACAATCTACAAATAAAATTCTCCATTTAAAAGCTCTTTCTAAGCCTCTGTTTTGTCAATACTTAAAATTTTCAAAATTCCTTTGTTTGGTGCAAATTTGTCTGCCATTTGCTTAAAGTTGTATTTAGACCTAAAACAAACTTTAGGAGAAATTGATCGGAACAACACCCCATTGAAAATTGTTGTTTGTTATTTTCTGACCTGGAATGTGCTTTGTCTGAGATATTTTACTTTGGCAGGTAACTATTTTTAGAAGTCCTAAAACTACTTTGATAATGTATGCTCATTTCAATTTATATGCCAAAGAACATAGGAACTTAGGAGATCTCTTCCCTTATAATATTTCTGAAGAAGGGTCCAGACCCGAAACGTCAGCTTTCCTGCTCCTCTGATGCTGCCTGACCTGCTGTGTTCCTTCAGCTCTACACCTTGTTATTTCAGACTCCAGCATTGGATATCTCTGAGCTAACACATACATTGTTTTCATTACCATCCAGCAGAAAAAAAAGCAAAACAAATCATACCCATGCATTTTTAAAAATTTCTAAACATGTGTGGAGTTTGCACATTCTCCCCGTGTCTGCGTGGGCTTCCTCTGGGTGCTCCGGTCTCCTCCCACAGTCCAAAGATGTGCAGGTTAGGTGGATTGGCCTTGCTAAATTGCCTGTAGTGTTCAGGGATGTGTAGATTAGGTAGTTTTTGGGGAATGGATCTGGGTGGGATGCTATGAGTATCTGTGTGGACTTGTTTGGGCCGAAGGGCCTGTTTCCACACTGTAGGGATTCTATGATTATGACTTTTGTTGTGATGCATGATGCTCATGTAAGCAAGTTTTTTTTAAAGAAATTAAAAGAGACAAAATCTGGCAAAAGATTGTCTTTCTTCTCTCTCTGGAAAAACACATCTCGAAATGTTGAGAGCACCTGGCTCAGGCAAAGTTGATTAGTCGCTGTCTTGTATCTTCTTACATGTACAAGTGCCAAGTAAGGCTAAACTATGGCTGTCAGCATGATGTAAACTAAAAGAAAGCCTTTAGCTAAAGTGATGGACAAGGTGACTACCCACCACTGATAACTTGCATATCTGTCCGACATTTGTTGAATAGAAAGATCCGAGTGATTGACATTGGGTGAACTACGAGCATCCAGAAACAGTGCATATTAATAAATGTTCAGAAGCAGGAGGCAATCCTCATCAGGCAGCTGCTGTCTTCAGAAGGCAGAAGACCAGGGACAATGGAAGAAAACTGGGGAAGAACAGCTTCCTAATATTCAGCTATTGAGCAAGAGGATTTTGTCAAAAGGTACAGAAATTGATACACCTAGTAGACTCAATAAAATACCTTGAAGTGACTTGTGAACTCTAGACTATATATTTTTAAAGTCCCAAGGTTTAAAATGTAAAAACTGGCATGAGGAGTAGGATCGCAGAGTTCAGGGTATCATATGTTTGAAGCTTGAAAAGTGTTGGTTATTAATCTTAATTAAATGTGCATGAAATACTTACTATGCATATCCAGAGTTATAATGGCTTTGGCATATTACCTTAAACCACTGCTAGATAGCTGATAAAAAAAACAAATGTACCTGAAAAACAAAGTTTAAAGTGTCATTGAAGCTGATAATCAGCTTCAATTTTGAAAGTAAACCTTAAAAATATAATTAAATTTGAAGAATATGAAAATATATACATAAAAAACAAGTATTTTAACCAAATTTTAGTTTTATATTTCTGTAAGTCACCAAAGATGGTTCCTGGATATCAAATAAAATAACATTTGATTTGGAAAAGAATAAATTGAACATTGACAGTACTGTTCACCCAACAACATTTGGAGTAATTTTAAAACAAAAAAGATGTCAAGCACAATTGTGCAGGTTGCACAATGAAAAATGGCACCTAAAGTAAAGAATAAATCAATATTAATCCATGGAACCAAATTGGAATGTCTGTTTCAAAGATATTGTAAGAATATATTATTCATACAATGACTTTCCTAGATGGGATAAGACTTTGAATGAGTTTGACAACTAAGAGAAACCTCTCATTGGTAGATTGTCTATTGGGGAAAAAAATGTTCTGCTGCAAGAGTTAAACATCATGGCAACTAAATAGAACATTCATTATGACAACAGTTTCCACTGCAGTCGGCTTGATTGACTGGGCCAATTTTTATTGCCTCATCCCTGATTTCCCTGCAGGAGGTACAGATGAGCCACCTCCTTGAACCACTGTAGCTCGGAGGGCAACATACAGGTATTTCCATGCTTGAGTTGTCCTTGCGTTTCTAGTTACTGGGGTTGTCGTTTTCATAAGTGCTGTTCAAAAATGCTTTGATGAATTGCTGCAGTGCATCTTATAGATGGTACACACTGCTGTCCCTGTATATCAGTGGTGGAAAAGTGAATGAGAAAGTGGTGAATGGGTGTCAATCAAGCCGACTGCTTTGTCTTTCATGGTAGTTGAGGTTCTTGAGTGTTGTTGGAGCTGTACCCATTCAGATAACTGGAGAATACTTCATCTCACTCCTGACTTGTGCCTTGTAGATAGACACTTGACACTTTCACCCTTCAGTTGGAAGTATTTATTTGCTCCCATACATTTATCCTTCAAAAGAAACTTGCTTAAACTCTAGTTATTTGTTGTATGTCCTTATTCTCGCACCCACTATAAGTTGGATAGTTACAGGGCTTCAGTGCAACTTATGTTAAGCAAAAGGCATCCTCACTTCTTCCTTTCTAATCAAGGTCAGAAATGGAAGGTAACTGAGTGTGTCAGATATGCAAAAGTATGTGTAAGTTTTTGATTTAGAACCGGGAAGATATCTAGCATCTGATTGTAAATTTCAGATTTATGTCAGGGTTGAGCAATCCTTTCTGTTCCTATTTTTAGATGATGAAGTACAGTATAGCTTAGCTTCAGAAACATCAATGAAACAAAATAACTTTATATTAGTGGTAGTGCTGCAGCAACTCAGAAATAGAACATCCTCTAGCCTTTTGTTCCTATTTCCCGGATTCTGCATGTGTAGTTATACTGTTACATTATGTTTTATTGTGTAAAAAACTAGGAAAATCTCAGAAAATGAGCAATTTTACACTGACAATGTAATGATGTACAGCTGCAACTTCAAAAGCAATATGTATTTTATCACCATTAACGTTATAGAGACAGCCACAGAATAACCTTGCAGTAAATTTCAATCAATGGAACAGTTCAGAAATTGTTCAGTCACAAAGTCAAGATGGATGATGTAGACCTGGGTTAGTTTCAATTGGTTGGAAAAATTTTACAAAGAATAAAGAAAATGGAATATTGAGTTTGGGTTGTACTAAATGTAACTGTAAATACATTCCTTTAGCTATAACCTTCAAATCTGTTCAAAGATCTTTTTATGAATGTACAGCTTCAGTAGGGAAGTTCTGGCACTAGTTGAATGCATGTATTAGATTGATTTTTGCTTCATTACCATTTCTAATTATATTTTATTTATGCAGTTCCCTGCAACTTTACTGTAAAATCTCTTCTCTGTGATATTAAAATATTAATAGATTATCAGGAGCAAAATGAAAGAGAATAGACTCTGATCCAGAATACTGCATTGCCTAATGAACACCTAACCTGCATGAATATTTATGAGAGGTCACATACTCTAAGGGTGGAATTTAATTCTCTTGCCTGTGGTGAGTTTGATGGTGAAGGGCACGTTTAATCGAATGGAAGGATGCTGGGAGGAGACACAATATTTTCCAATTCTCTCCCCGAATGAGTTATTGAAGGACAGCCACATGAATGACCCTTCTACCTTGCTGCCAACTGAGGTCCTTAAGTGAGCAATTAACACTGACTTGAAGTCCCCATGTAGCTGCAACTGGTATACACCCACTGGCAAGCCGGAAGAGTAAACCTTTTCATTGTTGATTCTGGGGAGGAACCCTCAGTCATGAGTATTCATACAGTCTACTAAGAACCACCCCTGTCCCCTTGCTGTCAATTCCCTTGCCCCGACCTCACGCCATGACCCTCAATCCATCTTCATTTTCATGTGCCTCGGGTCCAGCTGTGATCTTAGGTCTTGGAGAGTGTAGTACCAATAGCAGCAATTAGTGGCATTACCAAGCAACGCATCAGCTCTTGTCAAGCAGGACATTCCCCACTACTCCCTAGCTCCTCCCAGGGAGTTGGATCTAGAGGAAGGCCTGCAATTATCCAATTAAGTATCTAATGGTCGGACTTCCCAAAAAGAGGCAAGGTGGCATTCTCATTGGCTGTCCAGCTGATGGCCATGGCCCTCACCGAAATACCTCCATGAAATACTATCCCAAATATCTGAAAATTATCAGTGAGGACCAAGGAGACAGTGAATTTGCTACTTTATTTTCCCTCTAAAGCAGTGCATTGTGTATTGCATATGACCATAACATATAAATTTTACAGTGATGAATAATGCCGAACAATATAGTATTCCATGAGGAATGTACAAATTATTTATCAGTGAGAGGTATATATGAAGATACTTACACTAGCTTTATGGAATTTTTTTTCGATTTATGTCAGTCTTTTGCAATATAATTAATAACTAGACCTGTGGTTGAAAGATACTGAATAAATTTGATGTTGAAGGATTGCACTAATTATAAGTGGCCATTTGTACCAAGGAGTCCCCTTGAAGAATATGAAAATACTGTGATTGCCAGTTGTGGATAATGAAGTGGATATAATTACATGGAAACAGAGATAAGATCTAACACCACAGTTTACTCTTAGATTAGGTTAGATTAAATCAGTTGTTTCTCCTGCATCTACTTTTTTTTTCTGCGCATGAAAATTTTTTCACAGTGTTGAACTTTAGAAGATTGAATCATTATGTGTAGGCAGTATAACACGAGATCATGTCAGTATATTCTGGGTCAACTAGCCTGAAATTGTTGAAATTGATTTTCTTAATTGAATGTAAAAGACCGTGATGCTGAAGCAAGATAGATTCTAGTAAGCAGATTTAATGTTTCTCCAAAGTGTAGGTGTGTCACAAAGATAAAATTCATTCCATCACGAAAGGACTAAGTTTAATTTATCTCCAACAGAAGGAGCTTGTGTGGAATGGAAACGGTTTATTTCAGCTGTGCTTGCCACTGTCTGGAGAGCAGGTAAAATGCATCTAGTTTAGGCCCTGAAATAATGAACAATAACCATAGAATAAGACTAGCCTATAATGTGTCAAACAACATATTTTAGGCACAGGGATTACCAACGTTCCAGCCATTGGTAACGCTCTCGCCTCTATGTCACAGAATTCCAGGTTCAAATCCTACCCTAGTGAAGGCTAACACTCAAATGCAGAACTGACCATAAGATATAGGAGCATAAACAGACTACTTAGCCCATCGGGTCTGCTCCACCATTCGATCTTGGCTGATAAGTTTCTCAACTATTTTCTCCTGCCTTCTCCCTGTAACCCTTGATTGCCTTACTAATTAAAAACCTATCTATCTCTGTCTTAAATACACTCAATGACGAGGCTTCCCCAGGTTTCTGCAGCAACAATTTACACAGATTCACCACCCTCCGACTGAAGAAATTCTTCCTCACCTCAATTCTAAAGGGTCGTCCCCTCACTCTGGGGCTGTATTCTTGGGTGTAAGTCTCTCCTATTAGTGGAAACATCTTCCCCTTGTTCACTCTATCCACTTACCTCATCCTGTAAGTTTCAATGAGATCTCCTCTCATCCTTCTAAACTCCATTGAATACAGATCCATAGTCCTCAACCGCTTGTCATATGACAAGTCCTTCATTCCCTGGAATATTCTTGTAAACATCCTCTCGACAGCACATTCTTCCTTAGTTACGGGCCCAAACTATTCAGACAATTCCAAATGCGATCTGACCAGAGCCTTATATAGCCTAAGCAGTATATCTCTGGTCTTGTATTCTAGCCCTCTTGAAATAAATGCTACCATTGCATTTGCCTTCCTAACTGCCAACTGAAACTACAAGTTATTGAGTGTATTTAAGATAAAGATAGATAGGTTCTTGATTATTAAGGGAATCAAGGGTTAATACCCGAAATGTTGACTGCTGCTTTCCTCCAGGTGCTGCTTAGCTTGCTGTGTTCTTCCAGCCTCGTGTTTATCTACCCCGCAGAACTCCACTAGTTTCGGGCTGCCATAGTGACAAAGACCGGCTTACCCCCACCCTCTGCCTTCTCCGGTCAGCCAATTCCATATTTATGCCAGTACCTCACCCCAAAACCATAGGCTCTTACCTTTTTTAGCAGCCTCCTTCTCAAAGGCATTGTCGAAATCCGAATAGATCGCATCCACTGGTTCAACATTGTCTAACTTGTCCATTACCTCCTCAAAGAATTCAAACATATTTGCGAGGCATGAGTTCCTCTTGATAAAGCAATGATGACTCTGGCCAAATTAAATGGTGGAAAGTTGCTTTTCAGACTGGAGGACTGTGACCAGTGGTGTTCCACAGGGATCAATGCTAGATCCACTTTTGATGATCATTTAAATAAATGATTTCAATGAGAATAAAACAGGCTTGGTTAGTAAGCTTGTGGATGACACTAAAATTCGTGGTATAGTGGATAGTGGAGAAGGTTATCTAAAATTATAAAGAGATCTTGATCAGTTGGGTCAATGGGCTGAAGAGTGGCCGTTGGAGTTTAATTTGGATAAATGTGAGGTATTTCATTTTTGTAAAACAAACAAGGGCAGGACTTAAACCATTAAAAGTATACCCTTGGATAGTGTTATAGAGCAGAGAGACCTAGGGGTCCAGGTCCATAATTCTTTGATGTTCGCAGCACATATAGATGGGGTGGTCAAGAAGGTGTTTAGTACACTTGTCTTTGTTCCTCATACATTTGATTACAGGAGTTGAGAAGTTATGTTGAGACTGTACAAGTCTTTGGTGAGGCCTCTTCTGGAGTACTGTGTCACCCTGTTATAGAAAGGATATTATTAAGCAAGAGAGGGTTCAGAAAAGATTTACCAGGATGTTTGCCAGGAATGGAGGGTTTGAGTTATAAGGAGAGGCTGGATAGACTGGGTATTTTTTTCACTGGAGCGTAGGAGGTTGAGAGGTGACCTTATGGAGGTTTATAAAATCATGAGGGGCAAGAGGTAAGATGAATGGCAGGTGTCTTTTCTCTAGGGTGGGGGATTTCAAGACTAGGGGACATTTTTTAAGGTGAGAGGACAAAGATTTTAAAAAACACATGAGGGGCAATAATTTATACAGAGACTGGTACATATATGGAATGAACTTCCACATGAAGTGGTGGTTGCAGGTACAGTTCTAATGTTTAAAATATATTTGGAGAAGTACATGGATAAGAAATGTTTGGAGGGATGTGGGCCAAGCGAAGGCAGGTGGGACCAGGTTAGTTTGGGATTATGGTTGGCATGGACTGGTTGGACTGACGGTACGTTTCCATACTGTTTAACTCTTTGACTGTATCATGCTCTTCCAAGTACTCTGCAATCTCATCCTTAATAAAGGATGCATTAAAATCTTAGTAATGTCTGAGACTAGGCTAACCATTCTATAATTTCCTGTCTTCTGCCTACCTCCCTTTTTAAACATGACTGTTATATTAGCCATTTTCCAGTTCTCTGTCACAATCTCTGACCACATTGATTTTTGATAGATCACCACCATTTCTTCCACGATCCTGCGGAAAGTTATCTCTTTCAGAACCCTGGGGTATGTCCATCAGGTCCAGGTTTTTTTAATCTACCTTTGAACCCATCAGCTTCCCCAGTGCTTTCTCCTTAGTTATGGCTACAGCATGCACATCTTCCCCATGACTCTCTTGAAGTTCTGGTATGCTCCTGGTGTCTTCTACTGTGAAAACTGATGCAAAGTGCCTATTCAGTTCCTCCAGCATTTCTTTCTTCCCCATGACTACTTCTCTTGCTTCATTTTCCAGTGAAACTATGTCCATTCTTGCCATTCGCTTACCTTTTATATATATAAAAAAACTCTTGCAATCTTCTTTTATATTACACGTTGTTTTATCCGCATATTTCATCTCATCCCTTTTTATCGCATTATTTAGTTATTATCTGCCGTTTTTTCAATGCCTTCCAATCCTCTGGTTTCCTATTAATCTTCAGCACACAGTATGCTTTTCACTTTTACGCTGGCCCTGACTTCCCTTGTCAGCCATGGATGCCTCATCCTCTGTTCAGTATGCTTCTTCAACCTTGGGATTTATTTCTGCTGAGCCTCCCGAATTATCCCTAGAAACTCGTGCCATTGCTGCCCCACTTCCAATCAACCCTGACCACTCCTCCCTCATGTCTTTGTAGTTAGCTTTTCTCAACTGGAATGTCATCACATCTGATTTCAGCTTCTCCCTGTCAAACTGCAGGGTCAGTTATAGAGTCACAGAGTAATACAGCATGGATACAGTCCCTTCAGCCCAAATTCATCCATGCTGGCCATGGTACCCACTCAGCTAGTTCTAATTGCCTGCATTTGGTCCATATTCATCTAAACCCTTCCCATCCATGTACCTATATCCAAATGCTTTTTAAATGTTGCTATTGTACCTGCCTCAACCACTTTCTCTGGCAGCCCGTTCCATTTACACAGCACTCTCTGCGTGAAGAAGTTGCCCCTCAGGTCTTTCTAAAATCTTTTCCCTTTCACCTTAAATCTATGCCCTCTAGATTGCAATTCCCTATCCATGGGAAAATGACTATATGCATTCATCCTATCTATGCCCCTCATGATTTTATACGCCTCAGTATGGTCACCCCTCATTCTCTTATATGCCAAGAAATAAAGTCCAATCCTGGTCAACCTTTCCTTATAACTCAGGCCTACTAGGCCTGTCTGCGTTGTTGAAGCATGTGACTTAGTATTTGGTAGGAACAGTGTTTGATTTCAGGAGCATTGAATATCTTGTAAATCCCTGTAAGGGTGGATTGAAAACCTAAATGAGGGAATTTCAGTTGGAATTCGTAAGGAAAATGTTTAAGCCAGAGATAGGTACTGAGGAAGAAAGGCAGTGAAAGCAACTTTTGGTAGATACCTGATCAAATACAAGAAGGAAAATAGGAAGTGATAAAGGTGAATGAGGTGAAAGAGATAATTAGAAATCCCATTGAAGAGAAAAACAGACCTTCTTTGAGGTGGCCATTCCTAGAAGAGAAGTGGCAATGAATCCAACACTAAATGAAAATGAAAATACTTATTTATGATTCTCAGCATATGGATTCTTTTGTTTTTGGATTAGAATACTTAACTTAGAGTGGTTTTTAAGTTTATGTTGCCAAAAAGAAGACAATATGATGGTCAGTGATGAAGAAATATGGAACTCTTTGTGAACAAGTAGAGATGGTTACTGTTATAGTTCATTAACTGCTTTAACATCTGAGGCAGAATTTGCATACTTATATTTCAGCTTTCTTGTTTCTTAATGCTTTTCCACTTCCTGCTGAATTTCCCCCTTCCAATTTCACCTTTTCCTTTTCCTCATGCTGCTGTTCCTCAGCTTTACATATGACGTGGCAAGGCCAGTACCTCATATTAACCAGGTTGCGCAGCATACAGTAAACCAAATTGAGCTGTCTGAAAAATGAAAGCATTGCTTGTGGCTACTGAATTTATGTACTAAATATTTCTTGTGGTAGAATACCTCTTATTGTAAGATTCCAGCCCAGAAATCTTAAACTGTGTTCTGGATGAATAGTCTTGCTGTGCAGTAACCAGCCTTTGCCATATTGAGTCAGAAAAAAGTGGCATAATGATATGTTGCAGAATAAAGGTGTCTATTCATCTACAGGATGTGCTGACAATAATCTCATACTAGCTGCACATTAAGTAAGTTCATAAAAACTGGCGTTGTCCAAAAAGCACATGTATGCAGTTAATGGCAATCTACAACGCAGGAGACATGCTATCTGCACATCCCTTCAGCTCACTCAGCCAGCCTGTCTCTGGTGAAAGAGATAAAGTTGATTCCTGTGAAAGAGCATCAGAGGTCTCTCTATCATAAACTTATACATTATACATTATATATTATATATTATAAATGCTATCACATTAAACTCTGTAATCAAGTTTGCCTCATTATACATCACCAAATCCAGAACTGCCTGTTCCCCCATGGGCTATACCACAGGCTTCTGCAAAAAACCCTCTCATAGACGTTCCACAAATTCCTATTCTTGGGATCCACTACCAACCTGATTTTTCCAGTTCACCTGCATATTCAGGTCTCCTACATTTATTGTAATAGTACCCCTGTTAAATGGCTTTCCTATGTCTTGATAAATTTACTTTCCCATATTTTGACTACTGGCAGGATGCCTGTATATAACTCTCACCAGGGTCTTTTCTCCTTTGCATTTCCTCAACTCTACCCCACGGATTCTATACTTTCCAACTCTATAGCTCTGCCTACCTCAGATGTATAGAATTTCCTCTAGAAGGAACTAATCAGTTCTAATTGTCCATTGTATTTGTTTTAGTCTGAAGTCTTCAGTTGTTAACAGCCATGTAACTCTGCTGTCTCTTAAAAGGCATTGATGGCTTTTATGAAGTGTAATATAGTTAACGAGTCTTCAGCTAATGTAACATGCTATTTTAGCATGTAATGAACCACATCTCGTTTCACAAGTTTCTGACTCCTCTGGTGAAATATATTGGTAATTAGTCGGTAAAAATAACAACATACGAAAGAGGGCCAGAGAATGGTGTGAAGTGATAGAAAAAAAAGTCAACAATAGAATCATCATTAGACTCTTAATTCCAGACTTTTACTGAATTTAAATTTCATCACCTGCCATGGCAGCATTTGAACCCTGATTCCCAGAATATTTGCTGGGTCTCTGGATTGCCAGTACAGCAATAATACAGCTAGGCCATTGCCTCTCCCTTGACTGCTTGTGTATTACTTTTATTACCTTATTATAATGGGCTGAACTTTCTCAGTTAAATCCAAGTACAGATACTTGTTTAAAAATATGCACAATTCTAACTTACAGCAATTTATAGACAACCCTAACAGCGGTTTCTTACCAACCGATGAGTTTACAGTTTTCCTTTTTTTTCTGGCTAACATAGCTTGGCACTTTATGTGGTTAAATACCAGTCCTTGATGTCCTATTAGAGTCATTAGTAGGTGAAGTTGTGGTCATACTCTGCCTTTGTGTTACTTTTGATGCAGCTGTATAATTATAACCAGAAATATTCTCACTAATCCTTCCAAGTGCTGCTGGAATGGGTCTCATGATGTCTCAAGTCTTTGCACAGATGTCCACAGACATGAACAGGTTGTTCAGTCTTGGCAAACCATCAAGCGCATGCTGGCTTTGACCAATAACTTAAATGATCTGATGCCACTTTATACAGAATGGAGGACAGCCTTGTCTTGGTGGTTCAAATTCAGTGTTGAAGTGGAATACCTGGTAATTAATAAAGACTGCTGACCAATCTGAACCCTAACCCCAACTCGAAACCTAACCAATCACTGCTTATACCTGAGTGAATCCAGAGTAAACAACTGAAGGTAAACCAACCTCTGTATTTGACTAGTCTCTCAAATGACGTGGTTGGTTCACTAATAGCCATTAGACTGAGAGACCCTGAACATATCAACAACAGATCTCAATAGGACACACAGGCGAAGAAATTCAAGTATTGATCTGACGGCCATTAATAAGGTATGGCTGCCTAAACCTCTTGGAAGGCAGACTGGTTCCATAAGGCTTTGATTGGTTGTTTTAAGCTGCAGCAAAAATCATAAATCACTTGAGGCACTGCAACTCTATCATGTTCGGGAAGATCACTACCTGCCATTACACTATAATTTTTGTTTAGATAATTTAGTATACTGTATTCACTACTAATGATGTAGCCTTTGGTACAGTGGGCTGACACAAACACAAATTGTGTGATTGCAATGTGGAACATCTCCACTCAACTTGGAAGCAAGACACGGAATTTCCAATCACTTGCAATTTTAATTCTGTACTCCAATCCCTCTTTGATCTTTCCATCCTTGATTTTCTTTGCTGTTCCAAAGGTGCTTCATGTAAGGTCAAAGAACATAATCTCAGCTTTCAGTGGAACACAACCGTTATGATCAATAAATTGGAATCGTAGCTCCATCCTCCATATATTTTGTATTTTTTGTTATTCAATGGCAGCTGTGAGCAATAATTTTACCAATTCCTTTGCAGACACAGCTTATTTCTTTTCACATGTCCTATTACTATCTTCCTTTTTCTTTGCAACATCATTCCTAATGTAATTCAATCTCATTCCTTTCAACCTATCGCAGACCCTTCATTTTGTTTTTTTCCTCTCTGAACACATTATCATCACAATGCATGGAGCTGGATGAACACAGCAGGCCAAGCAGCATCATAGGAGCAGGAAAGCTTGACGTTTTGGGCCTAGACCCTTCATCAGAAATTTCTTGTTATCTTGTTATCTCAGATTCTCCGGCATCTGCAGTACCTATTATCTCTCATCATCACAATGCACCTCATTAAGATTCAGCTTCTTACCCGACAATGTGCACCAACAAGCGAATGTCAAGAATTGTCAACATGGAAGTCAGAGCAGATATCTGGCAACTTCAGCTTGTTGCTTGCAACAAAGGACCACCATGTTGGACACCAGGTACAAACATCTCAGAGCATGCTCCATGGTCCTGGTCACATGCACCTTACATCCATGGGCATTTGACATGTGCCTGCCTTTTTTTAACCCTCATAGCACATCTCTGATCCATTTACAGGGCGTTTCTGCACTTCAGTGTTGCACTGAAAATTATTGTGATGCTACAGCAAGGAGACTGTGATGTCAGGGGCAAGCATCCTGCTCACGGGCTGGACCAGGCTGCAACTCCAACCTGTTTGCTTGCTGTCACAGCACTCACCTCTCTGAGCCTACCTCTGCTCACAGCATCCTTGCCTTGCCTTTTTGCATGTTGCCCCTTCAGCTGGAGATATCATGCTCCATGCAATGCTGTATTGCTGTGCAGATCCAAAGCCAGTAAGCATGGATGGTTGTCAGCAGTCCTCAGTCAAGTCAAGGGAGATTGCCCTCACTGAATTGGCTCTATACGTCAAGGGCAGATTCTGTTACTAGTACCAGGGTTGGACAGCTAGTTAGCTGCTTGGGGTGGTCAGAGTCAGGATCCCCCACTTCCTGAGGTGTGTGGAGCTGGATGTTGGACACTCACACCTGTCTTTACTGTTTCTGCTGTATTGGAGGCTGCTTTCATCCTGGAATGAGAAACATGCATATATTAAAGGAGACGAAAGCTGATGGTACAGCTTTTCAGTTTGACACAGTTGCAGAGGTGGTCCGTGTAAGTGAGCAGGCAGCACGGAAGGCATATAGGTCTAGTATTGACAGTGAGTGACGGAAAATGCTGCAGGCAAGAGTAAAAGTGGTACAGCAGGAGCCCTGGTGGCAGGTGGGTGCAGATTTTGGAGAGGTGGTGGCACTTACATTGATGGAGTGGAGAAGGTCACTGACCTTCTCCTACGTTGTTGTGCATTCCTCAGATGGCTGAGACTGCTTTAACCTGGGTAGTAACTTTGGACCAGGCTGGCAGGGTCTGTTGACCTGGCCTCCTCTTTATCGCCTATCCAGTAAGTTCTCAAGATCACTGCCTGAAAAGCAGGATGATAAACATTTCTTGTCCACCATGACTGGGAAAGTCTCAGGACCCATGCTGGTCATCCCAAGACTATGAGTTCTTGTCCAGGTCCACAATGGCCCCATAAACATAGCTTCAGTGCCAAAGATGCTGGGATTTCCTGGCAGTAGCAAGTTGTTCTGGGAACAGTGCATCATAAGATATGGATAGAATTGGATGAGATGGATGCTTTGGAATGTTGTAGGACCTTGGTAGTATAGGGCAAGGAAACCTGCTAGACTTTATAGAGGTTTATAAAATCATGAGGGGCATAGATAAGGTGAATAGCCAAGGTCTTTTCCCTTAGGTAAGGAAGTTTTAAACCAGAGAGCATGGGTTTAAGATGAGAGGGAAAAGATTTAAAAAGGACCTGAGGGCTATCGTTTTCACACGGAGAGTGGTGCGTGTATAGAATGAACGGCCAGAGGAAGTGGTAGAAATAAGTATAATTACAACATTTAAAAGACATTTGGACAAGTACATGGGGAAGAAAGGTTTGGAGTGAGATAAGCCAAATGCTGTGCAATGGGACTAGTTGAGTTTAGGAAATCTAGTTGGAATCGGCAAATTGGGCTGAAGGGTCTAATTCCATCTTGTATGACACTATGACTCATGGCAAAATTTCCTCCAAAAGCTTGACGCAATGGACATTTAGCCAAAAAAGCTATGATTTAGCTCTGATTATTTCTCCACAAATGTTTGTGAGTATTTTTAGAATTTTTAGCTTTTATTTTCAATTTCCAGCATCCACAGTATTTTGGTTCTGTCATTGTTACGTTTTGTTTGAAAATAACTGGTGCCTGGTAACAGTTGTGCATCATTGATCGAAACTTGTTTAATGTAATTTTGATCTTAATTCACAATCAAGATCATTATTTGTGGTAGCATTTATATAATGAGACTTGCTTACAATGAATACAAATGATATTATTAACTATATCAACTGATTATTTCCTAATTTAGGTTTAGAGTTGAATTGGTAAAATTTTGTAGGGATACATACCAGATGGTTTTGTTATGGAGATGAAGGTTAACATATATATCACTGGGCATAAAAGTAAAACAATGAACAAATGTGTTGTTGAAACTGCAAGACAGCATTATTCTTTTACTTCTGATTTATTGGTTTCAATCAAATAGAAAGAAAATTGTGTTATGATCTTTATGATCATATTTCTCTTTACACCAAATATGAGAAACTCAAGGGCTAAAGAAATTGGCTCACTTCTGAAAATGGTCTGGGGAACCACTGTTCACAAATAACCCACACTTTTTCATTATGTTGCAGGTGTGGTAAATGTATGCTGCCTGCTGCTTTGCATGATTAATACTGTACTTGAAGACAGCACTGCCTTTATAATCACTTGCTGTCCAGATTAGCATGTACTTCAATATCCTGCATGGCTACTGTCACTTGAAAACAGGCTACAGCGGAAATAAAGGATTGTGACTGCAAGAAATGACCAAAGTCATTTGAAAACTGAATCTGTGTTGTGATACTTTGAAGAATAGCATATACGAAGGTTAATATTGAAGTGTTCAGACACCACATTGGAGATCTTGGTTGAAGAAATGGAGAGGAGGAGATATATCTTGCATCCGTGGAATTTGGCCACAGTGAGGTGCCAAATGCAACAGCAGAATCTCCAGGGGATGCTCAATAGGCAGCGACCACAAGTAACAATGAAGATCGATGCCAGGAATCTTACTCCAAGATCATGAATACAGTACAAGAGGATTAACGATCACACAAAAATCAAAGCAAGCAAATTTATCTTCAAACTGTCCAGTCTATTAACTTCTACAACTTCATGTTTGATAATCAGCAGTCATCTATTTAAAACAGAGATAGGTGAAATTATTTCTCACAGACGTTTATGAGTTGTTGGATCTCTCTTCCTGAAAAGGTGAACAAAGGAGGGTTCTTGAATATTTTCAAGGCAGTGGTGGGTAGATTTTTGTTCAAAGATTTATCAGGAAGAGGCAGGAATTTGGAGTTGAGGCTACAATCAGATCAGGCAAGATCTTATTGAATGGTGGAATAGGCTCGAGGGATTGAATCCTAATTTGTATGTAATTTTGTCATTAGCATCATCTACTGCTCAATTTAATATCACTCACCCAATAATCACTATCAATTAGTAAAATTGTAATTAATATTTTTACCACAATCTGACATGCTTTGCGTTAGCTGAAGTTATACATACATCACAAACTAAGAGTTTGTGCACACTACCAACCATACAATCAGGACTGCCATATCAACCAAACAGATTTCAAGACATTCACTAATGGCATTCCTGATTTCCAGGAGTAGTTGGAGAAGAGCAGGCATCACAAAGAATTGGATGAAGATAAATAGGACTGCATGTTTTAACCTGCATGCTGGATACAGTGCTGCCCTCCTTCGGAGGGGGTCACAACGGCCTCAGACTGACTGGAAAATTGAACTTGCCTTAATTGGCTAATTACCACTTACCGGGTTGTAACGTTTACATATCCCTCTTGGGAAAATGGCTTGGGTAGGATGGTGTTGGCTAATGGCAACACAATGCTTCATCCCATTTCCATTTTTGCCCCCCATCAGTTGAAAATTCCATCTTTACCTACTGTTGTTGAGGTGAAGTGGACCTGGGAGTATGCCAGTCTTCACAATCTGTACTTTACACATGTAATACAAACATGAAGCACATCTATTTCTCACCAAAATAAAAGTAGCACTTTACACAATAACTGACAACTTTGGAATTGACTTCTATATAAATGACAATGTTGCTTTTTGACCTATATACTTAACTGCTTGTTTCAAACATGACTATTGGAGGTAGTGCTGCATTATTGGAGGTGCTGTGCTTTGGGTGAGATTCTAAACCAAGACTTTGCCTGCTCATGTATAAGAGTGCCCAAGGCACTATTAATCCAACACCACTATACATGAGCATTCATTTCATTCCTCTGTGTTGGCCTGTGGTATGAGAAATTTGGCAACATAGCAATATTGAGTTCAAATGAAGTCTGAGACATTTTGAGGCTGTGAAAAGTGCTATTCAAATTTTTCTTTCTAAGTATGCTTTTCTATTTTTCTTTAAATGTCTGCATTGATTTAATTTTCACAACATTGCAATTCCCCAAGTCCCACTACTAGTTTGCCATCTTGCACACCTCAATTTACAAATAATTGTGATAATTTCATAGTCAGAGAAAATTGTGTCAGTCAGCTGAGTGCACTAAAGGTGAGAAATGCACTTGTTTCTATCATTTGGGCTGACTTGATTCCAGAAATGAATTATGGGGTGACACGATGGATCAGTTGTTAGCACTGCTACTTCACAACACCAGGTACCTGGGTTCAATTCCAGCCTCGGGTGACTTTCTGTGTGGAGTTTGCACGTTCTCCCTGTGTCTGCGTGGGTTTCCTTTGGGTGATCTGTTTCCTCCCACAGTCCAAAGATGAGCAGGGTAGGTGGATTGGCTAAGCCAAATTGTCCATAGTGCCTGGAGATGTTTAGGTTGGGGGGTTAGACAGGGGAAATGCAGGGGTAGGGGAATGGGTCTGGGTGGGATGCTCTTCAGAGGGGCAGTGTTGACTTGTTGGGCCAAATGGCCTGTTTCCACACTGTAAGGATTCTATGATTAAAATTCAAACTACAACAGCACATAATGTAGCTTGTAAATTATACTTTCAGTGCTTTGTGTGAAAGACAGTTTTAAAAATGATGTCCTGTAGAGTTTTGAAGGGGACTGGAGAAAAATCCTAGAAAGTTGTTGGTATAGAGATAACTCCATAAAGGCTGGTATCCCATCACCAAGTCACCTATTATTTACATGTACATACTACAACACATTGACCCAGTTGCTCAGTACCTGGGCTAGAGTGAACAGAACCCCTGACACTCTTGTTCATATCTGTCAGCTGGGACTCCCTGATTGGGGCTGTTAACTTGATCCAATGAGGGAACTCATATTCTAAGAAATCCACCTGGTTGTCCTTGTTCCAATCACTATAGACACTATACCTGTTCTACACTTATAAGCCAAGCACATGAGCCACTAAACACGATGTAGTGTGTGTATGTGCACATTCTGAGCTGGGACTGCACTACCCACCATGCTGCTCACCACTCAGCAAGTAGTTAGGGTATAGATTGCATTAGCCCTCTATAATGATGCTCATTTAATGAGTTAGTGCAGGCAAAATAGGCCAAAATCCTCCTTCTGCACCATTGCACTTCTGTGAGTCTGTGATACTTGTAAAAGTATAATTACAGGCATTAAACATCTGCATTTGAAACAGGCTTTAGGCCCTTTGTCCATGGGGAAGCCAGACACTATTACAGGACCTCTCAAGAAATTGGCTGTACTGGAAATTGCCAGCGTGGTTTACTGTGATCAGGATAAGCAAGTGCAGATGCGTCCTAACCAGTAATGCTTAAATGGTGTTACGATTGTTCCACTGATAAGTTGCAGATATTTAGCAAGTGTCAGTGTAATTTAAGTTTAAGCTCGTTGTGTTATGGCTCACATATACTACGCAGTATACCTTAAGAAGACTTGATCATGACATCTCTCTGTCATACCATGTGATCTGATGGTGTAATCATTTTAAATCATTTTAGCCAGGGACACTTGAAGCATAACACATTGATGGAAGCATGCTGCTGTTTGTAACTGAACAGATTACTATTAGCCCAGACAATGTAGTCCTTTTAACTATAACATCTGTGCACACCAGGAGCTGCAATAAACATCAAATGAATCTTTCATTGTTACATTGCTCATATCTAGTTGTCATGCTATGAGAGCTAACATAAGTATTACCTCATAAGGTACAATTACTCTTCTGAAGGTAGAAGTTCACAACTTGGTGATAGATCAAGGCCTAAGACCTAATTTTGTGTGTGCAAGTAGGGTTATCCATCCTGGTTCAGGGATCATTCATGCCATTTCATGCCAGCCTGCTAAATCCACCACCAACATCTCTAAAATAGTACTTATTCATCTGTGACAACTATAATGACTCATAAACTGCATAGTAATAACAGGATGGGAAACAAAAGGTAGTAAATGATTAATTGTATTATTCACCTTGGCTGTCTTCTCAACTGTTTCCTCATTAGTAATTGACAAAGAGCATTATATATCAAAATAGAGTTATCAGGTCACCTCCATCCCTATTACAAGCCACTGATTCAAGCTCAGCTTGTATAGAGGCCCTGACTGCTGTAATGCAGAATGTCACAGTTGGATGTTGGCATTTAAAAAAGAAAGGTTAGTTTTTAAGCTCTTGAGAAAGTTTAAATTCTGGGCTAGAAATTTGAAATTGTAAACCTTGAGTTGCACCGGACTTGGCTTTGGAACTGATCAAGATCAAGTCAGCACAGCAGGGTGGAAAGTTAGGTTGATGCAATGCCAGATAAGTGGCCAAAGGGAACGAGAAGGCTGGGGTGTAAGTGTGTGTGATAATGAGGCACTTAGAAAATATCAACAGGATCAGACAATGTCAAGGTGGATTTAGGGAGGGGAAATCATGTTTGATAAACCTGCTAGAGTTTGTGAGAATGTAAGTCGTAGAACAGATTGGGCAGGGCTATTGGGGATGTGTATTTTTAAAGAACTTTTGATAAATTCTCCCATTAGAAGCATAGGATTATTAAAATTATCAACATAATACTGGAGGTAAAATACTGGCTTGGATTGAGAACTGATTAGCAGTCAGGAAACAGTGTAGGAATAAATGAATGTTTTATGGAGTGGAATGCAGTGACTAATGGGTTACAATAGGAATCAGTGCTTAGGTCCTCAGTACCATCAATACGTATCAACAGTTTGAATGAGGGAATCAAATGTAATATATGCAAGTTTGCTGACGACACCTAACTAGGCAGGATTGTGAGCAGGTGCGGATGATGTAAAGAAGCGTTAAGGTGAGTTAGACAAATTAAATGAATGGGAAGTTATATTCAGATAAGAATGAAGTTTTGGAAAAGTAGCCCTTGAGAAACCTCAAGAGGAACCCTCAAAAATACATTTTAAGGCCACTTCCAAGGCTCCAGTTTGGTGGCTTGTGCACTTCCCGTTCTCTATGTGTTTGTACTTGCTGCCTGCCTTGTTGCCTCATTTGAGGCTGGCATTGGCCTGCGTTCTTTGAATATGTGATGGGGAAGGCACAAGGTCAGGTAAAATATGTTTCAAAATCTTATCATGTTGATTCTAGCCTCGTAACTCATACTAGTTGAATCAGGCAAACCAATGCTGATATAAAGGCTTGAAATAAATCTCTGTCCCCTTTTTTGCATGTGCATGAAGACTAATAGCTACACAGATGTGGGCACTGCACAGTAACCTTTTTCTGTACTTTGCCAATATGACAGCCTCTAGAACCAGAGGACACAGTTTAAAAATAAGGGGTAGGCCATTTAAAACAGAGTTGAGGAAAAACTTCTTCACCCAGAGAGTGGTGGATATATGGAATGCTCTGCCCCAGAAGGCAGTGGAGGCCAAGTCTCTGGATACTTTCAAGAAAGAGATGGATAGAGCTCTTATAGATAATGGAATCAAGGGTTATGGGGATAAGGCAGATACAGGATACTGATTGTGGATGATCAGCCATGATCATAATGAATGGTGGTGCTGGCTCGAAGGGCCGAATGGCCTTCTCCTGCACCTATTGTCTATTGTCTAAGTACACACTCATTGAGAACAGGAAGCACACTGTATTGTGGGCTGAAAAGCAGAGCTCACAATATCCTGCATTTGTTGCTGACAGGCTCCATACAGGGAGAGATGCAGGCTGTAACTGGAGGATTGACACCTTACCATTCTCCTCCATTCTATTAATCGTGGAAAGGGGTGATTTTGGTCTGATAATTTCCCTCATGAATGGATTTTCCTGGATGCAGTGGGGGCTTGAGTGGAGGATTTGCCCAATGCCCCCGTGTATTTTGAACACTGCTGAGAAAACCTCAATAATTTTAAAAATTAATCTTCTTTACCATATTCTTAAATATTGCCTTTTCTCCTGTTGACAGCTGGATAGGATGATGCGCTTGAAACAGAGTTGCATTATGTCAATAGTTTAGCTTGCAGCTTCGCTAATATATAGGCATACAGTCTTGTGTTACGAATCTTTTGGGAGAAAGATAAAAAGAATCTGTTAAATATAATGATAGGTCAGAAGATCTCCTAATGTAAATTTCAGTTGATGCACTAATATAACTAACAGCAAATAGCACTCGCGCCGGCATCGTTGGAGTATGAATTTATGACAGCATTCAGAAATTGACATGGCAAATGTTATATGGAATCTACATAATCAAATCTTGATTTGCATAAAATATATTATTATTATTGTGCAATTGTCAGCCTGCTCGCAGCAGCACGCTGGCCTGCTTTATCTTCCTAGCATGTAACATGTACATCTAGTGAACTTGTACAGTCACATTTCCGTAGTGTTTGATCAGCTCACTAGAAGGTGATAGCTTGGGAAACGATTAAATCACTCAGGAAGAGTGCTCAGATTACCTCAAACTTCTGAATTTTCTTAAAACAATTCTCAGATACTAACACCTGCAACTCTCAGTTAGTTGCTCATCTTTCATATTTTAATCTGAGAACATTTCCTGAAGCATGGATTAAAAAGTTGACTTTATTTCACTACCAATGTGTCTTATTTTTACTTCTGGAGTGAGAAATGGATGCTGGGACTGCTTCTGGGAACAAGGGGTGGGAATAGAAATGCACAAAAGCCCTGACTTTTTGTGTGAATGAGCTGCTAATTAGCTACAGGTTGGGTGTAGCAGCCAATTACCAGACATGGAGTGGGAACGGAGGCAGACTAATAAGAGAGGGGATCCGATTTAAGCCCACCATGGCAGCCATTGCTGCAGCTGCAGCTTCAATGTTTTCTTTGTACTGTTCAAGCTGGAACAGGAAAAGCCCAGCACCCCAGGCAGCCTGGAGGTCCTCTTCAGGCCATGAGGGAGAGGAAGGTAGTCCTGTACCTGGAAGCTGGCAGGAGGAGGCCACCTCACAGACCTGAATGGAGGCCATTAACACTGTGAGCAGAGAGGATGCAGTCTGCAAACCCTGGATTCAACGCAGAAAAAAGATCATTGAATGTATTCATTCTGGCAAAGCGAATGAACCTTCAGGATTGGCTTCTGGGCATTCAATCTCTAGAATTTATACCAGCTGAGGAGACTGGGTATGCAAGTTGCTCTGATCTCAGGAGGGCTGTGTGTCTAGGGCACTCACTGATCCCTCAGCAAGGCCTGGAGTCATGGTAGTGTTGAGCATCTGCCAACATTGATGCATGTAGCTTGCTATGCATTGAAGTCACTGGCATTGGCCACAGATGTCAGCAGTACCTTTTATTTTCTTGGTTAAGATTGCAGAAGAAACATGCATATAATAACTATGAGATGAATAGAGGGGAGAATGAGCTCTCTACCTTCATGTAATCAGGGCCATGGAGATGCCAGCATTGCTGATGAAGGGCACATTGGGGAAGGTGAGATGGGCAACCTGTCGAAGACGGTGAATTCAGATTGCAAGGCGTTCATTAAGGGCAGAGTTAACATTTCGGTTAGAATGGTCAGAAAGTTCTGCAGAAGGGTCACTAGACTTGAACCTTTAACTCTGCTTTGTCTCCACAGATGTTGCCAAACCTATTGAATTTTTTCAGCATTTCTGATTTTGTTTCTGATAGTAATGACCACATTCAGTTTTAATCTTCTCAAAAGAAACATTTGGGCTTTTGCATTTTACATTATAACTGTGACTGCTGGCTACAAGAAAATAAACAACTGAAGGATTCCCAACTGGTTGACTTCATGTTGGAGTTGGCACAACTGAAGACTAAGCTCAAATTCTTTGAACCCACTTCACTCATTCAAAGGCTAATTATTGAATAAACCTCACAAGGGTATCAACAGAATTAATTAATTTTCTATTCCACATCAAATCCCTTAACAACTATTTTATATTTCAAGTGCTGGTGCTTCACTTTCAAGATGCAGACTGAAAACAGTAGGGGAGCTTTGGTTCAATAGCTTATTCATGAACCTCTACTAAAAATGTATTGAAAAACATTTGGAGCACAAATTCTTCTACAAATTGAAAACTAGAATGCCAAGCAATCCATATTTGGCCATTATATACTATGCGTATTTATCTTTGTATAATAAACACGACTAGATCTTTGGTGTTTTATGGCCTGGGTTTTTGTTTCTGAGGCAATACCTTGAATTACGTTTCCCAGATCTTTGGAGCAGTGAGGCAGATCTGTTTGCCACAATGAGTAAATAGGCTATGAATAATTAAATTACTTTTGAATTAGTCAGGATAACCATTAAACACCATATTCAACTACTTACGCCCTTGGAGCTTACCATTTTTCCATCACCCATCTCTCTCTGTCACCCTCTCTTACATTGCAACCTTTATCTTTTATCCTTTCATCTCTTCTTCATCTCTCTTCTTCCCTATTGTACAACACTGTGTTAGCTCCTTCTTCACCTACTGTTGCTGTCCACTGTCTATCTTGATGATCTTCACTTCTCTCTTGTCTACTTCTTCATCTCTACTTGCTCTCCTTGCTTACTTCCCTCTATACTCACTTAAGTAATTTCCTCGCCATCATCTTTAGTTTCTTGTGTGTGCTATTCTTCTAATATATCTTACTTTCACTTCAGTTCTAACTCTTCATCCTTTAATTTCTACCACCTCTGACAAAGCTGTACCAGGAGAGAGACAGCTGTTTCACTCCTGCTCAGAGACATGAGGGGCTGCTTTTCTTATTCATTTTATTACTCTGTTTATTAATAAGTTATTTGAAAGTGTATACTTCTAATTAGTCACCTCATACAAATCTGTCTCCATTGGGAGAATGATGGTTTATTTCAGAGCCAGAACAAATTGCATCAATAAGAAAGGTTTGAAGAAAGAAATGTTTACATTTGTATAGCACTTTTCACAACATCAACATGTCCCAAATATATTTTAAGGGCTTTTGAAGTTGACCCATTTAAATAATTTTGAAGTTGTAATATAAAAAATGTGGTAGGCAGTGCCTCAAAATCAAGACATTCTGAGATGTTGATTAGTCCAATTTGTAGACAGGAGAGGCAAGCTGTTACTGTTGAGTTTATCCATGAGGGTTCCAAACTTCATTTTGATGAGTGAAAGATGCTTGTGCATGATTTTGTTTTAATGCAGGGTGGTTACTGCACAATGACTACCATCAGCAGAGTGAGTCTTGGTCCAATGGCAAGGGGTTCTAAGACAAGGGATGCCAGGCCCTACCAGGAAACAGTCTGTGCATGAACATACACAGGAGGTAACTAGAACAAACAACAATGTGATGATGATGATCAGAGAAACTGATTTAATGATGTAGATTAAGAGGTAAATAATAACTTGTGCACTAAAGATACATGCTTCCATGAGATGGAATCCTTTACATTCACCTGAGAATTGAACATTTCATCTAAATGATGCCACTCTGACAGCACAGCACTCTTCCAGCACTGCAACAAATGCCAACCTTGAACTTTGCCTTCAAGTGACTGCAATTGGATTTGATGCTATAATATTCTGATAAGAGGTGAGAACGATAGCAGTGAGTCACAGTTGACACAACGATGCTTTTAGAGTTGATTGAAATTGGAAAGCTTACCAAATTCAGCTCATAGTTCATAAGTTAAAGACTCCACTCTTTCAGAAATATAAATGACAAGTGGGATATCATTAACTTGTAATATTCCAAGTCTGAGAAGTTCTCACAAATATTATTGTCATGTACATCACACTGCTTTTAGCTTCCTGGACAACTCCTGCAATCTTCTGTACCATCCCCTCGAATAGTGTCTGTTGAAATGTGATGGAAAAAAGGTTATCAGCATACAGTTTTCTTATTACTATTTACGCTGAAGACAATGTAGGGTTCTGAGGAAGGATCACTTGACCCGAAATGTTAACTCTGTTTTTTCCATCACAGATGCTGCCAGACCTGCTGAGCTTTTCCAGCAACTTTGTTTTTGTTACTGATTTACTTAACCTAACTAGGAAATTACAGTCCTCACGCTTCCTCACTCTGACTGTTCCCAATGGCATGGCTGTCATTTCACCTCCCTGTGAGGCTTTGGAGGCATTTCAAAACAAAAATGAGAATTTTAAAATTGAGGCATTCCTTAACTGGGAGTTAAAGTAGGTCAGCGAACATAGGGCTACTGAGTAAACTTGACTTGGTGCCAGTTAAAGCAATGACACAATAGTGACTATACACCAAAGTAAATTGTTTTATGTAAAGTGAGATATGATATGTTGCTTAGAAATGTTTACTTTTCTAGAATTCTTTGTCAATTTGTATTAACTTTTGTCTTTTTTTTAGTGTCCATTTAGCCAATAAATTTGCTAATTATCATTGTCAACTTGACTATTTAAGTATACAGATAGCTGAATTATAACACTTTCGGCAAGTACACTGCATTATTATGGTGATGCTGTGCTTGATGTCCATATTAGTGCCTCATCTGTTAATACTTTATACATTATTATATGTCAATTATATTTTTGTAAATCTACAATTTCTTGACTAAGGATTTGAAATAGTAAAATGAGACAACATGAAAAATGGAAGTGATTAAAATCAAAATGCGTAGGAATTAGTCCTGTGACCACACAAAATTGGAAAGAAAATGATAGCAAATGAAAACAGAAAAAGAATTGCACCAATCAATTATAATGTCGGAGAGGCAGAAAGAGATGCTCAATGTCAAAACATTCTAAATTATTAATTGTAATCAGCTAGAGCTTTGAAAATAATCAGAAAAGAAGTGGTTATTCCATACAAATTGAAGAATAAACAAACCAAAGGCACCTTTTGTTTGAAATCTTTTGGATTTGTTCTTGAATGAGGTTTTGATGTATTTGCTCCAGAATAGGGTGCAGTAGTTTCAGTCAAGCTCAGGTTGATCATTGCGATTCTTCAAACTACTGCTAGAACAAAGTTAATCCTTTTATTATGGGATGCTGGTAAGGACAGCATTTATTATGCATTTTTAATTGCTCTCAGAGGGTAGAGTGGTATCTGCCTCTCTAAAAGAAATAAGCCTGCCCTAAAGAGTTGCTAGCCAATCAAAGGAATGACAGAAAGTCAGGCTGTGTATGCCATTGGGTGTGAAGGCCCCTGCTGGGACTGCAGCTAGCTGAGAGGATGATGACAGTTCACTGGGTTCAGTAAGGCAGACCCTCCCCTATGCAGGTTGGGGTGTTTTTTTGAGAGCAAGGGGGTGATGTGTTGCAGGGGCTGCCATTGCAAACAGGGTCCCCAATTAGGTGGATCTGCTCACTTCCCAGCCCTCCACGCACACTGATACTGAGCCTATAGGGAAGGCACTGAGCATCAACAGTGTCCTGGAGACCCTCTACCTTAGGTAAAATGTTCATGGTGGTAGGAATAGAGTTAAGTAGCTCAATTGATGTCTGAGGTGGGGGGGTGGAGGGGAAAGAGCCATCCTGTACTGTCCTCACAGCTGGCATGATGCCATGCTGGCAGAAGACACTGTACACCCCAGTCCTTGCCTTATCTTACCAATTTCAGGGTCTCCTCCTCTCAGGCTCACACCCTGTAATGAAGTTCGTAGAATCCCCACAGTGTGGAAACAGGCCCTTTGGCCCAATGAATCCACACTGACCCTCAGAGCATCCCAACCCAGAGCCCACCCCCTCTAACCCACCTAATCTACACATCCCTGAACACCGTGGCAATTTATGGCCAATCCACCTAGCCTGCACATCTTTGGACAGTGGGGAAACCGGAGGACCCAGAGGAAACTCACACAGACACAGGGAGAATGTGCAAACTCCACACAGACACTTGCTCAAGGGTGGGATAAAACTCGGGTTCCTGGTGCTGTGAGGCAGCAGTGCTAACCGCTGAGCCACCATGTGTACAGGGAGCTCTGATCTACTTGCTGATATATTCTTTTGGCTGGGGAAATGTACATGGGAAAATGGAACTAAATCAAAAAAAGGATTTTTTAAAAAGGGTTATTTTCATTATTTAGTTTGCAGATGATTCAAAATGCTTATTTTAGTTAAAGATAAGGAGATAACAAGATGTAGAGCTGGATGAACACAGCAGGCCAAACAGCATCAGACGAGCAGGAAAGTTGATGTTTCAGGTCTGGACCCTTCTTCAGAATTGGGGGAGGGGAAGGAGATTCTGAAATAAATAGAGAGAGATGGAGGCGGATGGAAGATGAATAAAGGAGCAGATGGGTGGAGAGGAGGCAGATAGGTCAGGGAGGCGGGGATGGAGCCAGTAAATGTGAGTGTAGGTGGGGAGTTAGGGTGGGGATTGGTCAGTCCAGGGAAGAAGGACAGGTCAAGGAGGCGGGGATTAGGCTGGTAGGTAGGAGATTGGGGTGGGGCTTGAGGATGGGATAGGCGGGAGGAAGGAAGGACACGTTAGGAAGGCGGGGATGAGCTGGGCTGGTTTTGGAATGCGGTCGGGGGTGGGGAGATTTTGGAGCTTGTGAAGTCCACATTGATACCATTGGGCTGCACGGTTCCCAAGTGAAATATGAGGTGCTGTTCCTGCAACCTTCGGATGGCATCGCTGTGGCACTGGCAGAGGCCCAGGATGGACATGTCGTCCAAGGAGTGGGAGGGGGAGTTGAAATAGTTTGCGACTGGGAGGTGCGGTCATTTGTCGCGAACCGAGCGTAGGTGCTCCACAAAGCAGTCGCCAAGCCTCCGCTTGGTTTCCCTGATGTAGGGGAGGCCATGTCGGGAACAGTGGATACAGTATACCACAAATAGTGGATGTGCAGGTGAACATCAGTTTGATGTGGAAGGTTTTCTTGGGGTCTGGGTTGGAAGTGCAGTTGCAAGGAAAAGTGCTGGGGTGGTGGGGCTGGTGGGGAGTTTGGAGCAGACAAGGGAGTCATGGAGAGAGTGGTCCTTCCAGAAAGCAGATAAGGGTGGGGAGGGAAAAATGTCTTTGGTGGTGGGGTTGGATTGCAGATGGTAGAAGCGCTGGAGGATGATGCGTTGGATCCGGAGGTTGGTGGGGTGGCACGTGAGGACGAGGGGGATTTTGTTCTTGTTGTTATTGAGGGGAGGGAATGTGAGGGATGAGTTGTGGGAAACGTGAGAGATGCGGTCGAGGGCGTTTCGACCACTGTGCAGGGGAAATTACGGACCTTGAAAAACGAGGATATCTGGGATGTCTGGGAGTGGAATGCCTCATCTCGGGAGCAGATGAGGTGGAGGTGAAGGAATTGGGAATAGGGCATTTTTGCAGGAAGGTGGGTGACAGGTGGTGTATTCTTGGTAGCTGTGGGAGTCGGTGGGCTTGAAATGGATATCGGTTTCCAGGTTGTTGCCAGAGATGGAAACAGAGAGGTCCAGGAAGGAGAGAGAGGTATCGGAGATGGTCCAGGTGAACTTAAAATTGGGGTGGAAGGTGTTAGTGAAGTGCATGAACTGTTTGAGCTCCTCGTGAGAGCACAAGGTGGTGCCGATTCAGTCATCGATATAACGGAGGAAGAGGTGGGGGATAGGGCCAGTGCAGCTTTGGAAGAGGGATTGTTCCATGTATCCTACAAAGAGGCAGGCACAGCTTGGGCCCACGCGGGTACCCATGGCCACTCCCTTAGTCTGTAGGAAGTGGGAGGAATTGAAGGAGAAGTTGTTAAGGGGGAGGACGAGTTTGGCTAAGCGGACAAGGGTGTCAGTGGAGGGGGACTGGTTGGGCCTGCGGGACAGGAAGAAGCGGAGGGCCTTTAGGCCATCTGCGTGGGGAATGCAAGTGTATAGGGACTAGATGTCCATGGTGAAGAAGAGGTGTTGGGGACCAGGGAATCGGAAGTTTTAGAGGAGGTGGAGGGTGTGGGTGGTGTCACAGACGTAAGTAGGGAGTTCCTGGACCGGGGGGACAAAATGGAGTTGAGATAAGCGGAGATAAGTTCGGTGGGGCAGGAGCAGGCAGAGACAATGGATCGACCAGGGCAGTCAGGTTTGTGGATTTTGGGAAGGAGATAGAAACGGGCGGTGCGGGATTGGGGAACGTTGAGGTTGGAGGCTGTGGGTGGGAGGTCACCTGAAGTGATGAGGTTGTGGATGGTCTGGGAGAAGATGTTTTGGTGGTCGGTGGCAGGGTCATGATCAAGGGGGCGGTAGGAGGAGGTGTCAGAGAGCTGGCGTCTGGCCTTGGTGATGTAGACGTCAGTGCGCCATGCGACAACTGCGTTACACTTGCCCGCAGGTTTTGTAGTGAGGTTGGGATTGGAGCGGAGGGAGCTGAGGGCTGCACATTCCGTGGGGGAGAAGTTGGAGCGGGTGTTGGGGGTGGAGAGGTTGAGGTGATTGATGTCTCGACGGCAGTTGGAGATGAAGAGGTCGAGGGAGGGTAGGAGGCCTTGGGGTGGTGTCCAGGTGGAGGGGGTGTGCTGGAGGTGGGAGAAGCGGTCAGTAGAGGGAGGGTTAGGCTCACGAATAAAGAAGTAAGCTCGGAGGCGGACGCGGCGGAAAAACTGTTCAACGTCCAAGCCTGAGCGGTATTCGTTGATGTTTGGGTGGAGAAGGATAAAGGTGAGTCCTTTTCTTATTTTGATTAATTGTTTTTCACATTGTTTGCTTTCTGGTTATATCCACTAGGTGGCAGTATAGCAATACAGACCGAAGTTTAACTGCAGGCTGTTATTAAGAATGAAATCTTGATGATCGAAGGGTGGCAAGTGATTCCTCGTAGACTATGTGTAATATATTCAACCATCCACATTTCTTATTGACCAAAATGTAATAAAAAAGATAAAAGGCATTTTAAATATGCTTATGTGCAAAGCATACATAGCTTCCTTCAATTGTATCAGAGATGTAGAGGCTATTAGCTAAGCTCTACTTCTTCCACATCCTTAGTTGCCTTGGAGCCTCTGCAGTTCCTGAGAGGGTAGAAGTCTTACAAAGGAGCTAGATACTAAATTCCAAGATATGGACCCAACAATGATGAAGGAATGGTAGCTTATCTTTAAATGCGATGGTGTGTGACTGAGAGCAGAACTCAGAGGCGATGGTATCCTCTTAGAATGAACACTATTGTTCTGCTCAGTGGCAGGACTTTCAGGACTGAGAGGTGACGTTGCTTCATGAGGATTGATTGCTGATATTGTGTTTGGCAAATTGCCACTCAGCAGGAGTGCTTGAACAGCTCAGAAATTGGTGAATAGGTCAAAGCGTGGGTGGTGCTGTACTCCTGGCTGCGTCAGAAGATGTCTGTGTTTTATGGTCACACAGCAGGTGTGTTTGTGTGCGTGTGTGTTATGTGTCAAAATACCTGGGTGCTAGTTCGCAAAATGGTGGGCATCTGTCTCATTGGTAAAATGAACATAGATCATGCAAGCAGCCTGAGAATCTACAGTGATGCATCTTTTGCATTGATGTATCACTTGTTCAATAGTGGAGGGAAGGGAAAATCTTTAACATGCTTTAACATGCTTCCATGCTTTAACAACACAGTTTAGAAACAAGGGCAAAAAAAAACTAACAAGACTTATCTGAGATAAGACTAGTTTTCACAATACCTCAGACCATAGAAATAGATACAGATTTTGGTTACATTAAAAATAAAACTTGTAAAACAAAGGGGAAAAAAAAACACTGAAAACCTTCCCACCGGATTAGTATCTAAAATTGTGGCTTCAGTTAAGCACACGACTACCTACAATGTAGGTACAGGCCAAAGTTGTATTATGGTGCAAGAATAGAATCAAATGCATTCCTGGAGAGATCAGATGCTTTGCAATGAGCTGAAAAGCCTGGATGACTGAAGTGACTTGTCCAGCCCTTGGAAACTACATTGTGTGGTTCTGTTTGGGGTCAGAGCACTCTCAGGTTGCACTTAATCCAGTCCACAGGAGAGGGTAGTGCAGCATTGGGAGTGTCAAATCAAGAGGGAAGGCAGGGAGTGAAGTGTCTGACACCTTTCTGACTGTGTGCAAATCAACCAGCCTGAAGATGGCCTTCCAAACCACAGCTCAATCGAGAGGCCAGTTCAGGAGCATTTAAAGGTCTCGTCCTGCTCCTGTTGACATTGTGTCATTGGTGGAGAGGTCTCTCTGTTGTGTGGGGACACTGCACAGTAAAAACTGGAAGACTACTTGCTGGCTGAAAGGGATGTGAGTGGGAAGCTGTCCTGATGGGGCACCCTTTGGTCCATGGCAGATATTCCTTCTGACAAAGGCCACCCCAATAGAAACACCCAATCTCTGCCCTTATGAATGATCCCCTCCATCCCATCATTGCAAATTGACTGATTGGCCCTGGTGAGCCAGACTCCTCTCAGCTTGTTCCTGCAGCCTGCTCTTTGTTGCTGGTCCTGGTTAAGGGCATGTCCCAGCCTTTGACCATCACTCGCAGTGGTGGGGGCTGAAGATCTGCCAGCCCTCTGATTGGTTGCCAGGTTTTCGAAGGTAGGATTTCTGCTCTTAAAGCAATCAGAGCCCTGATGCCTGACAGTTAATTGACTGATCAGCAAAGAGTCACCTTGGAGTTCCCAGAAACAGGGATTGCAACGTTGCCTCCCCACCCCCATTTAATACCCTGTGCTCTGGGCAATTTGTCTTGATCGAAGTTCAGCCTCAGTCTTGGGTTAGCAGCTCAGAGATACACAAGTAGCCTCAGGACAAAAACGTGAAAGTGTTCACATTGGGCCTGTGAACCACATTATATTATCTGTATGTCTTCTTGTCATTTAAAATAACACAGTAGAACAATTATATAAAATCTAATGCTGTTATTAGTCATTACTGGTATATTGTCAGTATTCCCATTACTATTACTATTATATAATTAGTCTAAGTATAAATGCTTGTTATTATAAAATGTGTGTAAATCATGAGTAGAGTTATTAATACTGGACTAACAAACCTCTGTTGATAACTGCAGGGAAAAATCTCCAACATACTGTTGAAATAATATTCATTTGAACATGGAAATGTGGGAACCTGGTCTCCCTAAGGCATACTTTTAAAAAATGGGTTCTCATGTCCTCTCTTATTGTCTTTCTTTTCTAAGTACTTCTAGAAGCACATCCCAGCTATATTCTGAGAAAAAGGAAGGAAAAGAACGTCTTGCCCACTGGATTACAGTACTGATACTGAAGTAGGTTGGAGATTTTCCACTGTCTGGCTTCACAATGGCTTAACAATTGGGCTGTGGTCAGAATTTAGTACACTTCTGTTAAATCCTGAGAATTTTAGCTGTGATAGCCCTCTAATAATTTTTGAACTCCTAATTTCCAATAAATGAAGAAAATATTCAAGGAGCACAGTTATACTATTCATATGAATGGACTTCACTGGAATCTACAAAGGCCATTAGCTATCTACTTGCAAGAAAGAATTGATCAGCATAATAATCACGACCAATCTGTATTTTCTGAGATTCTAGCTGGTACTTTTTTTTGAAACACTTGTTAATTTGCAGATACTAGCGGATTCAAGCTGATTTTTGTTTCCTTTCCCTTCAGCAAGTTTCTAAGGCATGCCACCGCAGGTAATGTACACTGGTAAAGCTTCATTTTGACTCATTTATAGAATATTAATAACATAATAATGTGGGGTCTTTGTACCATTCAATGGGTGTTAACATCGATGCTATTAGACAAAGCAATCACATACGGGACTACTGCAAGCAAGATTGAATCAACTTCCTTAGTGGCTGTATAAATTTGGTAGTATGCGTTAGCAGCTAAATGTTAGCAAAGCTGAAGCTATTCAACTTGTCTCCATCTCACATTTATATCCCAGCAATCACCTTGATGTGAGTGCTTTATAGAATTATATCAATTGTTGCGGTTTATTTCCACAGGGGTGGCATGGTGGCTCAGTGGTTAGCGCTGCTGCCTCACAGTGCCGGTGACCCACGTTTGATTCCAGCCTCGGGTGACTGTTTGTGTGTAGTTCGCACATTTTCCCCATGTCTGTGCTGGTTTCCTCCCACAGTCCAAAGATGTGCAGACTGGTGGATTGGCCATGCTAAATTGCCCATAGTACTCAGGGATAGGTGGGTTATAGGGGGTGGGTCTGGATGAGATACTCTGAGGGTTGGTGTGGGCTTGTTGGGCCAAAGGGCCTGTTTCCACACTGTAGGGATATGATGATGAGAACCTTGACCTCAAAATATCTTCCCTGCCCCACACCCAATTAATGATTGAAATTGCTTTTATCCTCTTCTGAAAAATAGCCCAGTACTCAATTCTCCATTGCATTTCAAAACAAATCAATGCCTTCATTAACATAAGCTGTGTTTTCTCTAATTTTCCAACAGCTGGCCTCCTCACTGCACCCTCAAGAATGCCGCGACTCCAAATTTATCTTGATAAAAAGCCCAAGGCCACCTGCAATAAGCTTCCACGCCCGAAGTTAAGTTGAACACATCCCCTTTTTCAATTCTCACCAGGATTCTCATCTATTAATATTAATATTAATACTCTCATCTATGCAGCTCATGTAGTCTTCACTCCTGTGGCCTACTCATCAATCACCACTTCCTTAGTAACATCTCTGGTGATCATATTTTCTGCCACCATATGCCTTTGCTTCCTTATTACATCAAATTGTTTAGAGGGTTAAGTTATGTGGATAGGTTCCAGAAACTTGTCTTCTTTTCCCTTGTGACCAGGTAATTTTCGGATGATCTGACTGAGGTGTTTAAAATGCTGAAAGGATTGTATGAGAGATCCAATAGATATAGAGAAGCCATTTTTTATTGCTGAGGAATCAAGAACAATGAAAGCTATAGTGGTGGGACTACCTTCCTAAAAGGCTATGATTGTTGAACCAATGAAGCTTAGCAGCCAAGGCCAATAGACTTTGTCGGCTCAGGGTATCAAGTGCTAGTTTGAGAAATGGAGTTGAGGTGCAGATCAGCCATGATATAATTGAATGGCTGAGCAAATTGAAATGGTTGAACAGTCTAGTCTTGTTCTTGCTTCTATATTCCTAAATAGGTGGGAGGCAGTTGGTTCGCTAGATGGCCGGTTTCTGATGTGCAATTCCCACAGTGGCTGAGGTTACCATGAAGGATTCTCCTTCTCAGCCTCTCCCCTCACCTGAGGCATGGTGATCCACAGGTTAAATCACCCCCAGTTGTCCCTATGGTCTGGTAAGTCTATGGCAACTTCACTTTTCCGTCCAGAAGTGTTGCAACACTGGATCTTTCTTATCTTGTTCATAGTCTGAAATACATCCGTATTTCTAAGTATATGGGTTTCTAACCAATTTCTAACCAATTATTTTTATTAGTTGTTTCAAACGGAACTGACTGTGATTTGTTTTGAGGATGGAACTGGTCTCAGGGAATCGATGAAAATTAAGGATGAATGCTTCAGTAAAGACTTTGGAAATAAGTGCCTCAAGTAATACATTATTTTTAGTAAAGTTTGATCCTCCATTGATCATAACGTTTGAGCATAACATGAGTCTGATTATCATAAAATAGAATGGGGAAAAAGTAATGCAAATCATGCAAGCTTTAGCTACTTGTAATCAAAATTTTATGAAACGATAGGCAACTTGCATCTTCTTAAACTAAAAGGTTGTATAATTTCATATCATTATGTAACATAATGGTTTTCATTCATATGGTTCCATATTTCTCACTCCAAAGAAAAAAGAAAATATTACATTTGTGTAGCACCTTTCATTATCGCTGGTTGTGTTGTAATATAGGAAACACAGCAACTAATTTGCGCATAGAAATTTCCCACAAACTGAAAAAAGATTTTTTTTGTAAAGTGGATTAAGTGATAAATATTGCCTTGGTGATAGGAGTGAATTCCTTACTGTTATCCAGAAAGTTTAAGGTTCTTGCGAAGATTTGTAGCTTGTGTTGTGGATGAGGTTGTTGGCTTGCTCACTGATCTGGCTGGTTATCGTACAGACATTTTATCACCATGCTAGGCAACATCATCAGTGTGGCCTCTGATGAAGTGATGTTGTTTTACTCCACTTGGTATTTATATGATCCAGTCTGTTACATTGGGTTGTGTCATTTCCAGTTCAGTACTGCATGGGTTTGTGTATGAGGTCTAATTCCACATATTTGTTGATTGCATTAGGAGTTGAAAACCAGGCCTCTAGCAATTCCCATTCATCATTTAAAATAACACAGTTGGCTCAAGACATGCATGTTAATTCCAAGTGGAGTAGAACAACATTGCTCCATCAGAGGTCGCACTGATGATGTTACTGAGCATGGTGACGAAACATCTGTACGGTAATCAGCCAGCTTGTTGAGCAAGTCAACAACCTCATTCAGAAAGTGTCAAAGTGATCCTTTCCACTCCGGTGAATAGAAAAGCAGGAGGTCAGAGTAACATGTCACCTGAAGGATTTTCCTTTGACTGTGTAGCATTTCTTCAGTGTTAGTCTAAAAAGTTGTGCTCAAGTCCTGGAGTAGTACTTGAACTCACAACCTTCTGTTTCAGCAGTGAGTGTGTGGATAATTGATCCACAGCTGACACAAGAGGTGCATTAATATAACATATTAAAAGTTATATGCCTTTGTACTTCAAAGACTGAGAAAAGTTACTGCTGGAGAGTCCAATAAGCCCATCATCTTTGTGCCAACTCAATAAACTAGTCACTCATTTAATTTTTACTTCCCAGCATTTGGTGTAGATCCAGGTTCCTATTAAATGTGTTGAAAGATTTTGCTGCAACCACCAAATTGGGCAGTGAATTCTACCCACCACCCCTTGGGTGAAAAGGCTTTCTGTCATGACCCCTCTAATGCCTTTACTGATCACTTAAGTATGTGTGCTCCTGGTAATTGACTTCTCTGCTAGGGAAAATAGGTCTTCCCTGTCCAAACTACCCAAGCCTCTCATTATTTTGTATATGTCAATTAAATCACCCCTCAGCCTCCTCTGTTCTAAGAGAAACAACATAAGCCTATCCAATCTTTGCTTGGAGCTGCAATTTCAAACACTGGTATCATTCTTTTCAATCTCCTCTGATACCCTCATGTTATTTTTCTTCCTGTTGTTAGTTTCTAATCACACATTTTATGTCAACCTTTTCCCCTTATTAATTTCTATGTCTGCAGTTATACTGGTTTTGTTTATGTAAGCTCATCAAAAGCTGAGCCATCTCTCCTCTATTCCCTAAAAAACGCTCTACAGAATCATAGAGCTGTGGTTACAACACAGAAGGAGACCAGTCAGCACATTATGGTCAATATAGGAGCAATTCATCTCGTGCTAATCCCTTGCCTTTGTTCTTTAGCCCTGCAACACATTTCTCTTCAGATGGTTATGATCTTTTTCGCTCCCTTTTGTCGCTCAGTCACTAAAATGCCTAGTACACAAAATAATGGTTTAACTAATTAGAAGAATAGAATCAAAATTGTAATTACGTTTATTCATCAAATTATATTTTGTGCCTTTTAATGCCTTGACTAAAGATGTACTTAATCTCTGAAAAATAGTGTGGTTTTGAATTTTCCAAGTAGTTCAAAAGGAAAGAGTAAGAGTAGTGATAGGAGTGATGGTGTGACAAGGAAGAGAAAATTAAGGCAGTGGTTTTAGTATATGATTGAGAGAAAGGATACAAGGACTGTACACCTGTAATGTAGATAACCAAAGAGTTATGTAGGACTTGCAACTCCAGTAAATAAGGCAGCTGGTGTGGGCTGAACATGTTCAAGAAAACTATATGTAACGTGTAATATGTTGTCCAGAATGGGAACAGTCTGCGAAAAGAGAATGGAAGTTTTTTTTTAATAAACATTAACCTGAATGTAGCCCCAGATAGTGCAACTTTGCTACTCACAGCTCCCCATTAAAACCGTGTAATACTGCCATCCACCGTCCACTCCTCCTGATTGTCACTGTCCTTTTCTCTTAGTCATCACCCTCCCTCCTGATTAGTCGCTCAAAAAATAGCTATCTCAGGGTTGCTGTTGATATCACAGCATCTTAAAATTCAGCTGATCCTCTTCAGCTGATGAAATAATTAAGTATCCCCAAAACTTTTTTTGTGGTTCACTAATGTAATTGATGCCGGAAGCCCTCGGCTAAATACTTTGTAGCCCTTGGGTATTCTAGTGCCCAGCTTGTGCTTGTCAGTTGATGCAAACCAATTTCTAGACCAACGTTTCATTATTTTAAATGTATCATTCTGAATATGCCAATTAGACCTTCAATTCAATATTATGCTTATTGAAATTCAAAACAAAAAATAACAAGTTATTGTTTTAAAATGTTTGTTTCAATAATTGCATTATGTTACTGTATTTTCTATCTGTTTCTACTTCGTGAGGATTCCTGCATTGGTTTGTATAACAGTTTTATGACTATTTACCTTAATTCTATTCTGATCCTACCTTATCTCCAACATTATCTCTTGCTCTTGATTGCTGGAATATTCTGTCACATACTGTGTTCCTTCGTGCATGCTTCCTGGTTTCTTAATGCACTCATGAGAATAATGTTTGACAAATGCCTGGGGCACAAACAAATAATTCATAAATATTGCATGTGCATTGATGTCCAATAAGTCTACCACATCTAAAAGTGGGGCCTGATCTTTTTTTCAAGACCCCATGCTGATAATGTGCGGGGAAGTGTGGAGCAGGTAGTTAGTCTGAAGATTCTTTGGTGACAAGAATTCCTTAAAAAATAAACCAGCATTTTAAAAATGTAAGATTATTGCTGTGGTACCATGAGTAGTGGCAGTGCTCCCCCACTCCATAACATCCCATTGCACTGCACCTCCTGTTGCCACTCTACACTCTCTTGGAACTTAACTTTGCTATGAATGGTGAAGCAAGCCTGATGTTCACTTTACCTGTGAATACACAAAAAACAATTTGTCAAATTGATATTAATGAGGTCCATACACTAACTTCAAGATGATTTCAAAGGATGGGTTTTCTTGTCCCAAAAATGTTGCAAATGAAGCTGATTAATTAAGGCCATGGGACTGGAAATTTAAATTTTCCCGAGCCCCATGCAAACTTCGCTAAAGGTGGAAAAAGGTTGGAGTTCAGCAGGGGTTAAGACTCTGCAGCCATCTTAACATTGATCATAGGAAAGATCCTGAAATATTTTATTGAGCTGATTAGAGAGGACATTTTTTAAAAAAATCTGAATGCAAATAGGCATAGCATATATAGTTTTGTGAAAGGGAAATCATATTTGATTAACTTATTGGAGAGTTTTCTGAGGAAGTCACAAAAACGGTGGTTAAAGGGGAACCTATTAATGTGTTGAAT
>JAHRHZ010000021.1:24013910-24117877 GCA_024137785.1 Ginglymostoma cirratum | reverse complement strand
CTGTAAAAGTGTCCACTCTTTTTTCCACTCTTAGGTGATGATGAAATAATTTCTCTTGTGGGAGAAAGGAATTTAATTGTACCTCAACTGGAGGGATTGTAAAGAAACCCAACTAAGCTCAGCATTAGTGAGGAAGTTGAAGGATTTGGTTCAGTCCTTTGACTTGATAGATGTCTGCTGATATCTTTATATCTCTGACACTGTATTCTTCAGTTTGGTGAGGGCTGGAACAAAGCATCTAGTGTTGCACAATTTACATTTCAAAGGTGGATGTTTCCTGTATTCCAGTGGCCTACTTGTGACAGTTTACATTCACTGGTGTGGGTGGAACTTGTTCTGTGCTCAATAGGGTCAGCATTCTGCCATTGTACCACCTGCAGGTGGAGGATGAGCAGTTCTGTCTATTCTGTCACTTCTGTGCAGGCTGGAGGAAGAAGCGGGTGTTATCTCCTCCTTGCAGCTATTTAAAACTTTAAAAGAAGTTAAAAAAAATGCAGCATTGCTATAAAACAGGATCAAAAGTTTTATCAGAAGTTTAATTAGAAGTGGTGCCATAGCACTGTGTTTAAAAGCTTGTAAACAAAGACATGAAGACAGATTTGCAATACTGCAGAAATAGCAAGGCAGATGATTAAAGCAAAATTGCAAAATTAAATCTTAAAAACTGGCAAATTACAAGTAGGATTGATATATGCAGATTTAAAACAGCTTAGAAGGAGAAAATAAATAATTATATTAAGAAGAAAATGGTAGCAGATATAATATTATCTCAAAGACATTTTGTCAGCAAAGGGCAAAATTGAACGCAGGATCAGACATGTTGGAGAAAACAGTCTCAGGATACAGAATTGCTTTCAAAGAAATACTGAGCCTCAAGCTGAGCAAATAAATTCACTGAAACAAAAACTGGAATAGTTGGGGAAACTCTGCAGTTCTGGCAGCATCTGTAGAGAGCAAACAAAGTTAACATTTTGAGCCCACTGAACCTTTTTTGGTACTGTGCTGAAGAAGGGTCACTGGACTTGAAACATCAACTCTGCTTTCTCTCCACAGATGCTGCTAGACCTGCTGAGTTTCTCCAGATCTTAGGCTTCAGATCTTCAGCTGCCTCAGTTCTTTTGTTTTAAATAAATACTCTGTTATATTAACCAGGACCTACAGGAAACGATATGATACATCACCAAATATAAAAGAAGGCATAACACAGTGTGGAGCTGGCTCTGACTCCAGCATCTCGAGTTCTTATTATCTCTAAAAGAAGGCATAGGTGCTTTTGAAGAAATTCTTGACAATTAATACTTTGATAATTACTTTCGTCCGAAAGTTAATAAAACTCTTGAAAGGGCAATATTTAACTGTAGAAATTAATATCCAGACAATCTATAGAAAATTTCATTCATGATCTCCAAAGATTCTGGAATTTTGAAATCAGAATTTAGGAGGTCAAAGGGTGACCTGATTGAGATTTATAAAATCATGAGGAACAAGGGTCCAGGCCAGAAACGTCAGCTTTCCTGCTCCTCTGATGCTGCTTGGCCTGCTGTGTTCATCCAGCTCTACACCTTGTTATCGTAGATAAGGTGAATGACAAGGGTCTTTTCCTTAGGGTGGGGGAGTTGAAAACCAGGGGCATATTTTTAAGTTGAGAGAAGAAAGGTTTAGAAAGGACATGAGCGGCAACTTTTTTCACACGGAGAGTGATTCATGTGTGGAATGAACAGCCAAAGATTGTGGTGGATGTAGATACACTTATAATGTTTTAAAGATATTTGGATAAGTTCACGGATAGGAAAAGTTTTGAGGGATATGGGCCAAGCGCAGACAGATAGGACTAGTTTAGTTTGGGAATGTGGACTGGTTCGAGTGAAGGGTCTGTCTCCATGCTGTATGACTCTATGACTCTATAAGAGACAAAATTGTTGGCATTATTCACAAATCTTTGTCAAAACACTTATTACAGTCCAAACAAGATTTCGCTTTAGAGAAAGCCATTCATATTGTGCTGAGAGCAATGCTTTAGGGAGACTCCTAGAGGAGGGATCTACATCCTAACCACAGGAGACCAAAAAAACATACCATCTCTACAAGCTATAAACACTCTACAGACACATGAGACAAGGCAACACAAAGACTAGGCAAAACAACAGATGCTAATGCTCAATGTTAACACTTTGGAACAGAGGAAAAATATCTCACAGGCTGAAGCAATACCTTTTTATTATCAAAAGAATGCTACATCTTAAAACTATACAGGTTACTTTCAGAAGATATGCAGACATAGCACACAGTTCCACAGCAGCAAATCTCATTTATACACAGAAACCGATGTGATAGAGATTAAAAAGATGCCCAGGGCATTCCTAGGGGAAATTGGTAATTCAACCAGCTCAAGTTTGACATAATCTGTTTATGTCAATGGATACCTCATTTATTTTAAGATTAATACAAGTTGAGGTTCATTGCCCTATCAAATCAAATACGATGGTCAATGAAAAGAAGACACAGCCTTCCAAGATTAGGTTCAGGTAAAAAACTCTTTATACTAAAGTTACGTGACAAGAAAAATTGCTGTACAGAGCATAAAAGAGTTGACATATACATGTAATTCATAATCAACACCTGTCATTTTGAGCCTGCATGTACCTTTTGCCCTCCCCCTCCTTATAGTTGCAGAACGTGTTCAACTAGTTCCAAGGGAATAATCGGTTCAGGTACAGACTGTTCTCAACCAATCACTCAAGGGGCAATTGGTAGAGTGTTTCATTAGATTTCACAGACTATGGCAGAATCCAAAAACAAAACCTATTGACAGTACCTACTTTAGCAGAAGAGGATTGCCTCATACAGGTGGGGAATCTGTGACTGTACAGGAGTGGTGTAAATGTTCTACTGGAGGAACAATTTACAGATGATCAGAATCAACATCAATGCTCAAGCCAAAGACATACCAATCTTCCAAGTTCAAGGAAAACACATTCTGGAAGAATTTGGAAACTTCCTGAATTTATGAAGGTGGGTTTGGGTGATGGGGCAGGTGGTGAATAGGTTGCTGGTAAATGTAAAAGTGGTTATATACCTGCATTTATAAATGCTAACTATTGGAAAATAGCTTGGGTTGTGGGGAGTTCTTGTGTAAAGTAATGATTCTGAATGTGCTAATGACATGGACTGCTTTAAGCAGATGTCATACAGTCTTGTGTGGAGTGTTAGAAGTTTGACTTGAGATCCTGATGGGGTCATGTGCGTGATCCCTGGCTCCTGATAGTTCTAGTACTTATGTCTAACCAGTGAATGTAACTTGTCATGCATTAAACTACATCTTGTTAGGCCAAGTGTCTCTTCTTGTTAAGATTCGCTAGTGGTTCATCCACTACAATTTTGAATGAAACACCTCCTTTAATCCAGTACACAGACAGGATCGGGTCCCTTAGAGACTGGTCAACACTGCAGGGCTGGGGTGCATCTTTACCTGGAACAATGTTATTTTGAATTGATTTTGGTAAGTTTCCACTCTAGCTTTGTAAATTCACTGTTACATTTTGTTTACATTACAGGGGCTGTTCAACTTGAATAGTGGTATTCTTTAAAAACAATATGAGGATGATTGGTGACTCTATTTATTAGAAGGTAGTAGTTTGTTCAGCAGCACAGTTAACAATGGAGACTGGTAAAGAAGGAGGCCGAGGGTTCGGACAGCTCCAGAAGCGGGCACTTTACTAGAAAAAGGACCAGATAAATGGAGTGACTGTGCATTCCACTGAGGTGAGCTACTGCTAATTAAAGACTATATCAAGGGCCATTTTATGGGACTGCTGGCATTTTGTTGATAGCTGCTGGCTTTTTGTTGATGGCGGGATGATCACCCACTGCACAGCGAGAGTGTCAGGTTAACAGTAACAGACTCATTACAGTGGTCCAGGGAAGCCACTGGAAGAAGTCCATGCCCATAGACGGGTCCAGCCATGGACAGGAAAGGCAGCCCTGGAAAAGTTTCCCCTCCAACCCTTAGCCCCTTGTCTTGTTTATTATATTTTTTAAAACCTGGGCATCTGAGCTCTGAGATCCTGCCTGCCTCAGCAATGACCTCGCAATATCTCCTGGTGGCACTGCTGAGGCCTCAGGGGCCTGCAGCAACAGGAAACTCCGCCATCTTTCATGGTTCACAGGCTCACTGATGATTTCATAGGCCCATTGTGGTAAAATTGCTGAGGTGGTCCTACTGTCATAGGACGAGAGTTTTGCCCTGATCTCAGGAGCTCTGAAGTAGATGGTAAACTTCAGATCAAGGTTTGAGAGTGCTGCATGTGTGCAGCACAGAAGATATATCCTGAAATCAGTGGGAAGCATGGTTCTACTTCTGATATTTCAATGCTGCTGTGATGTATACTGTTAAAGATCGGAATGTCCTGGAACTTAAAATGTTTAAAAAAAGACAGGTCTCTATCAGTGACAGCTGTTTTGCAAAAAAATAAAGAAATTGCATAAAAGGCAAATACCAAACGCACAATAACTTACCCATGTACCATTGTTGTAAAGATATTTTGCAGTGACACAGAAGAAAAGCTTAACTGCCCTATTAATCAAGTGATCTGGTGCAGACTCTGATCGATTGTAATTTACATTCATAATGTTCCTTTAGAAGTAAAAATGTTCAGAAGCAGTGATTCATAGCATGAACAATTCATTATGAAACAATATGTGCAATTGTAAAGAGAGTGCCTTCAGCTTATTCAAATCAATAGACTGTTTTAAATAAAGGAGAGTTATTACAATTTAAACGTTCTCTTGATTTAGCACATTGTCTCCTCAGTGGTATTAAGGGTAGACATTGCTGACCTGCAAAATGAAATCGTATTAAAACACTTTATTGACCTTTGTCATCACACTCTTGTTGACACGTTAGGCCAAAAACAATAAGTAATTTTACTGTTACAATATTGTTAATTCAATCTGGGAAGACCGGAGTCTGGGAATTGGAGTAAGTATGTATCAAACAGTTTAGTTTATGTTTGTAATGTCCATCACAATTTCTGTGTCAAGATTGTCAGTACTCCTTTTAAAGCATTTTATTTTCGTAGTGATGATGCTCCTGATTGACATCTGGGTATGGCACAGCTGCTGGTACTATCAATGGAAATGCAATATTTGCTCCGGTCAGTAGCCCGGAAAACTGTTTTCTTCCTGGTTTTCTTGACTGCTGTCAGTCTTTGGAGTTTGGTCATTTGACCAGCAAAACTACTGAGTCAGTTCAATAGGGGAACAAAAATTGAAGCAAGTGATGTATAAATACAAATTCAGCCAGCCATTTATGATTTAACCATGACTAGCTGTATAGCTACAATCTGCGAATGATTGCTAGGTGAACATTCCTGGGTATAGCATTATAGAAAGCACAGGGAAATTGGGGAATGAGGGGAAATAGCAATAATGGTAAAAGGCACAATTACCGCAGAAGCATGCAGTACTGGTGTTTGTACGGTGGAAACAGCATGGATAGGGTTAAACAACAGCTAAAGGTTCAGAGCTGGAATAAGAGTTACCTATACAGACCTCCTGATGATAACCAAGTAGGGAAGTAGATAGCAGAAATCATATTAGTTTGGGAGAATTTAATCTGCACACACACTGTGAGAACCAAACCGCTCACGTAATAAAGGTAATTAATTTGTAGAATATATTCAAGAAAGAAAACAACAAAAAGAAGAGGACTCCCTTAGCTTGACTTTAAAGCATCAATATAAATTACGTGCTTTAATCGCCGAAGTATGGTTTAAATTCATGGCCTTCTTATTCAATTTGTTACATGGATATTGTCTAGCATGGATACAAGAAAATACTTCTTGGATAGATGGGGCTGATGAGAACAATTGTAGAACACCATCAGCTGACTCGGCACAAACCAGAAATTGAAACTAGGAAATTGCTGGTCCATTGAGCTCAACACTGAATCAGATAGTGGCTTTAACCATTGAGCCACTGGGGAGCAATAAATTACAATTGACTGTAACCATACCTCTTACCTGCTTTAATCAGGACATCCTGACAATAAACAGCGGCAATGAAAAGAGCGGCAGCAGTTTGCAAATTTCTAAAACTGGCAAAGTCAGCAGATTTACTGAATCCATAGAGGGCTGCTACACAGAATTAAATCCACCCTTTTAGCACATTACTGATTGAGAGATTGACCACACAATGTTACAAAAAGGAAACCAATGACTAGCTATACTTGCCAGAGTATAATATACACATCTGCTACAGCAATAGTTACCTTAGAAACTCATTATGTAACATACGACAGTGGGCCTGAACACAGCAATGAATCAGACAGTGGAAAACAGAACAACAAAGGCTCAAGTTCTGGGTAGATATTTGATGCCTAACTGGGGAAGAAGAATCATCGTGTTAGAAAAAACAGATCTTAAAAAAATTATTTAGTCTGACCAGCACCATTACTTCTATGTCAATCTGAATGTTTTTATCTCATTTCCAGCTCTAGTGAAATTGGTGTTAAATTCAACACTGTCATCTCCGGATCTCTTGTAATAGTTTCAAGAGTTTAATACCATGGAATAGTGCATTAGCTAGCTAGAAGTATGCAACACTTTTGAACTAAATAAACATTTTAAAATATCACTGATTTTTAAAAAAATATCAGTTTGTTTAGTTTTGTACTTTTAACTATGTGTTGTGCATTTAAGAAAATGCTATTTTACCTTGCTTTCTGTCTTGTACAGATACTTAATAATCTTTGCAAAATTGTTAATTAATTGTCACAAGCTTACACTCAGTAATGCAGGCAACAATGAACGTACAGGTGACCAAGTTCCTCATTATATCCATACAAAAACTTTCAAAACTCCCCCAAATTGTTCGTATATTAAACAGAAATTATGCTTAATGCCTCCATGGAGAGCCTGGTATTGAACGTCTGGTTTGGTAATACCCCGAATATTGTCCGGAAGGGGAGAAGTAGATTTCAATTTTAAAAAGCATAGAAGTGATGCCAGCTTCCTTTTGTTTTGAAAAGCTGAACAGAGTGTGGACATCTGGAACGTCCACTAGTTGTTTTTTGAAGTGTCTAGCAATAAGTGTGAAACGTCTCAGGTATTGTTGCTGAAGGACTTTGTCATGCTATTTTGCTCCATGTTTGCATTGTTCCTGCTACATTTTCCTCTGCTGACATGGTTTACAGCCATTAAGAAATAGTGAACATTCCCATTTATGACTTTCTGATCGAGAGAAGATCATATATGAAACAATTCCCCACAATCAACATCCTGGGGATCACCAGTGACCAGAAATTCAAATGGACTCACCATGTAAAATAGTGGCTAGAAGAGCAGGTCAGAGGCTAGGAATACTGCAGTAAGTAACTCAGCTTCTGACTCCCCAAAATCTGTCCACCACCTATAAGGCACAAGTCAGGACTGTGATTGAAACTCTTCACTTGCCTGGATGGGTGCAGCTCCAACAACAGTCGACAAGCTTGACACCATTGAGGACAAAACAGCCCACTTGTTTGGCACCGCATCCACAGACATCCAATCTTTCCACCACCAATGCTCAGTAGCAGCAGTGTCTACTATCTGAAAGATGCACTACAGAAATTTACCAGCGATTTGGAGACAGCATCTTGCAAATTCATGACTACTTCCATCTAGAAGGACGAGATCAGTAGATATGTGGGAACGCCACCACCTGCAGGGTCTCCTCCAAATCACTCACTATCCTGACTTGGAACTATATTGCCGTTCCTTCATTGTCTTTGGGTCAACATCCTGGAATTCCCTCCCTCAGGGCATTGTTGTTCATCCTACAGCAAATGGACTGCAGCAGTTCTAGAAGGCAGCTCACTACCACCTACTCATCACTACTTTTTGAATGACAACCTGGGATGAGTAATAAGTGCTGACCCACCCAACGACATCCATTTCCCACAGGTGAATAAAAATACATGCTTATGATACAACCCTGAAGAACTCATGTAACAATGTATTGGGTCAGTGATGCTTGACTTCCAACAAGCATAATAATCTTCCTTTGTGCTTGTTATGATTCCAATTTCCAATTTCCTCAATTCCTACAGTATCAAAGGCAGTTACTCTTAACTTATTTCTTAAATTCAAGTCTTCAGTCCTCGTGAGGCAGGCTCTGTTGTCATTGTGGATCAATACTTTTATGGGAGTCTTCTTTTTCTATGAGATACTTAATTTACAATTGAATGTGGCAGGGCTGCAGTGATTTGACCTGATAAAATTGTTTGTGAGATTGCTTGAATCTATGTCAATATAATGTGATCTTTCTGCCATTTAGATATAATTTTGGAATTGTTAGTGCATGGCTCATCATCTGGCATCCTCCTTGATGATTTAGCAAAAAGTTAACTCAATAACTTATTGCATTCTAATCGATGGTTGTAAGGGGAACTCAATCTGAACTGGTTAATACAAGACAGTTTGATGAGCTGGTATAGGAATCATTCACTCTCAGACATATACTGGTGATAATCCTCAAAATTCTTTAGTGAGAGTAAAAGGATTTGTTTGGGATGTTAAAACCAGTGTTGTTAAAATAATCCTGTACTCCTAGATATTTATAATGAGGTATCTCTGTGGAGGTGGGGACAAGAGGAATGGGGATACTGAGCTGGATGGGTTGGAGTACAGGAGGTTAGTCCTGGGGACCCACAGTGGATTGAATTCCCACATTTGATCTGCGACCTTGGAGTAACTGGCTATGAATTTTTAAGAGTCAGTGTATTTCTTTTTCGATACTCATACCTAAATGATAGTCAATCCATCTGCAAATTTCTGTGAAATGTCTATTGCCACATAACAGCAGCAGATGTTGACAGATATAAAGGATAAATGTGTGAAATGGGAGTGTTGAGCCTTTTGATATTGGTGGTAATGTAAAATTCTGTATTTCTATAAGTGAGACAACAGTTTATCACTGCAATCTAATTCTTGTTAGCACGTTAGGACAGGAACTTGGGCTTGGCCCAAGATGTCTTGGAAGCTGTACAGCTGGGAATTTCAGTACCATTGATATGTCTTTCTATTTCAATTGGACTGATATTCATTCAGGAGTAAATACAAGTTAGTCATGTTTGCTGTAAGGCAGCTTTTCAAGGACTTTCTTGAAAATATATTGCCTGTGAGAATTAAAACAATTAAGGATGTCCACATAGCATCTGGACTGAACTAAACCCATGGAAATGTGATTGAGAAATTAAATTGTAATTTCAGGAGTGTCAGTCAGGGTACGTCCTCGCTGTTGCAGCTTTTGTAAGCATAGGTGCCTGTAGAATGCAAATATGATGTACTTGAGAATTAGCACAAACTAAAATACAGCAGCAGGCCATTCAAATCCTCAGGCCTAATCTACTATTCAATGAAATTATAGACAATCTGTGTCTTATCTCTAACTAAATTTTCAAACTAAAATCTACCAACCTCAGTTTGGAAATTTTTCAGTTGATGTAACCTCAGCAGCTCTTGTTTGTTTGGGAGTGGTGGGTAGAATTCTTGATCTTCATTTCCCCTTGTGGAAAGAATTGCACTCCCACATCTCCAGTGAACTGCAAAACTCTAATTTTAAAGTTATGCTCTTGTTCTGGACTCCCCCAGTAGGAGAAATAATTTCTTCCTAACAATCCAATTGGACATTTTAATAATTTGAGATCCTTTGAGTGCAGATTAGTCTTCTATGTTTGAGGAAGATCAAGCCTAATCAATGCCAGCTTTCTCCATAATTTAATTCCTTCAACCTTGGTACCATTCTAGTAAATAAAGTCCATTCTTTCTGAGTTGGAATGTTTAGAATGCCAGATTTTCTAAGCAGAGTTTTCTGTAACGGTAGCAAAACGTTCATTCCTATGAATTTCAGCCTCCTGGAGATGACTCCAGAAATACCATTATCCTTTTAAATTATTTTTTGTCCCTGCCACTAGGTTTCAGCAATTATGGAGCATGGGTCTTTAAATCTCTCTGCACTTCAACAGTTCCTAGCTTCACACCATTTAGAAAATACTCTGTTCTATTTGTTTAAAGTGGATGACCTCATTGTTCCCCATGTGGAATAGTATCTCTGATATAACAAGGTGTGGGGCTGGATGAACACAGCAGGCAAGGCAGCATCGTAGGAGCAGGAAAGCTTGATGTTTCGGGCCTAGACCCTTCATTAGAAATGGGGGAGGGGAACAGGGTTCTGAAATAAATAGGGAGAGAGGGGGAGGCGGATAGAGGATGGATAGAGGAGACGATAGGTGGAGAGGAGGCAGACAGATCGAAGAGGCGGGGATGGAGCCAGTAAAGGTGAGTGTAGGTGGGGGGGTAGGGGGGAGCTAGGTCAGTCCAGGGAGGACGGACAGGTCAAGGGGCCGGGATGATGTTAGTAGATAGGAGATGGGGGTGGGGCTTGAGGTGGGAGGAGGGGATAGGTGAGAGGAAAAACAGGTTAGGGAGATGGAGATGAGCTGGGCTGGTTTTGGGATGCAGTTGGGGGAGGGGAGATTTTGAAGCTTGTGAAATCCACATTGATACCATTGGGCTGCAGGGTTCCCAGGCTGACTATGATTTGCTGTTCCTGCAGCCTTCAGGTGGCATCACTGTGGCATTGCAGGAGGCCCACGATGGACATGTCGTCTGTGGAATGGGAGGGGGAGTTGAAATGGTTCGCGACTGGAAGGTGCAGTTGTTTGTTGCGAACTGAGTGCAGGTGTTCTGCAAAGCGGTCCCCAAGCCTCCGCTTGGTTTCCCTGATGTAGAGGAAGCCACAACGGGAACAGCGGATGCAGTATACCACATTGGCAGATGTGCAGGTGAACCTCTGCCTGATGTGGAAAGTCTTCTTGGGGCCTGGGATTGGGGTGAGGGAGGAGGTGTGGGGGCAGGTGTAGCACTTCCTGTGGTTGCAGGGAAAAGTGCTAGGTGTGGTGGGGCTGGAGGGGAGTGTGGAGCGGACAAGGGAGTCGCGGAGTGAGTGGTCCCTCCAGAAGGCAGATAAGGGTGGGGAGGGAAAAATGTCTTTGGTGGTGGGGTCAGATTGCAGATGGCAGAAGTGTCGGAGGATGATGCGTTGGATCCGGAGGTTGGTGGGGTGGTACGTGAGGACGAGGGGGATTCTTTTTTGGTTATTATTGCGGTGACGGGGCGTGAGGGATGAGTTACGGGAAATGCGGAAGACACAGTCGAGGGCGTTCTCGACCACTGTGGGCCTCTTCGACCTGTCTGCCTCCTCTCCACCTATCGTCTCCTCTATCCATCCTCTATCTGCCTCCCCCTCTCTCCCTATTTATTTCAGAACCCTCTTCCCCTCCCCCATTTCTGATGAAGGGTCTAGGCCCGAAACGTCAAGCTTTCCTGCTCCTATGATGCTGCTTGGCCTGCTGTGTTCATCCAGCCCCACACCTTGTTATCTCGGATTCTCCAGCATCTGCAGTACCTTTTATCTCTGGAATAGCATCTCTTGCTGTTTTGCTCACTTGTTTAATCCAACTTTGTTACTTTGCTACCTCTGCTGTCACCAACTCTATTTACTGTGCCATCCAACTAGTATCATTAATGAATTTGGACATATTGCACTCCATTCCTTCAATTACGTTACTTATTCAGAGAGAATAATGTAGAAACTCATATGTTGTAATTTTAGACACTTGTAGAGTTAGGGAGATTCTACGAAGAAGTAAAATTGGTGGCCAAGAGCCAATTCTGTGATTTCCAAGCTTGTCCTAGTTCCCAGTTTTCACAGGAATGGTTAATGATATAGAAACACAGAAAATAGGTGCAGGAATAGGCCATTCAGCCCTTTGAACTTGTGCCGCCATTCAATATGATCATAGATGATTATCCAATCTCATTATCCCATTTCTGCTTTCTCTCCATACCCTCGGTCCCTTTCGCTGCATGGGCCAGGTCCAGCTCCTTCCTGAATATATTTAATGAACTGGCCCCAACAGCTTCCTGTGGGAGAGAATTCCACAGGTTCATGATGCTGTGAAGAAATTCTTCCTCATCTCAGACCTGAATGGCTTATCCCTTATTCTTAGATTATGACCCCTAGTTCTGGACTTTCCCAACATTCTTCTCGCACCTAGTCTGTCCAGTCCCATCAGGATTTTTCTGTCTCTATGAGATACCCCCTCATTCTTCTAAATTTTAGCAGATACAAACCTAGTTGATCCAGTCTTTGCTCATATGTCAGTCCTGCCATCCTGAGAATCAGTTTGGTAAACCTTTGCTAGATTCCCTCAATAGCAGGAATGTCCATCCTCAGACTAGGAGACCAAAACTGCACACAATACTCAAGGTGAGGCCTATGAAGGCCCTGTATAATTGTAGCAACACATCTTTACTCCAATATCAAAGCCTGTCGCTTTGAAGGTCAGCATGCAGTATGAGCTGGCTCAGGTTGTGCCCTGTGCTCCTGGCATGGTTGGCTCCATAATGGGGAAAGGCCATACCTAGTCCTTCCCAGTTTTAAAGAACTTGTGGTTCACAGCCTCTCAGAGGCACCATGATGTCTTGTCGGGATGGGGGAAACCCTGTTGAAAGAAAACTCCAAAACATTTTATGTATGTTACATACATCAACATATGCCCTTTCACCCACCTCACTGTCCCTCATAATCTCCATGCCAATCTATGGCACTTTCATGTCAATTCATCTACTATACAGTCTGTATAGAACTGGATGTTATAGTAACAAGAGGGTGCAAGGATACATAAACAAGCTTGGCTGAAATCCCAGGCATTCTGTGCACTGTTGAAATAGCTGCAAAACAGTGAAAACATTACTTCATTGACAGCTCCTGCACTGTGACCAATTCTGTTAATTACGTTTTTTTTTGTTGTCCATGATAAAGGGGTTTCAAGTGCTTTCAGTTTCTGCTATTGATACCTTAAATGGCTTGGATAATTGGCATTTTTACAGAGCCGTAGTAAAAGTATTTTTTGTAAGAAAGTTGGAAGTTAGGAATGAATGACTTTTTCAAAAGCCTTTTCAAACATCTGATCATTATTATTGCAGTCATTCAGTCTGTAAGGAATGTTTAGTGGGGGAAAGTGCACTGAGGTCCAGTAACTTGGCATGGAGAGTATGAGAGGCCATCATGGGGTTAGGTGGAGTGGCACATAGTGGCATTGAGGGTATGAGGGGTTATGGGGTTGTTGGTGAAGGCCATAGCTTGGCATGAATTATATGCAGGACCATGGTTTGTAGGTGGGTTGGTGGGCATGAGTGAGCAGTGATGGCATAAGGGGAGTTTGTGGGAGATGAGGAGCAGAATGCTGCTATTTGTTTTGCTATCAATGCAACTAGTGTGAATTCCTAGAATCACATACCCTGGTACTTGGCAGCTCCTCAGGCTGCCACTGAATACTTTCTGGAATGGTGGGTCTGCGTCCTGGGAACGGAAATCCTGTGTTGGATTGCACTTTCTCCCAATTCAGGAAATTTCTTCACTCCTACTACATGTCTCAAAAAAAATGAAAATTCAGAAACCTGTCCAAATCTACTGTTAAATGATAAAACATAATTTGGAAATTGTTTCCACATTTATTATGTACACAAAATTGATTGGGGAACAGTGGAGTGTCCAGCTGATTGCACACATAAGAAATACATTCAAAAGTTGATTGAATTTGTTGCACGGCTGAACGCCCATGAAAGGATGCGTATAAATGCATTACCAATATTAATTACTGGGTAGCGTTACCCCCAGAGCTCAAGATTTGGCCACAAGAGTTGGTAAAACCATAAATGCATATGAAAATTGCAATGCACGGTTAATCTGTAAAGCAGTGCACAGGTGTTTGCAAAGTGCAGCTGTTGTTAAATGTGCTGTTGAGTGGCTACATGTCTGAGCAGGGATGCAAAATCATGTGTCATTAGGATGAGTTAAAACTAGCCTGTCGCTACTTGAGGGGGAGGCACACTTTGGCTGAAAGAGGCGCTGGAACTGGCTGCAGAAGAAAGCATGAGAAAGGGCAACATTGAATTTTAAAGTTCAGTGACATCCCTTACTGTGAGTGGTAAACTGGTTGATGATGCAAATATTGCCTCTCCAAGCCTGAAAGAAAACTATGAAAGTTTCAAATCACAGTTACCTTCTTAGCCACTGGCAATGTCCCTGGTCAGAGCTTGCACTTTTGGCTGCAGTAAGTGGCATTTTCAATTAACACCTCAGTACAGTTTGACATACTGTTCCACCCCAGGTTTGAGGTAGGAGAATTACTCCTTGAACACCCTGATTGTATACAGACTGTTATTGAGAACCCTTCTCCGTTTCTAACTCCTCCCTCTTTTCAATGACTTTGTACAACATTTACTCATTCTCCTTATCACACTGCAGGCTGAAGGGAATGGAAATTTTAGCATCCCGTGTCTGGGAGTGAGTGACCTGCGCAGAATTTTAAAGCCTTCACTTTGTATCAAGTCGAGTTCAACAGCTAAGCAAAATTATCTACTCATTTCTACTCATTCAGCAACAGCCAATAGAGACTAAACAGAAATTAATCTGAAAGTTGTTGATCTCTTTCAATAGTGCTGGTGGGAGGTGAAGTGGATTGTCTTGCCGCTACATGCATGTTCAACTTTGTGAAATTGAGGAATGGTTTTGGAGTAATCTTACTAAAAATGGCAGCAATGACATCAAATCAGGGTTAAACGCTAACTGATGTTATGACCTGCCAACCCTGGATACTTGCAGTATATGCTTCCTGTGTCTGTTCTGGCCCCCTTAACCAACTGCATGCAGGCTCTGGACGCCATTTTGGACCCGAAATGACAGCTGTAAATTTTGGGCACTGCGCGGCAGAATTCAGCGGCCTAAGTACTATTTTAAGACCATAAGACCATAAGACATAGGAGCAGAAATTAGGCCATTCGGCTCATCGAGTCTGCACCGCCGTTCGATCATGGCTGATAAGTTCCTCAACCCCATTCTCCTGCTTTCTTCCCGTAACCCTTGATCCCCTTGATAATCAAGAACCTATCTATCTCAGTCTTAAACGTACTCAATGACCTGGCCTCCACAGCCTTCTGTGGCAGTGAATTCCATAGATTCACCACTCTCTGGCTGAAGAGTTTCTCCTTATCTCCATTCTAATAGGTCTTCCCTTTACTCTAAGGCTGTGCCCTCAGGTCCTAGTCTCCCCTACAAATGAAAACATCTTCTCAACATCCACTCTGTCCAGGCCATTCAGTATTCTGTAAGTTTCAATGAGATCCCTCCTCATCTTTCTAAACTCCAATGAGTATAGTCCCAGAGTCCTCAAATGTTCCTCATATGTTAAGCTTTTCATTCTTGGGACCATTCTTGTGAACCTACTCTGAAGCTGGTCTAGGGCCATTATGTCCTTCCTGAGATATGGGGCCCAAAACTGCACATAATACTCCAAATGTGGAGTTGAAACAGTGCATGACTGAGAAGCACCAGTGAACATACAACTGTTTGCCAGATGGCTGCAGTTCCTCTTCAATATTTTAACCAGATGTTCCAATGCAATATATAAAATATATTCTAGTTCTCAAAGAATTTTAATAGAAGACATAAAACCATTTCCTCTGAAGTACAATACACAAAATCAAGAACAATCTTGCAATACAGAAAGCATTTCCTTTTCAAATCATGTGTACAGTATACAACCTTAATAAAAATCTGTGGAACTATAAAATCAGCCTGCATATGGTGAAATTTCAAGTTTCATTCTCTTGTGGATCACAGTGGGGAGTTTCATGTGGTGCATGAATTCAACAGACATTTCTCAGAATACTGGATACAGCCTAGAAAAAGGAAAATTGACCCATTCTGCCAGTTCTTTGATAGAATTATACAATTAATCCCACTATCTCACTCTTTCCTCATAGTGCTATAATGTCGTTTTTCCCTTCAAGACTTGTCTAATTCCTTTTTGACGGTTACTATTAAACCTGCATCCACCAGTCGTTCAGGCAATATATTCCATGTCACAATGGCTTGGAGTGTAAAAAGATATTCAATCATGTCACCTCTGATACCTTGCCAATCACCTCACGTCTTTATCCTGTGGTTATCCTTTAGCACCGGAAGTAGTTTATTTTCATTTTCTCTATCCAAACTATTTATAATTTTGCTTCTATCAAATTTCCTTTAAACCTCTGTGCTCTAAGGTGAACTATTCCAGTTTCTTCAGACTTTCTACAGAACTGACTTCCTCAAAGCTGGTAACATTCTAGTAAATCTCTTCTACATGCTCTCCAAGGCCCTGACCTTCTTCCTGAAGTGTTGTGCATATAATTGAATACAATACTCCAGCTGAGACCTCACCAGTGTATTATAATGGTTAAATTTAACTGCCTTGCTTTAGGATTTTATTCTCTTATCAATAAAACGGGCCATCCCCTACACATTTTTAATAACCGCATTAACTTGCCCTCCCATCTTCCAAGACTGCATGTGTACATATACTTTCGGCTCTGTCTGTGCTGGGTTGAGTTTGAAATTGTACCTTTTTGTTTTATATTGCCTCACCTCATTCTTCCTACCAAAATGCACCATTTCATACGGTTGTGTTAAATTTCGCCTGTCTCGCGTTTGCCTACTTCACCAGTCTGTGACTAACATCCGTTTTCTATTTCTGAGACAGTTTTATATCCATACTGCCCAATTACATTTTATCCCAATGAGGCTTTATTTTTGCTAACAAGTCTATTATGTGGTACTTTGTCAAACAAAATTGAATGCCCATGGCCAGAATCTTACAGGATCCAGTGCAGCAACTTAAATCTGTGATGCATTTTGGGACCCTATGGAAACCCTGACACATGCACAGACTCTGAAATTGCCTGGGAAATTTAAGCTTCCAATAGGCTGACTAGTGCTGTTCTGGACCCAGCACCTCTGTCTCTTATCCAGTTGTGGGGACTTGGGCTAGATATGTGCTGTGTACCTGGACACATCCTGGAATTGTTACATTGTTTAATTCTTGTCGTAAATTTGGCCTGAAACAACCATATTCAGCTAAGTGAGCAGATTTCCATCTTGTCAGCATTAGGTGCAATTGTTCTGATACTGACAGGCCCATATACATGAAACGCATGACCTCATCGAACCTTTTCATTGCTCCACTGAAGAATTTAACAAATCCATGCTGACTTTCATTTGTTAGTTCATAATTTCCAAATGCAAATTAATTATCTTCCATAATGTGATCTGTAAAGTCATCTCACCACCCAGGGTCAGTTGATTATCTTGTAGTTGCCAGATTCATTCCTCTCCTTTTTTTCAAACAGAGATGTAACATTTCCCAATCTGATAGTCCTCTATCTGAGGAGGATTGCTACAGTCACAGAGTCGTAGAGCTGTATAGCATGGAAACCTTCGGCCCAACTCGCCCATGCTGACCAGATATCCTAAATTAATCATGTCCCTTTTGCCAGCATTTGGCTCATATTCTCTAAACACTTTCTGTTCATATATCCATCCAGATGCCTTTTAAATTCTGCCATTTTGTACTCTTATTTTTCTTTGCAAAAGAACTTACAAAACTTTAAATACCTCCTTTTTATCTACTTTTATTCTGTTATTGCAACTGTCTCCTACTTTAATGCTACATTGGCAACATCTTCTCCGATGACGGCCTACTTCCTTGTTTGAGATATTCTTTGTACTTTCTATATTCAGTTTAATTTTCTACTGTTTACGACCCCCATCATCATCACAATCTTCCCTTTTCTCTCATTTTTCCCTCTATATCTTGTGTCATCCAGGGAGCTGCAGCTGTGGATTCCCTTCTTTTAGGGGTCAATTAGTTCACTTGGCTGGTTGGCTCGTTTATGAAGTAAAATGATGCCAACAACGCAAGGTTAATTCCTATACTGGCTGAGGTTACCGCGAAGGTCCTGTTTTCTCAACCTCATCGCTCAATTAGGACATGGTGATCCTCAGGTTAAACCACTATCAGTTATGTCTCTCTAATGAGAGAGCAGCCCTAAGGTCTTCTGGACTAGTGGTAAATTTACTTTACCCCTGTTGGAAGTGTGTCTACTCTCTACCTGAGTCATCTAATCTTTAAAGACTGCTTTTGTTCAATACTAGATAACTGCAGAAGGACTTTCATTTCATTCAGAAATGATTTTGTGTCTTGTGCTGGTGATAAAGCATTAAATAAATGTATTGATCAATTTGCAATGATATATTGCAGAAATAGGACCTTATAAAATAAGTTAGTCCACATTTTCTGAAAATGCACTGCTCTTAGGATAAAGGTTGTGTCTATTTGCGTACTGTTTTCAATGACCCCAGCTGTTTTTGTCCAAAACTAAAGACATTTCATTACAAAGTAAAGTTTTGACTTAAATTGAATTTACAGCACCATTTGTACTAACTGGTCCATGTTGCTGTTTATGTTCTCTTCACAAACCTATTATTCTCTACACAATCACTGAAGCTTTTTATTTTCTTAAGGGTTTGCATTTTATGATCATTACTTTAAATTAGGTTTTGAGTTCATTTGCTTAAAGCACATGCTTAACGTTCTCATTAACAACTTGGCACTAATTGTTAGATATTCTAGCATGTGCTACACATTCCAATGTTGGTATCAGCTGCTACAGGAAGCATTTCAACTACATATGTCGCCATAGGCTGAATTTTACCAAAGAACACTTCATTCAGTGTTGCAGTGTTTCATGGAAGGTTTCACTCCTTGAATTCCAGGCAGTTTTCTCAGAGAAATCTTCTCTGCTCATCTAGTTATGTACATACCAGGCCTCTCTCCTGCTCTTCTCGTGTTCTCCTGTGCTCATCAGCAGCAGAAGTATTTGCCTCAGCTTGGACATTCTAAGCTTTCCACTGCCTGCAGCATATTTAAAACCCAACTGTGCAGCAGATCAATCACTGTCATCCAGGAAGAGGCCTTCACTGTGCACATGGTGGAGAGATATGTTAAAAAAAACGTCTTAGGGCTCATCAATGGCTTGGGTGACACTGCATTGGAAATAGAATCGCACATTCGTAACTGTGTTGCTACTTTCCATCATCTGTTGTTTGTTTGACTACCACTGCAGCTGCAGCTACAAGAATGAAGCTACACAGGTTACCCATCCTTAGTTCTATACCATTTTAGAACCAACTGAACAGAGTGTTACTGTTTCCCTAACACTTCTTGGAGCATAATATATGGTCATTGTTCAGGATTAGCCATGGCCCACCCTGCCGACTGACTTGGAAGAACAACTCCAAGTAATGTGAGACCAGGTCCCTGATTGATTTCTGTGCAACATCTGGACTGACTTAATACTAATCTCTTTGTTGGTTACACTGAATCTACAAGTCTGACTGATACTGTTATGATAGACAACATCCGACTTAACCACCCCAAGCCCCTGGACTAAGATCAGACGATGCCCTAGGTTGATAGTGCAGGGACTCCTGACTGATGACATTCGTCCTTGACTCAAGTGAGGACTATTTCCCTTAGACCTTTGAGACATGGCCCTTAGGTTGAAGCACATTCTTTGTGATTCCTGTGCAAGCTGCTGGCATGTGCTGCAATGGTGACTTTGATGTTGCACATAGTCGTACAGCAACATGTTCACCCCCTTGACTGCTCATGGCTGTCAGACATGGCAGATGGTCCAAGTTTTGTGCCTGTGCTAACAGGAAAGGCAAGACAGAAGTACTGTGAGCCTGTAAGTTCCGAACAAGGCCGCAAAGTACAAAAAAGATATCACAAGCGTTGAAGTAGGCATGAAGTGAATAAGCACTGTGGGAACAAGAGAAAAACCTTGAGTTGGACCCTGCTCTGATGTGAGAAATGAGTGCCTGTCCAGCTGCGCAAAACCATCTAGAAACACCATTACAATGGAAAGTGTAAGTGCGATCCAAAATTCATTACTGAAGTGAAGAGCTGTATTCTAAATGAGTTGGACTTGAATTTGTGGTGAGGCTGGCTTGTGTGTGATGACGACCTCTGTGAATGGGTGGGTGGGAGGGGAAGGCAGTCACTGCCCATAGATCAGCCTGGAGATATTGGTAATGGCTGGCCAAGATGGAGGCTCAGGAGACCAAATGGCGAGTTGCTGCCACCCAGTACCCGGCCTGACTTTCACATTGTGAAATGCCATCATGTATTTTCTCTCTACCATGTATGAGAATAGCAAACAGCATATAAATGAAGTAAGAATAGTTAACAAAATTGATCATAATGAGGTGTTAAATCAGGCCAGTAGGCCTGTCATTGCTCACTAGCGAGATTCTTATTTCACCTTTCAAACCTTGGGAGGAAAATTGGACATTAAGATTCAAGTTGTCGAGAAAACATTTTTCAGATCTTGTTATATTTTTCCAACTGACTCACTGTTGCCCAGGTTCCTCAGGAGATGTGAAAAATCAGCCCAACGTTTGCAGACAAATCTCACCCCTATATTCAGATTCCCTTTAGTTACTGTCTGGCTGGAAATGTCCAGATTGTTTTTTGCTGCCTGTAACAATTTAAGATGTGGAAGTGCTGGTGTTGGGCAATACCTTATTTTTAATATTTTATAATTATCTCTATGCCTCAATTAATTGCATTATAGGTCATCCCATTCACTTATTATTCAGCTGTTGACACTTTACTCACACTGTCTAACACTTTTGATTACCTGCAGAAACTTATTATTCGACACTCCACTCACACCATTTATTTGTATGATCTTTTGATCTCCGCCCATTGATCTCTCTACTTATAAATTCTGTCCCTGTATGCTTTTCTTCACTTCACCTGATGAAAGGGCAACAATTGGAAAGCTTGTGATTTCAAATAAACCTGTTGGCCTGTAACCTGATGTTGTGTGACTTCTGACCTTGTAACAATTTAGTCTATCTAATAAAAAATGTTCAAATTATTCATGATACGCCACTAAGACCATGAGAAACAGGAGTAAGAGTAGGCCATTAGGTTCTTTGAGCCTGCTTTGCTGCTCAATAGGATCATGGCTGATCACCACTCGTCACATCCAGTTTCCACCCCTTTTCCCTTAGCCTTTATTCTCCTACTAGTCAAGAATCTATCTGTCTCAGCCTTAAATATACACAAGGCCTGTGCCCTCACAGCTCTCTGTGGCATGAAGTTCCAGAGACTCACAACCGTCTGAGAGAATAAATTCCTCCTTATCTCAGTCTTAACTTGGTGTCACTTTATTCTGAGACTTCACTCTCTGGTCCTAGACTCTCCTTTGAGGGGAAACATCCTGTAAGCATTTACACTGTCAAGCACCTTCAGAATCCTATATGTTTCAATGAGATCGCCTCTCATTCTTCTAATCTTCAATGTGCACAGTCCCAATCTGTTTAACCTTTACTCATAAGACAATCCCTCCACACCAAAAGTCATCTTAGTGAATCTTCTCTGAACTGCCTCCCAATAAATAATATCTTTCGTTAAATAAGGGGACCAAAACTGCTCAAAGAACTCCAGATGTGATCTCACTAGCACCTTATACTGTTACAGTAAGACCTCCCTATTTTTAAAGTCCAACGATCATGAAATAAGGACCGTAAGACTCATCTCTCCATACCAGGGATCATCCGAGTGAAACTTCTCTGAACTGCCTACTCAAGTAGTTCACTATGTGCATCTAAAATATACTGAGGTGCAACCATGCTCAATGCAAGGATTTTATGAGGTTAAATTGTTACCAGAATCTAAAGAAATTCCTTTTGCATATTTGCTTTGCAAATGGAGCACTGAATTACCCATGTAGAGGGAAATCAAGAGAAGGACCTTTATTTGACAAGATGGGCTATTTTTAAAACAAAGGTAAATCTTCTCATACCTGATAGAAGATGAGAATGCTGCCTCCTTACTAAACCAGTGAGAGACAATGGAAGATCCTTAGAAATGATCTATATCAATCATAATGCTTGTGGCTGTGGAGAGTAAATAGAGGCAGCAAATATGTTGCTGTTGGATTCCTATTGCACCAAAGGTGTGCTACATTGCAGAAAAATAAGACAGCAGCAAGCAACAAAAAGTAAATACATGAGCTAAAACAAAGTTTGGCGTGCCAAGTTTAATAAGTATCTAAAGTGAAGTATTTGCACTTTAAATAGTGGGTATAAACAATTTGCAAGATTTGCCCATATGAAGCAAAAGTTGTACGATCAACAATTATGAGGAATTAATCAGGGGACACACCATAGTGAAATTTTTGCAAGGACTAATAAGAACAGGGCAGGTGCTGGCCCGCAATATAGGAAAGTTTCCTTACAGAGTTAAATCCTGAGCACAGTGAAACCTAGTCACCCAATTCCAAAAGGTTCTGTGGATAGCTCGTGAAGGCCCAATTCCTAAACATGGAGCTGGGAGGTCTATCTGATGGGTTTGTGGTGGAAGAGAGTGAAATATATCAATACATCCACTGATAACAAGAAAGCTCAAGGAGTTTTATTTGTGCGAATAAAGAATTGTTTCATTTAAATATGAATATATCAGCAAAGACCCTAAAAGAGCAGCATTCCATTGGCCATTACAGTCTTTAATCCCACCAATGTGCCACTGGACTCAGATTCAGAATGCCGTGATCTGTGACGTACTGTGATTAAACTGTCTGTGCTATTCCAACATATATCAACCTGCGTTGGGTGAAAGTCATTGAAATTAAAGCTTTGTTTTATGAGTGTTTTAAGAAAAATAAATGAGTGGAGATTACATGGAGCGCCAAGTGATTGTAAAATGCATTATGAATGAAGCCGGTTTCTCAGAGAATTAACTAAATTATCTTCTCACTTCTATGAACTCATGTTGCCTCTCCATGCTTATTTTTTCAAAGTGAATGAGTTTGGATACAGACACTGTGTCCATTTTAGCTCTCTGAACTGGCAGTCCTTGCTAACTCATAATTAATTTGCTAACAAGCTTATCATTGATTCCTGCCAAAGGCTCTATTTAGTTGGCAATTAGACCTTTTACATATTTTTAAAACATGTGTAATTGATATGATCTATAGACAAAGTACTTGGAATGTCATACACTTTTTCTGTGTAATTGAATTGCACAGGTGTCTGGTTGTCTTGAAGGCCCACTCCAGAGAAAGAACCAGGACAGAAGAAAATTGGGGAAAAACATCAATATATTTGTTCCAAATCTACAATTTATCCCTAGTCTCCAAAGATCTAAAGCAACCAGTACACAGCTGTTCACACATATATATATACTATATTATGAACTTGGTCAACAAAAGACCCAGCTGATGTTTAAGGAAAAAAGCTTTTGTTCCTTCCAGAATTCAAAGGTTGCAAACTTCAGCATAATTGGATGCCATGTCACTCCAGATCTTTCTTACTTCAATTTTTTTTGACACCTCATCCTACTTCCATTCTCACTCTTGTTGTGTTTTTATTTTATCATCGAATGTGACCTTCCCCTCACTGAGCACAATTGATAAGCAAAGGCCTGAACTTACACCTTGCATTGCACCTCAAGGAATTTTGAGGTTACCATAATGATGAGCTCTTCATCTGCCTTTTCCTCTACATTCAAGGCCTTGGCTAGGATTTTTCCTACTGCTTGGTGGACCATTTCCCCCTATTATTCTTGTTTCTCCTGGACCCCTCTCTCTGGCTCCACTGGGTTTTTTTTCAGTTGGAACTGCTGATGTGACATTAGGTGATCTAATCTTTCTAGTCTGCTCATTTAATCTTATCTAATTCCTCTGAACTTGCAGCACTCCCTTCATTCAGATGAGTTTGTAATATTCTTATTAAATATGCTGACAAGGGAGGTCCTGTCCTTGATTAGCTAATGACCATGTATTGCTGAGGCTGAGTACTGACTCTCTGTCATATCCACTTGCTTCATAAGCATGACCCCACCATGGAAATTCCCTTTCTTATATCTATCATTATTGTTCCCCAGACCTGAACAGTCTACTTTTGGTTCCTTTCTGACAAACAGGACTGCCCTAGTTGAGCCCAACTTTGCTTACTGCCAAGGACTTACGTGGATGCTGTCAGGCTTTGCCTTGGCAATAAGGTACTCTGGAATGAAATCTCACCTCTGAGAGTTACCTGGCAGCTCTCCATTCCAGGCAGTGCCATGTGGAGCAATAGCAGTTGTGGTAATGCAGCCATGCGAGGCCCAAGATCAGTGAGTAACCTTATCCAAATGTGAGTGAGTCTGGGATGGGTGTCATGGCAGGGAGGTGGAGGTGGTGCTTGCAAGATACTGGGGAAGAGGATTGGAGGCAAGGGGAAGAGGTTTAACCCTCCCTCCTTTTCCTAATGCTGGGTCCCTCAGTCATTTAGTAAGTGCCGTTGAAAGAGGGACTTTGCCTGGAACCTGCAAGAAAGCTCTACTAGGCTTTCCTTATTGGGCTTCCTATATGGCAGCATGGAAAAATGTGGTGACATTCACCATGTCCATCTCAGATTCCGAGGTCTCTTCAATACTTGATAAAGAGGGAGTACACATGGGTTCCACCAGCCTTTCTGACTGTTCTGAGGAGCCAGGAATGTTTTGTGAGTTTGCAGCTTTCATATGGTCCATGTGCTTGTTCAGGCCTGTCACACCTACCCAAACTTTTTATGTCACTGGACCTGACCTTGCATAGACTATGTCTCTTACCCATGCAGGGCCATTCCCATGGTTGCTATACCAAACTTCATCCCTTGAAGGAAGCTGTCTCTCTCCCTTAGCAAAGTCTTGTGTCTGGCATTGTCATTCCTGATCTGTTTCACCTTTGACCCCAGGTCCAGGAAGATCAGATTTAACCTGGTGCAAAGTCTTCTCCCCATTGGCAACTCTGCTGGAGCTATCACGGTAGTTGCATGATGGGTGGTCCTATAATCAACTAGGAACTGGGATAGTTTGGTAGCTAGTGAAGCTGTAGGCTGTTTCTTTAGGCCTGCCTTCAAAGTTTGGACTGCGTTTTCTGCCACACCATTGGATAATGGATAGTATGGAGCTGTCCTTATATGTTGAATACCATTTGACTTTTGGAAATACTCAAATTCCCTGCTGATAAATGATGGCCTGTTCCAGGAATGTGTGTACTGCAAATGACGTACACAGTTTTTCTATCACCATCCCCATGCTTGACAAGTGAACTCTATGCATGTCCAACCACTTTGATTGGGCATCCACAATGACTAAGAAGATTGAGCCTATGAAAAGACCTGCATAGTTGATGTATAACCAGATGCAGGGTTTACCCAGCCATTCCCGTGAATGTGAGGGAGCTGCTGGTGGTAATTTTTGTCTTTTGTTGACAGTCTGGGCACTGCCACACCAATGTGGCCATGTCGGCATTCACTCCTGGCTACGAGACATGACTTCTCACCAACATCTTCATTTTGAAAACCTCTGGATACGCTGGTGGAGTTCAGCCAGTATGTGGCAGCAACCTTTGCTCGAGACGATCACTGTTGCTTCCCATAATATTATGCCGTCCTCTACTGTGATCTGGTCTCTCTGAGCCCAAAATGGTTTCAGTTCTGGCCATGATGGCCCTTTGACTTCCCTCATCTCAATCAGCTGTTTCAGTTTTGACTGGACCAGAACTTTCTGTGTCCAAAGTCTGATATTGTCAGCTGCGGCTGGAAGTGAGTTCAGAAAATTTAAACCCATTACAGAGTCTTCCAGTGGCAATACCACTGGTGGTGCACCTGCCAGTGGGACGCTACTCAATGCATCCACATTCACTACTTGGCCTCCAAGATAGTGTTCCAACTTGTAATTATACATAATCAATGTTAGAGCTCACTGCTGAATTTGGCCTGAAGCTATGGGCAACACTGCCTTGTCATCTTCAAGAAGAACTAGCAGGCGTTTGTGTTCTGTTGTTATTACAAATTTACATCTGTGAAAGTATTGGTGGAACTTCCTGACTCCAAATATGACCAGTAGACTTTCCTTCTCTATCTGGGCGTATTTATGCTCTGTATTAGCCAAAGTGTTGGATGCGTAGTCCTGGATGCTTTGTGTGTTTATCTCCATTAGGCCACCTGTGAGCTAATACTACCTCGATGCTGTATGGGGAGGTATTGCATGTCAATACCTGATCTTGCTTGGGATCATACTGTGCCAATACCTTAGAAGATGATAGTGTTTCTTCACTTCCCTGAAAGCTATTGCTTGGCTATGGGACCATTTCAAAGGTTGACCTTTTTTAGGAGCAGGCCAAGTTATGTATGAACTTTCCATAATAATTTATCAGCCTAAGGAAAGAATTCAGCTCTGGTGTGGATATGGAAGCCAGGGCACCTTGTTCACCCTCACTTTATCTTTCAACAGGTGTAGCCCAGTTTTGTCAACTCTGTAGCCCACTTGGTCACTTGGAGTGTTTTTACACACATTTTCCCATTCTAAGGCAGATGTCTGCCTAGGAGGAAAGTCTAAAGACTATGTCTAAACTCTCTATAAGAATTCCTTTATCATCTTCCCTGTTAACAGCACGTCATCTAGATAAATGGTGATCTGGAGTAGACCTTGTAAAATAATGTCTGTCATCCACTGAAAAATTGCACAGGCTGACGATACCCAAAATGGCAATCTCATCTATTGGTACAAAACCTTGTATTAATTGTAGTATACATCTGAGAATCCTCATCTAGCCATATTTGCAAGTATGCATGGCTCATGTCCAGCTTTATGAAGGGCAGCCCCCCCCCTGCCAGCTTTCCATATAAATCCTCTTTGTGAGGAACTGTGTATTTATCCAGTTGCAAAAAGCAGTTTACCATGTGTTTAAAATCTCCATAAAAGCAAATCAATCCATCAGGCTTCATAATCGGTATGACGGTTACTGACCATTCCACAAACAGAGCTGATTTGATGATTCCTTCATTTCACAGCCTTCTGATTTCTGCCTCTACTTTTGCCCGTAAGGCAAATGGCACTGGGTGAGACTGGCAGAATCTTCTGAAGCAGACTGCTTCATGGTCAACATGTAAGTTGGCCTTGGCTCCTTTGATAATCCCTAGATCTTCCTGAAAAACCTCCAGGTATTTAATTAGGACTTCACTCAGGCAGCCATTTTCTAATCAAAAATGTTGAGCCAATTTAGGTGAATCTTTCTCAACCAATTTTGCCCCATCAAGCTCAGGCCTGAGCCTTTTACTACAATCAATGCTAACTGAGCCAGCTGCTTCTCATAAGAGACTGGAACCAAAGTTATGCCCTCTATCTGTAAAGATTCTTTGATATAGTTTCTCTGTCTAGCTGAGGTCTTGCACAAACCTAAGGGTTAGAGTCTGGAGTGAATTTTGTTAAAGACTGGCTCTGCGATCACTGAAATGGTTGCACCAACATTGACGTCCATTGGAGCCGGGTGACCATTTAACCAGAGTTTATTTTGATTTGGTTGTTGTTAAGCAATTAAATTGTTCCAAACCATATATAGGTGGACTTTCCCAGGTGTGTACTGTCCTGGATACCAGCCTATGAGTTCCCTTACTCAATTTGATTCTTTGCTCTCTTGAGCTTGCATGCCAGCAGCAACTACAATGGCTTTCCAGCCCGGACCCCGAAGAAAATTTTAACAGCTTGGCAGAGGCTTGGCTTTGTTTTGGAATTTTGCTGTGGGCTGACCTAGAGCCCCTCTATTCAGGACATGTCCTGAGTGAAGCTATACAGTTACTTTCACTCAAGTGGTGTTCCCCAAGCTCAGTCAGACTGGTGAGCATGTCCACTTCCATGGGAATATTCTGCAACTCATGTACTCCACTTGTGCCTTTTCCAAAGATAAAACCAGCTCTAGTGCCTGGTTGAAGCCCATTTAGTCTTCAGCAAGTGGGCATTTTTGCATAATTACATCATTAATCCCACAAGCCAAACAATCTCTCCGCACCTGATTAAAGGTTAAACTAAAGTCACATGCCTCTGCCAGTTGTCTTAACCTAGTCAAAAATCCTGATATAGATTCCCCTGCTTCTCTAATTGTTGAGTAAATATGATAGCAACTCGGAATTAAAGGAAGTTTGGGGTTGTAATATTCATTAATTAAATCTGTCAACTCTTGAAAGGTTTTAGTATCTGGTGCCTCTGGGTAAGTTAAGATCCTTATAACCAAAAACCCTGTGGGTCCACAAGCCGTCAGAAGAATTACTCATTGCTTTTCATCTGCCCCAATCTCATTTGCCTGGAAAAAAAAATGCATTCTTTGCACATAGTGGGCCCAGTCTTCAATGGCAGTATTGAACAAGTCTACCTTCCTAAATAACAGCGTGATGCCGTAAATGTCTACCCTAGCTTCAAGATGACTGTTGTAAGCTAATTTCTTCAGAAGCGTGCTTTGCTCCCGCTACCACTGAAATAACTCCACAAAGGCTAGTATCCCATCACCAACTCACCCTTTATTTACACATGGAAATAGTTCCCTCAAGCCAGATTTCAGAGTGTCAGGATGTCTGACACTCCTGCTTTTGTCGGTCAGCCAGGGCTGCCTGATTAGATAAGATCAACAGCCCCAATTAGGGAACTCATATTTTATGAGGTCCACCTGACTGACCTCACTACAATCACAATAAACACCCTTAGATTAACCGCCCACCTCTGGCACTCAATTAGCGCACAGGCATGAAGACCATCCGTGATTATTCCTTCCTTGGGCTAAATTGGTCTGAACTCAAATGATAGTGGGGCCTCACCTGACACCCAACTAAGTTTTCCACCACCAAACCCATTCCTGGGGGAATTATAACCCGTCTGCTAACTGTTTGTCTCTCTATAGATACTGCCGTTTCCTCTTTTAATTTTGGATTTCCAGCATCCGCAGTATTTAACTTCAGTATCAAACATGGGTCATTTAAATCACTTCGTAATTGTTCAAAATCGTGTTTAGATTCTTAATAAGCAGTGGTTCCAAGAAATTAGTATCTCTGTTAGCTACAGACTAACTTTTTTGTCCAGAATCTGTAATGTCAATTACATTAGACTTTCCTGTTCATTGACATATAAATTGAAATCTTTTATAATATTAACTGACAACTGCACCATGGGTGACTGTACAATGCAGTTGTATTTAATCTATCAATAGATACTGAGTCATAACAGAGTCATTCATCAAACAGCGTCCATATACTATGCTAAGTAAAGATAATAAATGCAGCCATATTCCACAAGTAATAAAATGAATTAAATTGAATTAAAAGTACCTGTGCCTTAACAGCAGGATTATGCAGGTTAAGAATTATAGAAATCATGTAATTGCAGAATGGAAAATATTGTGCTAAATTGAAATAATTTTATGAAACTGTAGCACTTATCCCCTATTTTATTTGCAATGCTAACAGTCCAATTAGAGAATGCCATAACAAGGTGGGGTCCCTTACAGGGGCCTGAATGTTGTCAACTATGGTGAGAAATGTAGCAGAATCACATGAGATGACCAACTAGGCCCATCTCGAATTAATACTCCAGTTGCGGCCTCACCAAAACTCCATGCATTCATAACAAGTTTTCTTCATTTCTGTGTTCCAAACACCATTCTGTTATTTTAGCTGTAGTTTCATGGCCTCTGATGATTAGGTTTTAACGCCCTTTTGAATACTTAGAACTTCCACTTGCACTGCAGGAAGGAAACTGTTTATGCCTTTCCAGGGATTTATTGTCTCAGGTGGTCGTAGGACCTCTGTCGCCATGAAATGGAATGTAGCTTACAAAGTGATGGCAACCATTATAATATGGGTCAATGTAAATCAGTGAAATGTTCTCTTTTCTGTTGAAACTGTTGTTTTTTTAAACAAAAATATCTGAAAAGTTTATCAGCCAATGAAGTTAAACTTAATATATGAAATTGTACATCTCCATAACAAGGGGAACTTGCAGGTGGTGTTTTTCCTGTGCATCTGCTACCATTCCTGCTGCTTCCCTCTCCTCACCCTTACAGGTATTAAGGATTATGCTTTGGAAGGTGCTGTTTGAAGAGATTGAAGTAGCTACATTGTCTATATGGTACACATTGCTACTATTGTGTTGTAGTAATGGAAGTGAATGTTAAGGTAGTAAGTGGGATGCCAGTCATGTGGGATGGTTTGTTCTGGAAGAGCCAAGCTTCTTGAGTGGTTTTGGAGTTGCACACGTCTAGTCCAGGGGAGTGGAGTGTATTCTATATCACGCTCCTGGCTTTTGCTTTGTAGATGCTGAACAGGTTTTTGAAGTCAGGAAGTAAGTTACTCTATGCAGAATTCCTATCCCTTGACCTGCTTTTGTCGGCAAATTATTTATGTAGTGAGTCCAGTTAAGTTTCTTGTCAATAGGATATTGATGGCGAGGGGATTCAGTGTCAGTAATGTTGTTGATTTGTCTGTTTTCATGGAGACAATCATTAACTGGCAATTGCACGGTGTAAACATTAACTACCACTTTTCAGCACAAGCCTGCCTGTCATTCAGGGCTTGCTTCATGTGGATATGGACTGTATCCATGACTGAGGTGTCACAAATGATACAGAATACAGTGTAGCCATCAGTGAACAATCTTCACTTCTGACCTTATGACGAAAGAAAGTTAACTGTTGAAGTAGCTGAAGGAACAATGATCTTCTTCTGTACAATGCATGACTTCAGTCATCCGAGTGGCCTGACTGATTTTCTATCTATTTGAACTAATGCTAGTCTGACAGCAAGAGTTACATTTTGAGAAATCAACTCAATGTCTCATACATAGTCACCATTTTAAATTGAGCATCTATAATTTTCTAAAATGATACTTACATACTAAGATTAGAGAGAATCTCAATTCTAAATTTTTATGCAATGCAGACAGTAGTTTCGATAACCATCCTACCATAGTATTAAATCTGTTTTGATTCTGGAAACTGAAATTGACTTTAGTATTACAATAGTCAGATGTGAAACTAACCTTGGAATTGTACAACTTACTTTCATTTTTTACTACTCCTGCTTGGAAAGGCAAAAAGTGAACTGTTGTGAAGTCCTATCATAACGTTTAACATCCAAACTAAGGAATATTGTATTAATATAACAACAAACACCAACAATCTTTCATTCTTCCCAAATGTTTCTATGATGCTGATTTTCAATCTTTGGTCCAGAAGGCACTTCAAAGCTGATTCATTGGTCAGACAGTGAAATTATCATTATGCTCCAGCAAAGTATTTTTACTTATGTCTTTCAACTTTTCAGTCGGAAGGAGATGAAGCAAAAAGATTACTCCATCTGATTTTGGATCCTGAGAAATGAATCACTTGGAGACTGGAAAAATGGAAAGATTGCATTGAAGTTTTCAAGTTCACTGGAGCAACAATGTTTATGATTACAGCTGGCCATCTTTTCAATCAGCACAGCAATTGAAATTCAGTGAATATCCACACGCATGTTTTCACTATTGGCATATTCTATAAACAACTTACAAAACCACGTTGGTGTCAATAATATATACTTCGTGTTCTGTCTATTTTCTTGCAGCTCTTTATTTCAAAATCGAAAGTGAGACAATTATTTGCAAAGTCAGATGTAGTCAGATTGCTATCAAATTCTAAATTGTTCTGGACTTAGGTAATGATGATAAAGTCTGCCCTGCTGTACCTGACCAGGCATTTAATCAATTTTTTTTTGTTCAAGCTGACCAATTGTACATGACAGAGTTCCACGGTAACTTGTGTCTAGCAAACACTTTATATAGTGCTGTCAGTGTCCATATTAGAATCTTATAATCATTTTGAAGTGATAACTATTGATGTCTCTGGCTTATTATCATTAAGTGTCACCTGTCATGAGACATATATACATGTTGTCACCTGGAGTAGTGTTAAAGGAGCATCAACTGGAGTTGAGCTTTCACTGAGCTACATTTTCAAAGGCATTGTGGATACGATGCTTCTTGACATGGGTAAGGGGCTTAATTTCCATTTTATGTTTTGTGCAACTAATTCGTTACATGCTATTGAAATATTTACTTGCAAATTAGCATTGGGTGATTGGTGATTTATGCTGTCAAATGAACCAAAATACAAGTATGATTTAACAATCATTTCAATTGAATTTGACACATATAGATCTAAAGGGGTGACCTATTCTGTAATTGGACTAGACATTGCTTGTTTTAGGTTGTAAAGATAGCTTGCAAATGGATTGATCAACATTTAATTGAGTAGCTGAGTTCTTCTAAAGACCATTCAGTGTCTTGACAAATGTAGCTCAACAGCCAGGGAAATTACAATATCAACTAGTTGAATATACATCAATGACAAATATATATACAGGGCCTTCTTCTCTGGTTTGTAAAAACACTGAAGGTTTGCTTCACACGCTTACATAATCAGTCCTTCATCTAGGTACACAAGCTTATAGTGGTTGGGAACCAGTTGAATCTTGCTGACCATGAGATCCTTGATTGGGGTTGTTAACCTGGACCAATCAGGAAATCCCTGGCTGACCAATGTAACCAGGAGATGGTTCAGTGGTTAGCATTGCTGCCTCACAGTGCCAGAGATCCAGGTTTGATTCCACCCTTGACCGTGTGGAATTTACTCTTTCAACCCGTGTTTGCGTGGGTTTCCTCCCACAGTCCAAAGCTTGATCTGGTCACCATCTGGAACATGGTTGACTCACATCACAGGAGTAGCGGCCATTGTCAGAGTGCTGCTGCACAGGAATGCACACCTCCGTAATTGCAGGTTTGATTGGCTGTCGGAGGGGAGGGCTGTCGGGGTGACCAGAGTTGGGGATGCACTAGGCGGCAGGGCCTGGGCTGGATGGTACACAGGACTGTGGTGGGCGTCTGGTTCATGGTCACCATCATTCAACGCCTTAAAATGGCAGTGCTCGGACCCAATGTAGTTGGACGATGTTCAGGTGTGTGATGGAATCCCATCTGTGCGTACCGCCGCACAGACGGGAATTTTACACTGGCCCTAGGATCCCGTACCCCCCCCGGGAGCTTGTACCTCACAACACGAGCCGCCTCTGGAATTTCATGTATGTGTCTTTTAAAGATGTGAAATGGCAGGCCCCATATTGACAGCTTCTGCACACCATCCACCTCTTCTCCTTCAGCCAGACATGCCTTGGCGTGTGCATTTACCACAAGGTGGTTGAAATCCGCAGTGAAGGGCTCTCTATGTGGGGCGTGGCAGGGGCGTCCTCCCCCTTTCTCTCGGGGATCTGGGGGGGAGGGTGTTGCCCGCAGCAGACCCATGTAACTGCAGATTGCGGTGGTTCATGGACTCCCAGCCCAACTGTCTGTTTCGCTGCGGAGTCTGTGGACCATGTGTACGTTGGGTGTGGGCACTTGCACTGCCTCTTTAGTTATCTTAAAGACTTCCTTTTATGTTTTGGGTTGCACTTCAGCCCGATATTCCTGATCATTGGGCACCCAGTGAGGAGGGGAGCGGGCAGGTTGGAGGATCTCATGGGTCTGCCCCAGGACCTGGCTAAGCTGGCCATTAACAGGTCCTGGCAGTGGGCCGTGGAGGAGGTCGTTACAGCCAACTGCCTGCCCCTTTTCTGTGACTATGTTTGTGCCCAGGTGTCCCTGGGGAAGGAGCAGGCGGTGTCCATCAATATTCTCGGTATGTTTTAGGAGAAGTGGGCACTGCTGGGTGTGGAGTGTTTTGTCTCCCCCTCCAATTCCTTTTGGATTTGATCCCTACCCTCACCTTCACCTTTATGTTCACATAGGAATTGCCCCCAGGGGCTCTGCATGCTATTGGCTCCATAGTCACATGGGTGTTGTTCCTGGTGGCAGTATGTTAGTAAAGTTATTTACACACTGGTGTTTTCACTGTGTCTCACACCTGCACACACACACACAACAAGGGGGGCTAAAAGCCAAAGAAAAAGAAGAAAGACAAAATAGATAACCAGGAGATTTAGGATCTCCTCTGTTCAGAAGACTGACTCCAAGCTATAGAAAAAAAACCTGGGGATTTAGAATCTCCTCAGTACAGGCAATTGACTCTGAGCTGGCTGGTCACAGCCAGTGTACTGTGCACAAGTAAATAAAGGGTCATGGGATACCGGCTTCTGTGCAGTTATTTCAAAGCTACAATTTTGTTATTGTTGTATTGAGTTCAGGAGTTGCAGTTTGTGACCTGCACATGTCCATTGCAGTTGAGGCAGGCAGCATACAAATTTGGTGTTGTCTCCTTGTTTACGTATTTGCAATATTGATGAGAGAATGGTCTGCCCTGCTGGCTGCCTGAATGCTGAGGAGGGGACCGTGGATCTCACGTGGTGTATCAGGCTTACTGTTCTTGAAGGCAGTCCCTCTTTCTTAAAGGAGAACTGCTTCTGGCTGCAGGCCCTGACACAGTCTACAAGTACGATCTGCACAAATCGCCCAAAAGGAAAGAGAGAGGGCCCGGAAGTTCCCAGAGGTGGTGCTAGAAGACATGGTCCCAGAGGTGAATGGAGAGAGGTCATGTTTCCACCAGGGTTGAGAAACTATTCAAGGCATATCCTCCAAGTGAAATCTAAGCAGGAGCCAGGAAGGTCAATGCAAGGAATCTGGTGCTATGGACCTGGCAGAAGTGCCAGAAGAAGTTCAAACACTCACACCGGGTCAAGGTCAATCATTGTACCAGGTCAGAAATCACACGACACCAGGTTATAGTCCAACAGGTTTATTTGAAAACACAAGCTTTCAGAGCCTTACTCCTTTTTCAGGTGCTAGTGACAGAGATAGTATCAGACTCAGAATTTATAAGTAAACGATCAAAGGGTCACACCACTTATGAGATGTACTAAACAAACCTAAGGTGCTATTAAATGTTTAATCGCTTAAAAGGTTTTAGTTGATTACTATGTATATGTAGATCCCTGAATTCCCTTGAAGTCACTGCCCTGAGAGCACTAAAGGTTTCATCAGTGTAAAGAGGAGGTGACATTTTAGGTCAGACAATGAATGTTAGGTGTGAGGCCTTGTTGAGAATCTGTTTGTGTTTTGGTTTGGAGTCCAACTGGTTTTTTTTGTAAAGTAGGAAATTATAAAACGCTACATTGACTGACTGTCTATAAATTGTGTGCTTTTTGAACAAAATAGAACGTATCTGCAAATTCAAATTCATCCCATAGATTCACATGTGCGTGTGCGCATTTGTGTGTGTGTGTGTGTCAGAGAGAGAGAGTGTGTGTGTGCTTGAGAGACAGTGTGTGTGCTTGAGAGACAGTGTGTACGAGAGAGGATCTGTATGTGTGTGTGTGTGTGGGAGAGTGAGAGAGTGTATGCTTGAGAGACAGTGTGTGTGAGAGAGGATCTGTGTGAGAGTGTGTGTGTGTGTGTGAGTGTGTGTATGTATGCGTGTGTGTGTGTGTGTGTGTGTGTGTGTGTGAGTGTATAGTGTGGAGGGGTCACCTGTAGTGCGACATGACCCAAGATCCCAGTTGAGGCCGTCCTCATGGCTACTGAACTTGGCTATCAGCCTCTGCTCGGCGACTCTGCGTTGTTGTGAATCCCAAAGTCCGCCTTGGAGGACATTTACCTGAGGAGCAGACAGAACCCATTGCCTTTGACATCGTAAGAGTATTGAGACAATAATTCCTGCCTATTGCCCTTTCCCAATTGCCAATTCACCATGATTGTGCTATCTGGCAGGTTGCTAGTTAACTTCTTGCATTATACCTTATCCCACTCCTCTTTCCTCACTTTAACCTTCCCCTTGCTGATATTCTGCACTTAGAGACCAAAAACCTGCCACAGCATACTCCAGAGGAATTGAGATAGCAACACCGAAGCTCTGATGAGAAGACCCCTCACTTGATTGGATCCTGATAACCAACATTACTATAATGGTATTACAGGTACTTTAGAGGGTAATACAGAGTTGGGTCTGCTTGTGTGAGTGGCTGGGTGTGAGTGAGCTGCAACCAGGCAGGAAAGGGCTTTTTTGGCAACTCACTGGAGCACAAAGTCACAGAGGTTCAGTTGAAGAGGACTCAGATGGAGTGATATGCAGGAGGATGTAGATGAGAATGCAGACTGTGATGCCGGGGTTATGCTCTGGCCTATCAGATAGCAACAGCAAGTGGGATTAAGGTTGGTGATCTGTGATCAGTGGGGTTGCACTGGGATCAGTGCTGAGACAGCAACTGTTTACAATATATATTAATAACTTGGAGGAAGGAAGCAAATGCCCAGTAGCCAAATTTGTAAACAACACAAAAATAGATAGAAAGGCAAATTGCGAGAGGGATGCAAACAGTTTACAGAGAGGTATTGATAGGTTAAATAAGTGAACAAAAGGCTGGCAAATGGAGAATAATATGGGAAAGTATGAAGTTGCTCATTTTGGAAGGGAGGGCAAAATAACAGAGTACCATTTAAATGGTGAAAAATTGCAGAAATCTTCTACACAAGGGGATTTGGGGTATTTGTGCACCAAACACTGAAAGCTAGCACATAGGTGCAGTAGGAATTCGAGAAAGCTAATGGAATGTTGGCCCTTATTTCAAAAGGGTGGAGTATAAGTGTAGAGAGGTCCAAAATTGTATAAAGTTCTGATGAGATCACAACTGGAATGCTGTCAGTTCTGGTCCCCTTGTTTAAGGAAAGATATTATTTAATTGGAGTTAATTTGGAGAAGGTTTGCTAGGATGATCCCCATGAAGGAGAGATTGTCTTTTAAGCAAAGGCTAAACAGATTAGGACTCTGCTCACTGGAGTTTAGAAGAATTAGCAAGTGATCTCATTGAAACATACAGCATTCTTAAAGGGGTGGACAGCATAAATGCTGGTGTTTCCCCTTATGGGAGAATCTATGAGGGCAGAGTTCCAGAATAAATGGGTGCCAATTTAAGACTGAGATGAAGAGGAATTTCTTCTCTCAGCGTTGTAAGTCTCAGGAACTCCTTGCTATGGAGAACTGTGGGGGCGGAGTCCTTGTTTATAATTAAGGCTGAGTCAGATAGATTCTTGATTGATTATGTGAAAGGACAACAAAGTAGATGTGAGGAATGCCAGATCAGTCATGACATGATTGAATGGTGGAGCCGGCTGAGGGGGCTGAATGCCGTATTTTCTACAGTCTTGTGGTCCAAGAAGCATGGAGGAGTCCTGCTTCAAGTGGGCACAACTTCCCTTCTCCACAGCCTCTCTTCCATCTCCCTGTCATGTTGCAAACTCAGGTGCACTGCCTCTGAATATCTGTTAGGGGTGTATAAATATAATGAATATTTTATCAGGTGGCATGATGGCTCAGTAGTTAGCACTACTGCCTCAAAGCACCAGAGACCGGAGTTCGATTCCAGCCTTGGGCGACTGTCTGTGTGGAGTTTACACATTCTCCTTGCGTCTGTGTGGGTTTCTTCTGGGTGTTCTGGTTTCCTCCCACAGTCCAAAGATGTGCAGGTTAGGAAAATTGGGTGTGGGAAGTCTGGGTTATCGGAATACGATGGGGGATGTGTCTGGGTAGGAAGCTCTTCAGAGGGTAAGTGTGAATTGATGGGCCAAATGGCCCACTTTCACATTGTAGGGATTCTATGATTGAATGGACTTGCACAATCCTGTTCTGGAGTATGGCTATTTGACATCACAATCTAGCCATTTGGCAAGCTTCCATGCGCACATGGCTCCCCCCGGCCCGTGCAAGCACATTTCCCGAAATGGGATACAACAAGGACCACTTCAGAAACAGCAGGAAGGGCTCTGCACTTCATTTGGAAGGCCTTCAGCTTCCATAGCACTGACTCCAGTGACAAAGTAGAGTCCAATTTCATGACCACTAAGTTTTAGTATCATAATTAAAACATAATAAATATTGGTGGTGTGAGACGACATTTCTTTTATATGATAATGAATTCAGCAGTTACTTCCAGGTGTATTGACCTGATAATATTCCATCTTAGAATTAGTGAGGCAAATCCACGGGCTATGAGTTATTATCTTGTATTGAACCACTTCATTTATATTTGCTGGAGATCCGAAAAGCTTACCAAATGTCTGGGGAAGCCCTGAATTTTGTGAGGCATAGCCACATTTGTGTCCAACTTGGATCAATGTTTGTACTTGTGCCTCATCATTATGTCTTGTTGATCATGTAATAAATGTACAAAAATGGGCCAAAGCTTGTAAGTGCAAATCTTGCAGTCAGTTTTGTTTAAGACAGAATTGGAGCTGATTTAATAACGTTCAGGTCGGAGCCAGATCACTGAAAGAGAGGAGTCTAAATCCAGGACAAGCTACTGGTATTTATGCAAAAACTGACATCTGCAAAAGATAATTCCAACACCAAATAATAAACTAGCCCTGCAATTGTTAAGGGAATCTGAAAATCAAAACTGAATCTGAGATTCAGGAAAAGAGGCCAAAAGGTGGTATTTTAATGCTTCTTACTGAACTTATTAAAGAAAAACACAGTTAAAGTTAAGAGAGCTGGTATGCTGAGATTGAATTCTCAGAACAAGAAGCCCTTAAATCCGAGATCTATCTTCAATTAACAGCTGGAACTGTTAAATCCCGACATCAAGATTACAGATCTATACAGAATGGATGTCTGTGTAAAATGTGGAATACCTGAGAGTGATCAGAAGAAAACCAATTTTATCTGGTGGCTTCTGCTTATCATTTTTTATTCAACTAATTAAAATTTGTTAATTTAACATTTTTACTTTTTGGGGGTATTTGAACTCTTGAAGGAATTCTTGCTTTTGGGATAGATAATTTATTCCAAACTAACGTAGGTAGAAACATATTTCTGAATTTGTGAAATTATTTGTGGAAGAGTGACATATTTGTCACTCAAACATTTAGAAGAGAAAACAGCCTTAAAAAGCAGTTATTGCGCACAAAAGAAGTGTGCAAAGTGAAAGTAGAAAATAGTTAAAGTGTATAACTGTTACCTGAGTCATTGAAAATAGGAGAACAGAATTAGAGTTCTTCTACAGCTTGACAGTTAAACATGTGCAAGGATATTACAGAAGTGTGATGAGGTAAGCAATACTATGGCTCAAGAGATCAACCTCAGCACTATCCTGATTTTGAACACGTAGAAAAATAGAAGCCTAGAAGATAGGAGCAGGAGGAGGGCATTCGGCCCTTTCAAGCCTGCTCCACTATTCTTCGATCATGGCAGATCGTCCAACTCAATACCCTAATCCTGCATTCTCCCTATAACCTTTGATCCCATTCACCCCGAGTGCTATATCTAGTCACCTCTTGAATACATTCAATGTTTTGGCATCAACTACTTCCTGTGGTCATGAATTCCACAGGCCCACCTCTCTTTGGGTGAAGAAATGTCTTTTCATCTCCGTCCTAAATCATCTACCTTGAATCCTCATACTGTGACCCCTGGTTCTCGGCTCACCAATCATCAGGAACATTTTCCCTTCATCTGTCTTGTCCAGCCCTGCTAGAATTTTATAAATCTCTGAGATACCCCGTCATTTGTCTGAACTCTGGCAAAATTAATCCTAACCTTGTCGATCTCTCCTCATATGTCAGACCTGCCATCCCCGGAATCAGCCTGGTAAACTTTCACTGCATTCTCTCGAGAGCAAGAGCATCCTGCCTCAGAAAAGGAGTCCAAACTGCACACGATATTTTAGGTGTGGCCTCAACAAGGCCCTGCACAACTGCAAAACACATCCTGGTTCCTGTACTCGAAACCTCTTGCAATGAAGGCCAAGATACCATTTGCCTTCTTTACCACCTGCTGCACCTGCATGCTCACCTTCAGAGACTGGTGCGCAAGGACACCCAGATCCCACTGCACACTCCCCTCTCCCAAATTAGAGCTGTTCAGATAGTAATTTGCCTTCCTGCTTTTGCTTCCGAAGTCAGTATATAAATTATACTGCATCTGCCATTGACTTGCCCACTCACCCAACCTGCCCAGATCGTGCTGAAGGATCTTTGCATCCTCGTCACAGTTTACCCTCCACCGAACTTGGTACATCTGCAAAGTTTGAGATGTTACATTTTTTTTCCCTCATCCAAATCAAAAACATTTAATATGAATAGCTGGGGTTACAGCACATATCCCTGTGGCACTCCACTAGTTACTGCCTGCCAATTTGAAAAGGACCCATTAATTCGTACTCTTTGTTTCCTCTTTGCCAACAAGCTTTCTATCCATCTCAATACACAGAGTGCAAGTTCCCATCCAAGCCATTCTGATATGGAAATTTATGGCCGTTTGTTCCATGTCATTACGTAAAAATCCTGGAATTTTCTCCCAAAGGGCATTGTGAGTATACCATTATGGACCTTGTGGCACATAGATTGCAGATGTTCAAGGAGGCAGCTCGCCAACACTCGTCTGAAGGGCCACTAGGGACGGGCAGTAAATGCTGACCCTGCTGGCTCCACCCACATCCCACAAGCGAATGTGAAACCAAAGGTACCTGTGATAGTCAGTGGACTAATAGTGTAACTTTAGTTTGTACTGTAAACAGTTAAACTATATTTGAACTGAAACAGTGTGATGCTCTCTCAGTTAATAATGTCTGCCTGAGTACTTTGTATGTTCTGCAGTGCTTCATTTTATGATGGTTTTAATTGTGTTAATAAATTGATGTTGGTGAATGGATGTAAAAGAAACAATTTTATATTGTATCTTTAATTGCTAAGGAATCCCAAAGTGTTTCAGAGTTAATTTAGTGCAGTCACCGTTATAATGTAGGCAGTACCTGGTTTCATTTCTCATGACCTTGGCAAGAAGAAGTTAGTTCATTTTTTTGTTGATACGCAATGATTCAACTAGGATTTAATTCATGTACATAACGTAAGAGCAGAAGAACCAGGAGCAGGAGTAGGCCATCTGGTCCTTCGAGCCTGCTTCGCCATTCAATAAGATCATGACTGACCTCTTCATGGCCTCAATTCTACTTACCCGCCCTCTCACCATAACCCTTAATTCATTTACTGTTCAAAACATTATCGATGTTCAAAAAAAACATTCAATGAGGAAGCCTCAAATACTTCACTGGGAATTCCACAGATTCACAACCCTTTGGGTGAAGATGTTCCTCCTCAATTCAGTCCTAAATCTGCTTCTCCTAATTTTGCGGCTTTGCCTTCTTGTTCTAGTTTCACCTGCCAGTGGAAGCATCCTCTCTGCTTCTATCTTATCTATTCCCTTCATAATTTTATATGTTTCTATAAGAACCCCTATCATTCTTCTATATTCCAATGAATTTAAACCCAGTCTATTCTGTCTCTCCTCTTAAGCCAACTGTGTCCACTCTGGAATCAACTTAGTGAATTTCCTCTGTACTCCCTCCAGTGCCAGTACATCCGTCTTCATGTAAGGAGACCAAAACTGCACACAGCAGGTGTGGCCTCACCAGCACCCTATACAGCTGTAACATAACCTCCCTGCTTTTAAACTCAATCCCTCGAGCAATGAAGGACAAAATTCCATTTGCCTTCCTAATCACGTGTTGCACCTGCAAACCAACTTTCTGCGTAATCTTTAATTTACCTTTGCATCTTAGTTTCTTTCATGTGATAATTTATGGAGTAAAATTCACATGTGTTTGATGTAGTATGTGGGAATTATTATCAATTGTTTGTATTCTTATACAGTACCCTGGAAGTTATACAGCTATCAGATTTTAATTTGGTGTAGAAATTATGCTTTGATTGGTGAAAGTATCAACTTTGTAAGAGAGATAATGAAAGGGTATATCTATTGAGGTTGGTTGACGCGCCGAGCTGGTTCATTGTTCCGCAGACGTTTCGTTACCATGCTGGGTAACATCCTCACTGCTGCCTCCGATGAAGCGTTGGTGTATTATCCCGCCTGGTATTTAAACTCTGGAGTCTGTTGAGCTGGATTGCCTCACGTCCTGTTTTCCTTCGTAGTGGAGTGTATATAGGGAAGTGAGACAATCCAGCTCAACGGACTCCAGAGTTTAAATACCAGGCGGGATAATACACCAACGCTTCATCGGAGACTGCACTGATGATATTGCCCAGCAAGGTAATGGCTCTTACAGAACCAGTTCTCTTAGAATTACATTGTTTGTGCTGAGATACTTCCATTATGAACTGGCATCAAATTTTGCGAAGAAATTAATTTGAATGCATTGCATCAAATGAACTAAGGATCTCAGAAGAAGAAGAGAGTGACCTCATCTACATCAATGAACTTTTAAAAGGGAAATTGTATCAATGTATGCATCAGTTTAATCATAATGTTTTGAATTTCAAATTCTATTGACTGTGCTGATGTTGACCAGTTGTTGAAACCTATCTGAACTGTGGACACACTGAACAGTGTTCAGGAGCTTTAGAACTGAAAGACTTAGGGTTGGATTTTACTAAGACTTAAGGGATGGGGCTGGGAAGCTAGCAATATGGTACAGGAAAATATTGAGATGTTGGGTGGACTGCTGCCAGTGATCCTGCCACATCATCTTACAACATCCACCCCCTGATCACTGGCACTTGCCTGGCTGGCTATCCAGGGATAATGTAGGAAGTCTCAGATGTGACAAAATGGGGTTTGGAGTTGCATTGATGATGGATTAAAAGTTAGGGGTTAGGACAATTAGATTTTATTTTAACTGTTATTTTTCAGGTATGAAATGAGGCAAAAATATCCAAATACAATATTTGGAGTTAAATTCAGCAATCCAATATCACCTGAAATATGTCTGATGCTTTTTAGTTTGCGTGATTTTCTGTTGTCCGTGGCTTTAATAAGGTGCAAGGCCATAACATATCTTAATGAGGGCCCTCCCTCAAGTGCCTCCAATATTAGTTAGTAAGAACAGTGATCATAGGTAAAGGGGATAGAATACACATTCATAACAGTGAAAAGTTCACAGTTGATTAATCTTGATGGCACCAGGCATAATTGGGTATAGCGATCATGATTGTTATTTCACTAAAAGAGTAAGACAATGGCAAACATTTAAGAAATATATGGAGAAACTGCAACAGCTGTTTATTCCTGTCTGGCACAAAAGCGAAATGGGGAAGTGGACTACTCCACTGCTTACAAACGAAATTAGAGATAGTATCTGATTCAAGGAAGAAGCATACAGACTGACCAAGAAAAATAATATGTCCGAGGACTGGAGCAGTTTAGAATTCAGCAAAGAAGGACAAAGGGATTGATTAAGAAGGGGAAAAATATAGAATGCAAGTAAGCTTGCAGGGAACATAAAGACTGACACTAAGAGTGTCCACAGGTATGTGAAGAGAAGGAGAACGAGGAAGACAAATGTAGGTGTCCTACATACAGAAATGGGGAATGTATAATAGGGGACAAAGAAATGGTTGAGCAAGTGATACATACTCTGGTTCTGTCTTCACAAACGAGGACACCAAATCAGACACCAGAAATGTTAGAGAATGCAAGATTTGGTGAGAGGGAATAATTGAGGGAGATCAATATTAGTAGAGAAATGGTGCTGGGAAAATTGATGGGACTGAAGGCAAATAAATCCCCAGGGTCTGATAATCTACATCCCAGAGTACTTAAGGAAGTGGCTCCAGAAATAGCAGGTGCATTGGTGGTCATCTTCCAGGATTCTATAGACTCTGGAACAGTCCCTCCAGACTGGGGGATGGCTAATGTCACTCCAATATTCAAAAAGGGAGGTACAGAAAAAACAGGGAATTATTAACCAGTGAGCCTAACATCAGTAGTGAAGAAAATGACCAAATCCATTATCAAGGACTTTACAGCAGAGCATTTAGAAAGCAGTGGCAGCATCAGACTCAGTCATCAAGGATTTATGAAGGGGAGATCATGCTTGACAAATCTGTCAGGATTCTATGAAGATGTAACTAGTAACGTTGACAAGGGGGGGGGTAGCAGTTGATGTGGTATATTTGGACTTTCAGAAAGCGTTTCATGAAGTCCTACATCAGAGATTAATGTGCAAGATTAAAGCGCATGGATTGGTGTAAGTGTATTGAGAATGATAGGAAACTGGTTGGCAGAGAGGAAACAAAGAGTAGGAATTAATGGGTCCTTTTCAAATTGGCAGGCATTAACTAGAGGGGTGCCATCAAGATCGGCGCTGAGACCACAGCTATTCATAATATATATTTTTGATTTGGATGAGGGAAGAAAATGTAACATCTCAAAGTTTGAAGATGATACCAAGTTGGGTGGGAGGGTGAACTGTGATGAGAATTGAAATCCTTTAGCATGATCTGGACAGGTTGGGTGAGTGAGCAAATCAATGGCAGATGCAGTACAATTTGGATAAATGTGAGGTTATTCAGTTTGGAAGCAAAAGCAAGAAGGAAGATTGCTACCTGAATGGTTGTAAATTGGGAGAGGGGAGTTTGCAGCAGGACCTGGGTGTCCTTGTGCACCAGTCGCTGAAGGTAAGCATGCAGGTACAGCAGGCAGTAAAGACGGCAAATGTTATGTTATTCTGTTGGCCGTCATTGTGAAAGGTTTTGAGTACAGGAGCAGGGATGTGTTGTTGCAGTTATACAGGGCCTTGGTGAGGCCACACTGAGAATATTATGTGCAGTTTGGTTTCCTTTTCTGAGGAAGGATGCTCTTGCTCTCGAGGGACTGCAGTGAAGGTTTACCAGGCTGATTCTGGGGATGGCAGATCTGACGTATTGGGAGAGATTGACTAGGTTAGGATAGTTTTTGCTACAGTTCAGATGAATGAGGGGTTATCTCATAGAGATTTATAAAATTCTAACAGGGCTAGACAAGGCAGACGCAGGGAGGATGTTCCCAATGTTTGGTGCGTCCAGAGCCGGGGGTCACAGTATGAGGATTCGGGATAGATGATTTAGGACGGAGATGAAGAGACATTTCTTCACCCAAAGAGTGGTGAGTCTGTGGAATTCATGACCACAGGAAATAGTTGATGCCAAAACATTGAATGTATTCAAGAGGTGACTAGATGTAGCACTCGGGGTGGATGGGATCAAAGGTTATGGGGAGAAAGTAGGATTAGGGTATTGAGTTGGACGATCTTCCAGGATTGTGAAGAATGCTGGAACAGGCTTGAAGGGCCGAATGGCATCCTCCTGCTCCTACCTTCTATGTTTCTATACATTCCAGATTATAAAAGGGTTTGAAAGTTAGCAGAAAAATTAGTTCTGTTTGTGCTGGTAGCAACAGTAAGTGATTTCTTTTCAGGATAGAAGGCATATTAAAACAAATGCTATGCAGTAGCACCTGCACTGCAGACTGATCTTGTTGACATGCTTTGGTATAAATATTTCTATGGAGAGATTTTATATTTTTACTTAAAGTAATATTTCATAGCTGCAAAAGATTAGAGGTTAGTAACAGCTGAGTACTTTTTTAGATGCTGAAGGTAATTGTAACCGGGTAATTAATGCGCATAAGAGTAGTCTCTAATTAGGCATGTGTCTCAATCTGCCACATTTCACTGCTGGTGTGAGTTGCAGCCTATTTTCAGTGCACTGCTGCTTACTAGGATCTCATCATTTCACATGCAGTTGATTGATACGTTAGCAGTTATTAATAAAAGGTGCAATACGTACATATTTTAAATGAGGAATCCACAATGCATTCAGCTTTTTCTTGTCTTGGCTGATTCACAGTTGAAGTTATCAGTTATATTATTCCCATTGTTTTGCCAGACTGACATGTGCACGGACGATGTTTCTATTGTACGGCCATGGTGAGGCAAACAAAAGGACTGCTGAAGATGTGGTTCTACTGATTGGACCAGTTTGTGGGACCCTCCAGTATAGTCCAGATAGAGAGTGATGCATCATCCTGGCACACAGTACTGTGCATGCTTGGAGCAGGGAATGAGGTGATGTTGGGTGGAGTGCTCCCAGTGATCCTGCCATGTTATCCCCCAGCCCTGATTGCTTGGACTTGTCTGGTCCAGGAATCTACAGACTACAGGAATCTAGAGAATGGGTTTGAGAAACATATCAACCATGATTGAATGGTGGAGCAGACTCAGTGGGCTGAATGACCTAATTCTGCTCCTATATCTTTTGATGTTATGATCCTATGGACTTATGATAGATCCTGAGGAATTAGGACAATGGGAACAGTCCTCCAAAGAGGAGGACGAGGACATTACGGTGAAAAGTTCTTTATGTATATGGAATACTCAGCTACATTTTGGTGCCATAAGCCAGACGGGAGCTGATTGGCAGCCTGTTCCTGTAGACGAGAGTTGGGTGCAATAGACCATCATGCAATATTAAATAGTCAGTGGCCATGATTCCAGCATTTGATTGGCATTGTGGGGCAAAGCTGTACTTCTGGTCCTTTTGTTTGTGCTTGCTTTGGCTGAATGTTAATGAAAGCTCATGTTTATAATTGCCTGATTGCTTTCCTGTCTGTGATGTTCCCCTAACAGACAATGACAAGCTGCAGGTCTCCAGTGGGAATTGGGGCCACAACAGCAATGACTTAGAGGGTGTGTAGACAGGATTTAGTGAAGGAAACTGAACAGTGTGTCCTGGGTGTTAAACAGTGATGAGTTTATATATGCGAAGGTGTGTCAGTTTACACAATCCATTGGCATCCCTCACACCCAATTTAGCCACATGTTACCAAGCACGGGTCCCAGAACAACTTGTCACCCAGTGGATATCTGCTGAAAGACCAGCATTTCTTGCACCTGCACCAGCGTTAAAAGCTTGATGTGCACCCAGACAAGCTTTGTCCGTCAGGAACTACAGACCCTTGCCTTGGATGTGGCAGATGGGTGGAAGTTGTGGACAGGCCACTGATGGGGTGGCATACAGGTGAGACTTCTTCTTCCCTTAGAATCAATAGTGGAGGCCATGACACCAGACCATGTCAGCCTGGACCGAGGCTTCTATCCAGCTCATGACGCCTGGACACCTGCATCAGTCCTAACAACTGCGTCACCTACATTCATCACACGTTATACCACACCTGACCCTCCCTCACTGCTGGAGGAAAATAGTCCCATAGAGAGTTGAAAGAGATAAGGTGGGTGGTGGGCTGCTTGATATTCAACTCTGAACCCTTTTCATGGGGAGCTGTGTCATCTGAGACCATATCAATTGACTGACTGTGTCCATACTCCTGGAATGATATCAGAGGCTCCCCTTGACTTAGTGTGCTCAGTCAAGTTGACTGAAAGCTGTACCCCTTGCCTTGACTAAGATCTGCTGACAGCTATATCAAGATTCCTCACGTCATATTTGCACTAAATTGCAAGACAGTACAACAGAACTATAAGTCTGCTATCTCTGGTTGAGGGAGAAGATACAAAGGTAAGGTAAGGCAAGACAGTGAAAAGGCAGGGATGTTGTAAGTAGCAGGTGAGGTTCGGAGTGAGTGAGCAGTATGACAGCAAGAGATGCAGCCTGGTCCTGAGCTGAGTGTTCCTGAATGCACTGTGTCCTAACTGAAGCTTTGCAATAATAGTTGATAGTCCAGCATTGAAGTGAAAAATTTGGAGTGGATTGCAGATGTGGCACATATCAGATACCATTGCCTATAGATATGGACTGCATGTGTGTGGCCAGTGCTCATAGAATGTGGCCTGAGATGTAGAGTGCTCAGTGCAAGCATAGAATTTCCATAGAATCCCCACAGTGTGGAATCAGGCCTTTTGGCCCAAAGAGTCCACACCGATCCTCCAACGAGCGTCCCACCCAGACCCATCCCATCCCTGTAATCCTGCATCTTCTGTGTCTAACCCATCTACACAACTGAACAGTACAGGCAATTTAGCATGGCCAATCTGCCTAACTTGCACATCTTTGGACTGTGGGAGAAAACCAGATCACCTGATGGAAACCTACACTGACACAGGGAGAACATGTAAACTCCACACAGACAGTCATCTGAGGATGGAATCGAACCCAGGTCCCTGGTGCTGTGAGGCAGCAGTGGTAACCACTGAACCATTGTGTAGCCCACAAGCAGGGACAGAAGTCACCAGGCACCCACTCTGGCTTCCGTAATAAGATTTCTCAACTTCCAGTTTGTTTGGTAAGATAGGGCCTTTAACAATCTTCACCAACACCCTTCCCCCCGTAATTGGCAACTCATTGTTCCCCTGCAAGAAACTCACCGCGTAACTTGTCAACAGCAAAAAAGATGGTTTGAGATGCTCCCAAAATCGAGACAGGCCTCGCTGGACTTCTTGTCCAATTCTACCACAAGTCTCATCCCTCAGACCCTAATAAGTTTTTCTCTCTAGACCTTGTTCTGATTGAATGCAAAAAAGGAATTCCCAAAATAAGAGATCTCAACTCTCGCAGTGACCTCAACAACACTTGCATTATGAAACCAGATACAGGTGCAGGTTTCATTTCTTGTAAACCATCCAGAAATGTCAGAGCTCCAGCTGATCTCTCACTGGAGGAAAACAGAGAGTTGACAGAATGTCCAAGAATTTTCAGGGCAAGTTTAATTTACAGAAGTGTAAGCATTCTGAGTAGAATTTTAATTAAATGATATAAAATTCTTAACATTGAATCACCTAAATATACCTATGCTGTAAAAGTAATTCACTTATGATGCTTAATAATAGATTAAATAAAGTGTGTGAAATATTTTAAGATATATTTCCTATATTGGGAGATATCTACAAGGAGCAAATCTAAACGCTAAATTTCATTTTCTTGTATTTGCATAAAGAATTCCCTAATGAATTCCAGTACAGAGTTTCAATGCTAATAACAGTCTCTGTTTTTAGATTACTAATATTAAAATTAATATCCATATGAGAGGACTATCAAATAATTTAAAACAACTTTGCTCACATTGACAGTGACATGTTGCTGTTACATTAGTAACTAAAGCATTTATACATTTGTAAGAAATTGCCTTTCCTCTGTTTCGATAGTAACTTGATTATTATAATAGTGACCTCATGTGAATGTTCCAATATATTTGTTGCAAATAATGCATAGTACAATTTAAAATTGCATATATAATGAATAGCTGGTAGCTATTAATAACAAATTAATAATGGCTGATCCGAGGGTTGTGTATTTAATATATGATTACACCAGTATCAAGAGTACTAAGAGGGTTTTTGAAATGATTGGGACGCCCAAGTAGCACAATAACATACTGAACAAATTTCATCCTTGGTGTGATTTTCAAATAACGGCAGGCAAACTGCAAATTGCATCATTATTTATTCATCAACTAACCTGTTTGAATAATCTTGCAGAACTATCATAGTTTCACTCGGAAGTACACTGATTGTAATGGTACATATGTTGAGATGGATTTTCTGAGAACAGGATTGCAAATGAATAATAAAATTGTAAAATTATCACTCATAACAATTATATTTGGAGTAAAGTATTGTGCTTTTACATCACACTCTGGGAAGCTTCCAAGCTGGTCAGCAGCACAAAGTGCAAGAAAAAGATTATCTTGGTGTAGGGTGGAATCACAAATACCTTACACCATGACCATTAGTTGCAAAAAGATGTTTCATTTGAATCTGTATATTTTGGGAGCTCTAGCTTATCCTTTGCATTCTGTTGTGAGAAGCACTTTGAAATATTTCTGAGAGATGTGATAAGCCTTTTCTCCTTTATAATTTAGCAATTACATTGAAATCTGTTGGCCCACCATGTGCATATATACATCCACCACATTATAAATAGAAATACAGGTATAACCTATGTTTGTAAATTCAGGCACAAGAGAACAAAGAAAGCAATTTGATGTTAATGCTATTTTCCCAATCATTCTGGAGCTTTTGATAGCCTTTAGTTGAATAAGATACTTATCGCAATGTGAAGAAAATTATTCAGTCATCAGGTGGCTATCTAGTTTTATTCCTACTTTCCATTTTTTCTTGTATATTTAGTTGGAAGTATGGCAGAACAGGACAGTCCAGTTGTTATGGAGGTTTTCAATTCCCTTTGTGCTGATTGGAGGAGGCAACTCCTCCTGGAGGGAGGAAAGGCAGATATAGTCATTGCTTTGTCAGAAGTTATGTCCTTCCTGAATATGTTAGGGAGAGTACTAGATGTTTCACCTTTACCAATGTTTGAAACAACTTTAGTCTCTGAAGTTTAAATTATGCTATGCTGTTTTAGGAACTGATGAATTTATGTATTTGTATTAAATTTCTTTATCCTCTGTTTTAACGAAGTTGTTAATCTGTTATTAACCCAGAAACAATACATGATATATAATATCTATTTTGTCACTGACTTCATGCAAAAATATCAATGAGTTCAATGCGAATGATCCACAGCGCAATTTTATATTCGATTTCTACTGGGTAATAGTCATCACTGCATGTTCAGATTTCTATAGTTTAAGCATTGCTTACCACTTGCTTGATTGTCTTAATAGAGTGAAATGAAAATTCCAAGAGCTTTGGTCAAACTGACTTTTTTGCTTCTTTCAAATGTGCCATTTATGTTCTAATGTTTAAGTTCCACTAGGTGCTTGGCTGTCCCTTCCTCTGTGGCCACCTTGATGATGATCCTCGTTTACTCTTAAGAAGTCATTCGCATCTTGGAGTTCCGATGACAACAAAAGAAGCAGTCAGAAATATTATCCTGTATATAATGTTGACAGTCCCCACACTGACAGAGCATTTCTTCAGCTATAATCCATTGCAAAATACAAGGTTCACAGCAGTACACGTCCAGTCAAGTATTCCTTTGTTCAGTCAATAAAACAAAGCACAACTCAAGGTTGCAAGTCTCATTGCGCACAGTTGTGAAAAATTAGGGAACTTAATTTAATTTAAATGCTAATTTTTATGATTCATTCAGATATTAATAAAAATATCACATTGATTAGCCACTTACTGCCACAAAAAAGTGTGCTATTGCTATGGTAAATGTCATTATATTAATGGAAATCAATATTTATCACTGAATTAACATATTCTCAAAGTCTCATTAACAAAGTTCTTTTCCATTAAATAATGCAAGTATGGATCATATATCAGTTGCATGGTTCTCATAGTGTTTTACATTGTTGAAATCAATTTAATCTCATGGCACAAATTAGATCTGAATTAAAAAATGTTTTCAAGTTCCTTAAATGCCTTTCTCACCTCAGCCCTCTGTGAAGTTCTCCAACACTGTAGTATTCCAAGCATCCTACGTTTTTCCAACTCTGATGTCTTGTATTTTTTCTTTGCTCCGTCATTAATGTGGAACCTTCAGCTGCCAAGTTCCTCAGCTTTAGAATTCTCATTATAAATGTCCCTGCTCTATTTCCATTTCCATTAGGTCCTGTTTAATAAAGCCTTTTGTTATTGTTGCTAATATTTATTTTGTTTGTTTTTTTTCTGATTATAAGTAATGATTCTCAGTGATGAACCATTATACCTTTATCTTGCATCATAATATTGTATCAGCATTATACTTTGTTTCAGATTTCTTCATATTAAGTGGACAGTACTCAGATACTCAGAACTGAGACAATCAAAATACTACACAATGGCCTTGATAAACTATTTACACAACTGGCCGCAACCCTGTGCAAGGCCCTGTTAGGATGCTTGTATTAATTATGCATCCACTGATTCAGTTATGCCAGCAATCTGTCATCGAATTGGATTTCATTGAAAGGTCAGTATTTTTGCAACAATGAACTTTGAAAGTTAATATATAACTATTATATATTCTACATTTATTGTTTCCCCCCACCCCTCACTGTCATGTCAGATATTTAAAGCTTTACAAACACAAATTTAAAGCTATCATCTGGGTTTGCCATTTCTGCATCACCATTTCATGCTCGATGTTGGTAGACAATGCTTCAGAGCTGCCATGTTGTCACACTGAACTGTGAGTATTTAAGGATGATCAATGGTGGGCTTCTTTTTGGAGTGGGTGCTGTTATGTGGATAAGTACCTAAATTTCACTCCTAGAATGTAGAATTAGCTCTTTGGATTTGCAACATAGATCTGGATAAAATTGCATGCTCAGAGATCCATGTTGAGGCATAACATTGGCTTTCTTGCAAACACTGCATCAGGGCATACCATATCTCATCATTATGATTGATGTAAGCAATCAGGAGTACCCTTTCTGAAATGCTTTATTATGGACCAGACCAAACCTCCTCAAAATATATTAAGGAGATGGTCTAGACCCTAACTTTTCTTACTTTAAAGGTAAGCATAAGGAGTTGCATGCCAGATGCAATTCAATTGGTCAAACTACTTAATGTTAAGCAAAAGATACTTTATTTTTACATACAGACAAAATAAAAATAAAAGGATTGGCTTAGCTGTAACTCTATCAAAATACTTAATAAAATAATATAAACTGCTACTAATTAAGTGTTTCAATATTGTAACATTCCATAAACACACCCTTCGCAAAGACAAATTCAGTAAAATAGATTGTCTCACATGCAATTCTAGCAGCAGGAAGAGAATCCCAGCTTTTAACTGTAACAGAGAGAGGAATAAGAGCTTTCACTTCAAGCTTCAAGACCCCAGAAACTGCTGAAATCTAAAACTAAAAATCCTGGTTCTGTGGGAACTTGGCCCCACCCATTCAGGCTGCTTCTTTTGTTCCAACTTTATAAAAAGAAGCCCAAGGTCTCCCAAGCTGTTTAGTCTATTGGCTTTGGAGCAGACTGCTCAGTACCTCTGTCTCGACCTTTCTTCATACCTAACATAAGGGCAAAATACACCTCTTAAAGCCATAGTATCATCAAAGCTGCTCTTTTTCTAACATTTCCCACAGATTATCGACTCATACATCTGAGATAGAACTTTTGCTCAGAGGATTGGACATGGGATAATAGTTTTGAAGAAGACATCCATTGTAACATTGCCACCAAGCCCAGCATGTACAGCATCCTTGAGCAGCTGCGACACAGCATTCAGAAGAAGAACCAGGAGATGAAGAATGACAGATTCTACCAGCCTCACTTTCATTACTTACAGCTTTTGGAAACTTGATTCAAGTAAAGACTAAGCCATCACCAAACTGTGCCATGTGCTGGAGTAGGGCTTGTACTCAGTTAGCCATCCCAGACTGGTGCCTGTGACAGTTATATGTGCCCAGAAACCTAATGCAAGCAGTCTGTTCCAAGAAGCAACCGGAGACCTGTGTCGCATCTGTGGATCCTCAACCTATAAATGCATCTGGAATGTTACCGATGCCAATTTCTCTGGATTACATAAGCTCATACCCTTCCCCTGGGGTGGGGGTTGAGTCAAGTAAAACAGTTCAGGCACTGGATTGGCAATAGTTCTGGTTTCCCATAGGTACTGGGTGCCACAGACTGAACAAAAGTTGCTTTGATTTTGAACCCATCACCAGCCTTCAGAAATGGTCAACCAAAAAGGCTACCACTTCATCAATGGTATACTTCTTCGAGACTATCAGTGTCAGATTTTGGAGATGTGCGCCAGATATCCTGGATGCTGTTATGTGTACATAATGGAGAACACACAGGTTCCTTCCTTCTTCCAAAGTCCTTGGGCCATAAAATGATAGCCTTGAAAGAGCCGTTCGCAACTGGGGGCAGCAAAGGGAGGATGTCCTGGATGCAGAGGAATTAAGGGATCAAGAGCAATCATCTGAGAGACACAATAGCACTATGCACTATTTAGTTTGATAAGGCAGACAGAATCTAACTGAAACTATTCAAGTCTTTTAAATTTCAATTGTTCATCAGAAATTGCCAAAAGATGCCAGGAAATTTTAAGATTATAGCCTTTTTCAATAGTCTAGGCTTAGAGTTGAGAGTTAAACTCCAGACTAATATGTGGATTCACTGAAGATTCTGCACACTGAGCATTTGTAACATGTATATACTTCTAAGATGTATTATTCACATCCCAGCACTGAATGGTATTGTGTACTCCTGAAAAGCTGAAAAGTAGAAATAAACTTTGCCTCTGGCAGTTTACTGATTCCAGCCTCTCACTCACAGGGTGGGTGTTTGTGTGGATGAGCTTTGCAGGACATGCTCTACCGCTAACCCTGCACTTCGCCTGTAGCCTCTGTCTTGTCTACATGAAAGTGCAGTGCCTTGGCTGCTATCAGCAACTTGATCCATGATATCTGAGACTAGTTGCTGTCAGAGTCTGTTTCTAGGGAGAGATGAGCAATGTTTGGTCATTACAACTTCTATAATTCATGTCTGAAGAGACTGGCGAATCTGGGAATCTTTCTTCCAGTGCCTGGCACTTGACATTCTCACTGGAGAAGGAGGAAACAGATGCAGGATGTATTTTATATCTCTGCTGTTAATAGAGGCAGTGAAATGTAATTTATTCAGAAGCAATTTTATCACTGTGGTTCCAGGAACATGACTTATGAGGCTTATGAATTTGAGGGAAAGGTCTGAACCTTTTGAGTGAGGTAAGATTCCCATTTGGGATTGTTACGAGTCGACATGAATCTGGACAAAATGTGGATAAAATCTGTGGAGCTGCCAAGCTGGTAAATCATTTGAATCCCTTGCTGTTTATATTCTTAAATTAAACATGTGTATGACTTCACCAGATCTGACAGCTACAAAGAGACAAAGAGACTCTTAATGAGTCCGAGTGAACATATATTTACACAAGTGTAAAATTATCTGCAATGAGGTGTCGCCCATGCCCTCAGTAGGATTTTACTTCCTTTCCCTCTTACTACACATTAGTGCAGTCCCAACATCTGCACCTGGGGTGGGGGGAACCTCTCGGTCTGGGAGACTTCGCTAGTCATGTTTGGGGACATTGGGGCCTGGAGACCCAAACCTGCTGAGATTGTCCTGCTAGGTGCAATTTTATTCTTCTCTGCAGGTTTTGGCATCACAGGTGATTGGCAAGTGGAGGGATCAGCCTCCACTGGAGTGCCCTTGGAGAACGTCTCTGAGGCCCTGTGTGTGGCTTCTCCTCCCTCCAATTACCTGCTGGCAACACCTTCTGTCTCTGAGAGGAAGTGGTACCTGCACTGTGGATGAAAGCCCTCACTGTCCTCATGATTTGCCCTTGATGCTGAGCACCAATGCCTAGAGTGATAGAGGATGGGCCACTACGCATATCCTGCAGACACTGAGTATGCGGGAGCTGGCTATCCATGGCTATCTATTGAGCTAGATAGACACATGAATGCTGGAGCCAGCATGATACTGATAATGTTAGTGGACTCCTCTGTCTGTTGATCTCGATGACCGATGGGCTCTGACAAACCTGTCTGCCGATCCTGAGCCTCTTTGTGCATTTTGACAAAGTTATTAGCGGCTGACACCATAGGACTGTCTTGTGCTGGGAGGTAAGCAGGTGCCTGCTCACTAGCAGTCCTCTCAGTCTCAGAAAGCTTGGGAATTCTTTCCTTGGTCAGCTGTAGAGACGTATCAGTGAAGTGCTCCCTATATTTTGTACTTGAATCGAATCTAGAAAGAGAATCTATTGAGGTGAAAACTTGGGAGCAGGTGGAGGGTATAACCAATGCATCAGCTGAGGGCTTACCGACTTCTTTCTCAATGTTGGAGGTGGAGTCAATGGTCTTCGATGCTGGTGTCTTTCTTGTGGTGATTATCCACATCCCACTAGGACCTGCAAGGAAACCAGAGGAAAGTAGTTATGAAAAAGAGATCAAACCTTGTTAAGGATAAGAATGAGTTAATATTGGCATTAATGGAAGAGCTGCTCAGAACAAGGAAGCTCATTCGGTTGGCAGGACATTAAGGTGTCAGCCTCGTCACAAGAGCAGTCACCTTCTTCTCCTGTCAACTCCAACACTTTTTCTTCATGTAGGTTAAGGAGCCTCATATCTGCAACTGTCACTGATCTTCAACCTCTTGACCAAATTATGCGACATTTATTCCCAAAATGACATAAAAGGAGAGATTGTGTACGATGGAAGTTGATGGGAAGATTATTAGTGGTGTCACAGGGCAGGAAAGATGACAAGGTGACCCAGTGAGTGTGTAGGTAGTGCAGAGGGAAAGCTCGGTCAGTGGTTTGGGAGGATGAGTTGGGTGAGAGCTATTGAGTGGACGTCATACATGCAGTGTTGAAAGTTGCACTCCATGAGCCTCAGTGAGAGGTATGTGCAATGGCAGAATTGCAGTGAACCTGGCTTTATTAGTGTGAGGTAACAGAGGGAAAATGGTGGCACTTGCCCTTGCAGTGTGCAGAAGATTAGTCATCATTTTCTTGCACTGCTAGGCACTTCCTCTAACCTGGGATACCACACCGACCTGGGCTTCTACCTTAGTCTTGGTTGACCGCATCTAGTCTGTCTGTTCTCCTTTGCCAGTCAGCAGAAGAAAGGACTGTGCTTCTTTCGACCACCCCATCGGTCAGTACCTCCGAGTCTCTGTGGGTGAACTGAGGAGCTAACTTGGTTTTCTGGCCCATACCTTTTGGAGTAAGAGTGCAGGACCATCATGTTGGGGGGCACAGTTCATTCCTTGCTGCATCTGATATGTTGTGAAGTTGGGGTTTAAATATGCTGCAAATGGCGTGAACATCACAAAGTTGGGCAGTGGCTGGCACCTCCACCTCTCCTGTTGCACAATACTGTGCATTGGACACTGTAAACGCTGGTCACATAATTAATGATGTGAAAAGCTGAAAATGTCTCGAGAAAGGGTGATACTGGGAGTGGTTGACTCTTAAAGGTTTTTCAATGTACTAAGGATCATTCAAACTTTTCTTTGGGCCCCCAGGCCCTAGAAAACATTACGGGTGGTAGACAACCAACATGGTTGCCTGGAGCGTGTCTGTCATCCCAGCCTACTGTCTGCCATTCAGTCGTCAATTCAGAGGTAATCATATCACATGTTGTGGACTGTTTCCACATAATGCATGTTTCTGACCCGAGAGGAAGAAAAGCTGCTGTTTTGACAGTTTTTAAACTGGGTATTTAGCCAGAATAATGTTAATGGAGGGAATTCTCTGTTTTAACACCAAAACCTGCAGAGATGCTTCAAAGCTGCAAAGCCAGAGGGTGCTATCAAGAGGAAATAAATTGCCCTAACTCTTTCAGAAATGGGAGGGTTCTGGACTCTAATCAAAATAGCACCAAAGCCCAAATCTGGGAATCTTGTCCCAGTGTCCAGACTTGACATTTCACTCGGGTAGGGGGTGTGGGTAGGTGTGAAGCAGATACTATTCTTAAGCATCACTGTGGTTTCATAGACACGACTTGTGAGACTTATGAATTCTACCGGAGCTCTTGAGAGAGGTAAGATTCCTATTTGGCATCATTAAAATTAAGCATATATATGTGCAAAACGTGGATACAATCTATGGAGCTGTCAAGCTGCCAATTCGTTTGAATCCCTTGCTGTTTACATTTTACATAAAAAAAACTGCCTCCTTTGTCTATTTTGGCTTCAGATTCCAAAAGCTACTTAATAAATACTTTGATTTAACCTATTGAGTTCATTATGACGCAGGTCCAGGACAGGTAGGAGTTGAATCCATGTTTTCTAGCCCAGAGGTAGGGACATGACCCCTGTGTCACAAGACACTTCAATGGTCATTTATTGACATAAACCTGAGGGTAACATTAGACAAGTAATACTGCTTATAAGAGATAATAGGTACTGCTGATGCTGGAGAATCCGAGATAACAAGGTGTAGAGCTGGATGAACACAGCAGGCCAAGCAGCATCAGAGGAGCAGGAAAGCTTGACGTTTCGGGCCTAGACCCTTCATCAGAAATGGGGGAGGGGAAGAGGGTTCTGAAATAAATAGGGAGAGAGGGGGAGGCGGATAGAAGATGGATAGAGGAGAGGATAGGTGGAGAGGAGGCAGACAAGTCAAAGAGGCGGGGATGGAGCCAGTAAAGGTGAGTGTAGGTAGGGGGGTAGGGAGGAGATAGGTCAGTCCAGGAAGGACGGACAGGTCAAGGGGGCGGGATGATGTTAGTAGATAGGAGATGGGGGTGGGGCTTGAGGTGGGAGGAGGGGATAGGTGAGAGAAAGGACAGGTTAGGGAGGTGGAGATGAGCTGGGCTGGTTTTGGGATGCGGTTGGGGGAGGGGAGATTTTGAAGCTTGTGAAATCCACATTGATACCATTGGGCTGCAGGGTTCCCAGGCTGAATATGAGTTGCTGTTCCTGCAGCCTTCGGGTGGCATCATTGTGGCACTGCAGGAGGCCCAGGATGGACATGTCGTCTGAGGAATGGGAGGGGGGGTTGAAATGGTTCGCGACTGGGAGGTGTAGTTGTTTGTTGCGAACTGAGCGCAGGTGTTCTGCAAAGCGGTCCCCAAGCCTCCGTTTGGTTTCCCCGTTGTAGTGGAGGCCACAACGGGTACAGCGAATGCAGTATACCACATTGGCAGATGTGCAGGTGAACATCTGCTTGATGTGGAAAGTCTTCTTGGGGCCTGGGTTTGGGGTGAGGGAGGAGGTGTGGGGGCAGGTGTAGCACTTCCTGCGGTTGCAGGGAAAAGTGCCGGGTATGGTGGGGCTGGAGGGGAGTGTGGAGCGGACAAGGGAGTCACGGAGAGAGTGGTCCCTCCGGAAAGCAGACAAGGGTGGAGAGGGAAAAATGTCTTTGGTGGTGGGGTCGGATTGCAGATGGCGGAAGGGTCGGCGGATGATGTGTTGGATCCGGAGGTCGGTGGGGTGGTACGAGAGGACGAGGGGGATTCTTTTTTGGTTGTTATTGCGGGGACGGGGTGTGAGGGATGTGTTGCGGGAAATGAGGGAGACACGGTCGAGGGCGTTCTCGACCACTGTGGGGGGGAAGTTGCGGTCCTTGAAGAATGAGGACATCTGAGATGTACGGGAGTGGAATGTCTCATCCTGGGAACAGATGCGGCAGAGGCGAAGGAATTGGGAATAGGGGATGGCATTTTTGCAGGAAGGTGGGTGGGAGGAGATGTATTCTAGGTAGCTATGGCAGTCGGTGGGCTTGAAATGGATATCAGTTTCTAGGTGGTTACCCGAGATGGAGACAGAGAAGTCCAGAAAGGAGAGAGACGTGTTAGAGATAGTCCAGGTGAACTTCAGGTTGGGGTGGAAGGTGTTGGTGAAGTGGATGAACTGTTCGAGCTCCTCATGGGAGCACGAGGCGGCGCCGATACAGTCATCAATGTAATGGAGGAAGAGGTGGGGTTTAGGGCCAGTGTAGGTACAGAAGAGGGATTGTTCCACATAACTTACAAAGAGGCAGGCATAGCTTGGACCCCTGCGGGTACCCATGGCCACCCCCTTTGTCTGTGCTTGACTGTTTTCATAACTTATCATCAGCATATTGGCAGCCTTGTCAGTTCTTAGAACTGACAAGATCTTAGTCAGATCTTAGAACGACGAAGGATGAGAGGTGACTTGAAAGAGGTGTACCAAATGATCAGAGGTATAGATACAGTAGACAGCCAGAGACTTTTTCCTAGGGTGGAGGTTGCTATTACGAGGGGACATAGTTTTGTAGTGAGTGGAGGTAGATATAGGGGAGGTGTCAGAGGTAGGTTCTTTACTCGGAGAGTGGTAGGGGCGTGGAATGCATTGCCGTAAAGGGTAGTGGAGTCGGCCTCATTAAGGGTATTTAAGCGGTGATTAGATAGGCATATGGATGATAGTATAAGGTCGGGGTGGAGGTTAGATAGACCTTAGGTTTAGGGTAAAATTTCAGCACAACATCGTGGGCCGAAGGGCCTGTACTGTGCTGTACCGTTCTACGTTCTATGTTCACAATTTGATTGACACTCCAAGTGTTTATAAAGGGATGAGCTGTCTCTGAAGTGAGGGTCTATGAATACAAATACTTGTTTTATAGAGGATTAATTAATTAGAGTGATTTCTATGTATTGAACAGTTTGAATTGAATGAATTAATTTGTTATTTTAACAATGAGAGTGTTTATAATATGCAGTTTGTAATTGAGACTTAGAAATTTATTTTGTCTCATTTCAACCTAATCTTTACCCTTGGTGGATATGGGGCCACAAAGGATGGTGCATGGTGTCCTTGTATTGGCATGAGTTGGCGTGAAGTAAAAGCTGTAAGGGACCATGGAATTAGTGTGGGCATCGATTATAACCAAGTTAAAATAGGAGTTATAGCTGATCGTGGAGATAAGTGGGAGGTCATGGCTTAGCATTTGTTGATTACAAGGTAGTATAGGAGCTAAAAAGAATCATGGGGTTGGTAGAGGGGAATTGGTAACCGTGGAGGGATTGAGAGGCCCTGGGGTGTGTTTAAGGTGGATGGATTGGCCTGGAGGGTACGATGATCATGGGGTTTGGTTCAGGGCATGAATTGACATAGATTGCACATCAGGAGTGTGTGCAGGTGTGGCCTGTGAGTGCAAGGGACAGAGGACCTTAGTTCTTTAATTTTAATTGAGACAAAGTCTTATAACTTTAAGACAGGCCTGTTAAATAGTTCACTTCAGCACTCAGAAGCTCTGTGGGTGAGTCTACACTGTGTTTGGTCTTCTTATTTGAAAACAAAGATCTGATAGCTTTAGAAACAGTTCAGAGAAGGTTCACTCAACTCATACCTAGAATGAAAGATTTGTGCTCTGAAGAGAGGTTGAAAAGGTTATGTCTATACCCATTGGAGTTGAGAAGAACGACAGATGAATTCATTAAAGCAAATAAGATCTTAAGGCACTGAATAGGGTAGCTAGTTCACAGGATGTTTTCACTTATGGGGAAGACAAAGATGAAGCAACAGTTTAAGAATAAGAGGTCTTAGATTTAAGGCAGAAAAGAGGCGATTTGTTTTTCTCTCAGAGCATCACTGGAATAGGGAATTCTCTTCCTCAGCTGGTGGCGGGGCCTGAATCTTTACATTTATTCGAGACAGAGCTACATTTTTGATAGACAAAGGAGTTGGGCGTTATGGGTTGTAGATCTGAAGATGGAGGTGAGACCAGAACTAGTTCATCCACGGAATTATTGAATGGTGGATCAAACACAAAAGATCAAATAATCTACTCCTGCTCCTAGGTGATTGTGAAAAGGGGACTTAAACTTAAATGAAATATTATATGACAAAATCAGACTAGTTAAAACCCCTTACTGGTAGTTGAAAGGACAAGATAGGAATTAGGATGAAGAAACTAAAGTTCTGTGCACTTAGATGGCCCTCTGTTTCTGGTGCCCTAATACAATCTAGTCTGTCGTCGTATACGCAGTCACATACTTTTCAGCCAACAGTTTCTGAACCACTTTTGTGGAAGCTCTCTAAAAATAGACAATCTGTAATTGAACAGACTGTCGCATTTGCTGCCACATTTTGTCATGATCAGTCACAATCTCACAACGGTGCTTCACCATTGTTTCCAAGGTCACCACTATCTACCACAATCCTTCCATACAAATAAATTCAATATATATAAAAAAAGCCTCAATGCCAGTGGAATTTGTAATTTATGAATTATCTATGAACTTAGTAACTATGATAGATTCCATTTTCTATTCCTTTCAAAGCATTGAAAATCGATCAAGAAAAATGCTGTCCAAAGTTTAATCTGCCTTGTCTAGGCGCTGTGAGGATAATAAATAAATAACATCCCATTGAACATGTGGTATACTTTGCTGATGCGCCCACTTTGTATGTCCTCAAACTGTATAATTTCACTGATTCATTGAACACTTCAATCTAAGCTTGTAAAAAGTGGAAGCAGCAGTCTCAAAAAGATTATATAATTTTCACAAAAAAATCTGCATATATAGAGAAGATAAATAAAATGGATAATTCTTTTTTGGTGTAATACAGTATCCACCTCCCAACAGGATTAACATGTCTACGTTTAAAAAAAGTATTAGAAAAGAATTAGAATAATGCTATTTTAAAGACGTTTTGAATGTACAATTTTATGTTTTATTAATTTAATAGGGTTACGCTAATTCAGTGGAGCTGAATATTCCAGTACCCCACCGAACAGGCAAAAATCCAATGTTTTTTCTATTTTGTGCAATATCGAGAAAATAAGTATGTTTGATGGGAAGAGAATATCTGCAAAACTCATAGCACGTGATCTCATGCAAAGCAGCAACGTCATCTTTTCATTTGTGATTGACTGAAATGAGAGAGCTATTTAAGAAAACAGGAATCTGCAGTTTAGGTCACAGATCATGCAGTCAATCTGGTTAGTCTCAAGGTCCAAACAAAAAAAAACATGCCAAGCACTGTTGTATCTTTCATACTGCCTCAATTGCTTTCTCAGACACTGCTGTGTACCTTTGGGCCTTGGATTTGAATTCAACACAAGGACAAAATCATTCAGCTGAATGTATTGATTTGTTGAAAATATTTTACAAGACAACATAGCTAAGATGCCAAGTTTTATTTGCAGTGTGGTCTCAGTGGCAGTGCAGGTCAACATCACTAGCAGCATATCAAAAGCACATACATACATTATCACTGCTGTGATATGGCTGCAGTTACAAGGAATTAGACTAAGAAAAGGTTATTAAAGTAAAACAGATACTCGATTTAACAATATGCTTCAGACAAATTAATGCAAATTGCTAAGTGTGGTTTTCTCTCAGTGTAGTACCAGTGGACACATCATCAATACATACTGTAATAGGTCTTCTAGATAAATAAACCTTTCACCTAAATAATACATCTGACTAAATAATTAAATATTACAAATGTTGTAGAACAAAATAAGTCACAAATATAGTGAGGAAATATGTTACTTAGCAGTAAACAAACTGCTGCGAAGGCTGCAGAACCTACTTACACAGTTTACATTAGGTAAGCCTTAACTGACTACAGTACTTTATCATCATTATTTACTGGATATTTCATTTAAGCTTTGGCCAAAAAGTCATCAAATTTCTGTCACATGAAACTAATGGTTCTGTCAATGATTCCAGATGATTTTTCTCAAGGGAACTAACCTAATTTAACAAAATGCTTTCAACAAATAGTAACCAATATTCATCAAATCAGGAATAGCATCATACGAACTTAATGTAGTTTTGTGATAAAGATGAAGATTTGAATGAATAATTAAAAACACATTTCTCAGTGCAGCAGGGAACAAATATACATAAGATATTCATTTTGCAAAGATGTTAAGCCTCCACTTTCATTATTACATTTATTTGGTTGTGCATTCAGTAACTGTCTTCTACCTCTGGGATTTGTGTTTGAATTCAACGCAAGGATAAAAGATAGAATAGAAATTTATTGTCATATGTACTTTTACATGATAACTACAGTAAAAAGTTTTATAAGTCGCCCCATCACTGCAGCTAAGTCAAGGACAGACGTCACACATAATAATAAAAAATAGTAAAACTGAGGCAGAGTTCATCACAGTTAATTGCTCCTGGGCTCGGGGAAAGCTGATTAAGGAACAATGGAATACCCTGACGATGCAGTCAGGATGAGACCACCATGCCAGGTTGCTGGATACTAGGCTGGAAGCCTCCGCTGAAGACGACCGCCATGCCAGGCTGAGACTGCCACTTATGGACAAGGCTGCCTGCTGGGCCACTGGAACACCTGGGCGCCGAAGACGAAGACGAAGAAGACCTCCACATTGAGACAAGACCTCTATGCATGGACAAGACAGCCACACTGTGAGAATGACACACCAGGGGACTGACACACAGGGAGATCGCCATGCCAGGCCAAGACTGCTTTTCTCCTCCTTCAGGTGCCTGGGCCTAGCTGCGGACCTGGATCCTGCAAGTCTGGGCTGGGAAAGTCAGCCTGGGACCTGTTCCTCACTCACCGGGAGACCCCAGGCTGGTGTGGGGCTGTGTTTGGCTTGTCCTAGTGTTGCTGCTACGTCCGCTGCCACCCGATGCTTAAAAGAAAAGAAAATGAAGAAGAAAAGGAAAAGAACAAAAGTAAAAAGAACAATAAAAGATAATGAAAGCCAACTGGAGCGGATGAGCCCTGGGCTCAGCCCACCTACTCTGCCGCCATCTTGAAAAAAAATGAAGTCTTCCCAGGGACAGCTATGATAGGTCACTGATGAAGATGTGACTCTTTCAATTCCAACTGAAATAATAGCACTTAACATATTGAGGCGTCTCAAGGCGTTTCACACCATGGCCCAGATTTTGTGGTGGTCAAGGCAGTGAAAATGTCAATGGTTTATTCTTGTTATGGCACTGAAATTGATGACAACTTCTAGTGACCACACTGGTTCAGAATAGCATAGAAATCCAGAGTGATTCTGTGCTACTCAAGAAGGTGTACTGTTGAAGTTCCCCCAGAGTGCAATCCCTGATTAATCTGTAAATTGAGGAAAACTTCCACATCTACATTGTTAGCTTGTCACTAATAAAACCCTTGGAAAAGTTTCACTTCATCAAGTGAAGCATAACTGTGTTTGCATTAATGTACTTAATTTATAATTACCCACAGGCTAATTTTTGATCCAGTGGGGTGTCAAACTTCTCTGCTATGATTAAAAAAGGTCCACATTTTTAAAATGCTTTTTGAAGTTTATAATCTTCCCTAAATTGAGATTTAATTTAGCAAAAATGAACTGAAGGAGTTATTTGATGGTAGATCAGTGTCAGAGCAGTGGGAGGTACACATTGAAGTGTTTTAGGGAGTTCAGTACAAATAAGTTCCCAGAAAGGAAAAAACAATGCTCATTCAAAATCTGGATGTTAGTTTGCCTTGAGGCTTGTGGCTCAGGGCTTTCCACTTTGGAGAAATATCTATTTGTCTGCTGGTGGTTTATGGCTTGTAATGGTGTCAATTTTAAAATGTATTCATGGGATGTGGGTGTAGTTGGCTGGCCAGCATTTATTACCTGCCCCTAATTGCCCTTCAGAAGGTGATGGTGAGCTGCCATCTTGAACTGCTGCAGTCCGTGTGTGTAGGTAGATTCACAATGCCCTTAGCGAGAAAATTCCAGGATTTTGTCCCAGCCACAGGTGGTGGTGTTCCCATGTATCTGCTGCCCTTGTCATTTTAGATGGGAGTGGTCATGGGTTTGGAACCTGCTGTTTAAAGACCTTTGGTGAATTTCTGCAGTGCGTTTGGTAGATGGTATACATTGCTACTACTGACTGTTGGTGGTGGAGGGAGTGAATGATTGTGGATGTGGTGTCTATAAAGTGGGCTGCTTTGTCCTAGATGATAACAAGTTTCCTGAGTGTGGTTGGAGTTGTGCCCATCCGCGCAAGTGGGGGGTAACCCCACATCATATCCACTACCACTACCACTACCTGCAAGTTCCACTCCAAGCCACTCACCATCCTGACTTGGAAATATATTGCCATTCCTTTGCCAATGGTTTACTGTTGCCTGACTATAATAGGTTTCTACCAACTCTTTTATTTACCACTGTATACATCATTTTCTTTTCTTTAGGTATGTGGGCTGAATCTTATGTTTATATTGGCTAAGTTGTGTTTTTTGCTGCAAGGTTTGGAGAGTTCTTTTGCTGTATCTGAGCAAACCCACCTCACTAGTGACCTACCAAGCCCCTGTGACATCCCTTACATCTGATTTCTGCCACATTTTACCATTCACCATTTTCAGATCAACTTTCAGATCAGATATCTGCTGAAAGACTGACAGCCATTATGTCCGTACTATTGTTAAAAGATGAGCATTGGCATTCCTAAGCTGCTTTACCAATTGACAGACAGAATCTGAACATGACAAGGAAGGGGAAAATGGCACCATGATTCTCAGACAGGAACCTGGAGGTCCTGATAGAGGTATGGTATAAAGTCCTCTCTCGGGAAGATTGGCAACAGAGGCCATGACACCAGATCTTGAAAGCCTGCTCTGACCTTGCTATCCAGACCGTGGAGTCATAGAGATATACAGCTCAGAAAACGGCCTTTTGGTCAATCAAGTCTGCACTGGTCAAAAACAGCCAAACATTTACAAGACTCAGCCCATAGCCTTATACGACTTTGCAACACAAGTGTACATCCAGATGTTATGAGGATTTCTGTCCCTAGCACCCGTTAGGCAGTGAGTTTCAGATTCTCACCACCCCCTTGGTGAAAAAATGTTTCCTCACATCCCCTGTAAACCTTCTGCTCCTTACATTAAATCTATGCCCCCGGTCCAATCTCTCTTCATAAGCAGTCCAGGCAATATCCTGGTAATTCTCCTCTGCACCCAGTACAATCGCATCCCTTTGATACAGTGAATTCCAGAACTGCACACAATACTCTAACTGTGACAGAACAAATGTTTACTGTGCCTGCATAACCTCCATACTCTTAAACTCTATGTCTCAGCTAGTAAAGGCAAGTATCCCATATGCCTTTTTAACCATTTTATCTACCGGTCCCATTACCTGAAGGGGCATGCACAATGAGGTCCCTCTTATCCTTGGTGTTTCCCAGAGTCCTATCATTCATCATGTATTGCCTTGCCTTGCCTTGTTTGTCCTGGCCAAGTACATCATGTCACACTTATCTAGATTGAATTCTATTTGCCGTTGATCAGCCCATCTATACCCTCTAGTAATCTCAGGTTATCCTCCTCACCATTTACCGCCCCACTATTTTTGTATCATCTACAAATTTGCTGATCAGCTCTCCTACATTTAAATCTAAATCATTTATAGATATCACAAATAGCAAGGACCCCAACACTGCTCACTGCGGAACCTCACTGGACACAGGCTTCAGTAACAAAAAAACGCCCCTCTGCTCCTGCCTCTCTGCCAATGCTGGATTAATTTAGTCAGAATTTCCTTTAATCCCATGTGCTCTTACCTTCGCAATCATTCTCCCATATGGGACATTATCAAAAGCTTTGCTAAAATCCAAGTAGAATATATCGAATCATTTACACACCTGGTTGCCTCTTTGAAATGCTGACTGTCCTTGATTAATCCCTGCCTCTCCAAGTGCAGATTAATTCTGTACTTCAGAATTGTTTCTATTAGATGCTCCCCCACAGAGATTAGACTGACTGGCCTGTAGTTTGCTGATGTATCACTTGCTTCCATTTTGAAAAACTGTACCTCATTGGCTGTCCTCCCATCTAGTCAGTTTGGTCCCCATGGTGTAAAGGAATGCACAGTAGTGCCATAAGGTCAAAAGACACCTACTTTTCTGCACTAAAGTAAATGCCCCACTCTTCTCTCTGCCACCTCACACTCACTTTCTTTGCTACTACATCCACCTTGCACCAAGGCTCACACTGTCACTCTAACAATTACATGCAACATCTTCCCTCTCTCATTCACCTCTCCCCCCAACCTCCCACATCACCATGCCTGCATGCCCTCTTTGCTGACTCCTCACCTCACCATCTTTCTACCAACTGCATCAGCACTAACAGGCATGTCACCCTCTTTCATTTTGCTCAATCCCTCTGATTTTTGGAGAAGATAGCCCACAACACTGCAGAGTGGTGCCTTCTGGGTGATGGACTGCCCACCATTTGATCCTTCAAACCTTTTGAGGAAGAGCCCAAGCCCTCGGAGGAGAAGATTAGGACCATTGCTGTGGGGATACAGAGATATCCATGTCCCACCAAATGTAGCATTCTTCATTCCACTGAAACTCTCACTTTAACCCTGCTGTCATTGCCATTCGTTGTATTCTACCCGTAACCAGTAGTCACAATGTCTTGTCTCGCTTGTGTATTGTAGGTACAAAATGCATCCCCACGGCCTCTGCAGAGAATTGCCAGGAAAGCATTGAAGCCTTAGAGGAAGCATTAATAAGGCTTGAACCTCCCACCGCTCAGATACTGACACCTCAATGAGAATGTTAAGCTTGGAGAGTGTGGAGAACAATCTGGTGAGTACCTCACTATGACAGCTCTGCGGCTGGCCAAGGAAGTAATGCTTCAGGCTGTTGGCACTTGGCAGAATGTTGGAGACCAGGCACCTGCTCAGTCCCAGGCAGGAGAGCACCCTGTGATGTTAACAATCAGGGATTTCATCCACATGATTGATGATGTTAAAAGTCATAGATAAAGGTAAGTGTTGTTGTTTATTTAAAAATATAAGTTAAAAATGATGGGTAATCCGTTCTATTAACTCACTGGTATACTCTGTGTTTGTACTTCAACGTGATTAGCTGCTTATCCTGTTCACTGATGTGACTGCTGCTGACAAAAGGAGATCTTCCTTGACCTGGTGGCAGGTTTAAATTGCCAATAATAAATGAGAAATCCAGAGCACTGCGGCTGCCAGACCTTTGTGTGCAGCTCTCTTCAAGACCTGCAGTCAGTGCCATTGCTTCACTGCTGACTGCAAAATTCAACACAATAAGCAGTACAATAACACTTCCTCTGAAACAAAATAAAGTAATTTCAAAGTTTAATTATGGATGTGGACATTATTGGCAAGGCTAATTTTGTTGCCCATACCTAATCACACTTGAGAAAATGGAGGTAAATGCCTTTTTGAACTGTTGCACTCCATGTGGTGCAATGCACCAACAGTACAGTTGTAAATGGAATTCCAAGCTTACAACTCAGTGAAGAAATGGTGATGTAGTTCCAAATCTGGATGGCACCTAATTTAGAGGGGAGCTGCAGATAGGGTTCCCATGCATCTGCTATCCTGGTCTTTCTTGGTAGTAATGATTGCGGGTTTGGAAAGAGCTATCCAAGGAGGGTTGGTGCATTACTGCAGCATATTTTACACATGATACACTGTCCTGTACTGTTCACTGTTAGTGGAGGGAGTGAATGTTTAGATGGAATGATGGTCAAGCAGGCTCCTTTGACCTGGATTGTGCTAAATTCTTTGAGTCTTGTTGGTGCTGCACTTATTTAGGGAAGTGAAAAATATTCCATGATGCTCTTGACTTTTGCTTTCTTCTGGTGAGTAGGCTTTGAGATCAAGAGGTGATTAATTTACCATAGAATTCTGTGCTCATTTAGTGACAGTGCTTACCTGGCTGGCCAAATTAATTTGGTAATGGTAACAGCCAGGATGTTGGATGGCAGGGGGATTCAGTGTTGGTAATGCCATTAAACTCGTTTGTTGTAAATGGTCATTGTCTGGCATTGTATTAATGTTAATAATGTTACTTGGTACTTACCTGTCCAAATTTAAATGTTTCTCAGATCATGCTGCAAGATGTTGCAGAACATTGTGCAATCATCAGTGAGCATCTCAATGTCTGACCACGTGATGTTGGGAATGTGACCGATGAAGCAGCTGAGGATGGTTGGGCTTAAGACATTAACTGGAGGAGTTTCTACAGTGTTGGGGCTGAGGTGTTTAAAACAATCTTGCTTTGTGCTAGAAAGCACAAATTGACTTCAATCGATGTTTATCAAATGATAAACCTATGAATTACATACCCACACCTTTCTAATAATGTGGAGTCTGCAACACATACTCCAGCTGAGGACCAACAAGTCTCTTTAAAAATCATTGAAGATTATAAGATAGGTGGAGGGATCAGTTAAGAAAGCATACAGCATTCTTGGCTTGTACTCTATGCCCCTACTAATAAAGTGAATCGCCTTATGCTTCTGTAAATCTTGTCTCAAACCAGAATTACACCTAATATTGGACAAAGTGTTCCAAGGCCTGCAAGCATGTTCTCATTGAGCATAATCATCATGCTGCCAACTGCAAATCGTCAACTGTACAATGGTCGATATGTTTAGTTTCTTGCATTCAGGTGCTGATGAGTGAAAGATGAAAAGTTTCAACTTTGTGCCTCCGTTTAGCAATGTTCCTACATTTTCTGCCTTGGACAGTTTCTATATTGTCTGGTGTGTAAGGATTCTGGTTTGCGATCAGTAATCTGCTGATTTTTAGGTGGTTTGAATCACCCCCAGATCCCTGGTTCTGACACGGGACTTAATTTAGGAATGTGAAGTGAAGAAAGAAGTAGACAGGGGTTTGGGGCAAAGAATCTCTGCGTTTATTAAATGCAAAGGTGAGTATATCATAAGAAAAGACAAAAGTAATAAACAGTAATAAAAAGTAATAAAGCAAAGGTGAATATAAATACAAGAGTTAAAAAGGCAATTTTAAAACAGTGAAACTGACACTATCAGTTATTAATACAGGCTAATTACGATTAGAAACTAAACAGTAGTTTTAAACGCAGACATTTTAATCTGACAGTTCCCTGCACTGTCACCGACCCACCTTCCCCTCCCTGCTAGCTAGGTTGGATACTTTGGTTCTCGAGGAAATTAGCTCACTACTGGGTGTAAACACAATTTTGAAATACAACTGACCATTCCCACTTGCTGGAGCTGGTGCTTCACTGAAGACTTTGGAGGGTGTTCAGTCTGGTTTGAGAACATGAGTTTTCTTACTTCGTGGTGGTTTTGTGAGCCGGTTTTCACCTCAGGATGTGTCTGAGTCCTTGTCAGTCATGTTGGTGATTTTCAGAGGTTGTTGGTTGTCAGATCTGCTGGTCGTGGTCGGTTGCTGTTGGTTCCCCTGGTACAGAACAGCCCTGTGTCGGTAGGTTTCAGGGAGATAGCTGATAGTTCTCAGCTACAGTAGCTGTCTGAGATCCCTGTTCCACTGGTAGCTGTGGGGATGGCTCTCTCTCTCTCTCTCTCTCTCTCTCCCCCAGATCAGGGCCAGCAGTTATACAGACCTTGTGCTCCATTATCACCTCGCAAATCAGTCTTATCCATAGTGTTTCTGTTGTGCGCTTTGTGCTGAATTGGCTTTCTGATTGTTTAGTGTAGGTGTAAATGGTTTTGATTAAGTGGAATGTCCAGTATTTCTGCGAATGAATATTAATTGAAGTTGAATGACTTGGTACCTCTGAAGAGTCCAAGATGTCTGAAGTTGTTGTTTTAGGTCTAGTTCATTCTTCTTTTAGGGCAAAGGCATAAATAGGTTTTATAACTGAACCGTGGTTTCAGACAGCTAACCCCATGATTGTGTATTCTAGAGCATAGACCAACTGTTTTAAAAGTTTTGTTAAAACTCCAGGGTTTTGGTCAAGTATTCTAAATGACAAGGACTTTTTGCTCACTCCTACGGGTGTTGCCAGTGTTCTAGCTGTACATGGCCAGTTTGGCTGCAGAGGAATTAGTTCGTCATTCTTCAGTAATATAGCCATTCTTCAGTTATATATCCAGCTTGGTAGGATCCATAACTTCTGCTGTGTCTAATGTTGACAGCTCTTTCTTCACATGGCATAGAATGAATTAAATTGGCTTAAGACTGGCATCTGCAATGCTGGGAACTCAGGAAGAGACTGAGTTGGGAATTATAGAGTCATAGAGTCATAACAGCACAGAAGCAGACCCTTTGGTCCAATTTGTCCATGCCAACCAAGTTTCCCAAACTAAACTAGTCCCATTTGCCTATGCTTCCTCCATATCCCTCTAAACCTTTCCTCTCTGTGTACCTGTCCAAATGTCTTTTAAATGTTGTAACTGTATCTACATCTACTACTTCCTCTGGCATTTTATTCCGCATACAAAATATTTCAGCCTTGCCTTTAGCACTGACCTGCTTGGCTCTCATAATTAAGAATGAGTTTCTAATGCAAACTTCTTGTCTGGTTAGTTTTGTTTTAATTCACTACAACCATTTTCACGTGGCAGGTCTCAACTGATGTGTTGATCTGATCTGCTTGTTAGCTCTGTTTCTCTTGAATGTCATGTTCTCCCTGCGGTACTTTTCAGAACTTCAGGTTGTCTGAGAATACACAAGTTGACAAAGTACATTGAAGTGTAATCAGTGTAGTATTGTGGGAAATGCATTGACCACAATGCACTCAGCAAGAACTCTCAAAGTAGCTGCATTTTGTACCAAAGCATGTTCTAAAAACAGAAGTGGGATGAATGATGAGTTGGTAGATTTATTTTGGTGATAATAATTGACAGAGAAATGTTAGCCAGCATACAGGATGACTAATTCTTCTTCAGCTAAAGCATGGGAACTGTAAAATTTGCCTAAGTCAGACCAACAGTTTAATATCTCATTCTCAGGAAAGCGCCTCATGTATTTTAGCACTCCCTCAGTAGTACATTGAAGTGGCAGCTAGATTATAGATGGAAATTGTTTTGGGTTTGAAATCCAGAGGGGAGAGTATTGCTGACTGAACAAGTTGATACACCATTCACTTTGCTGTAGAAAGTTACATGAATTCAGCAATTAATATAGATGTGTTTGCTATAATCGCACTGAGATCAAGAATGTAATTTATAGATTTCTGTTATTGTTATATTTATTGAGAAAATTGCAACAGATGAAAAGTGGCACTTTTAAAATTCTATGAATTCTTTTCACAAAATGTAAAATGAATGTGAAAGATGTTAAAAATATCAAATACTTTTCGACTTAGTTTTATGAAGTTTACGCATGGTGTTTATGTTACATTAACCATTGACAGACTCTGAACTCTACAAGAAAACAGAAATAAAAAGTATTTGGACATCAACGTGCCAAAACAAAGGAGAGATCAAAAGTGTTACAGTGTAAAATCTGCACTGACAGCACCTATTGCTTTGGTGGTATGGCTCTTGTTTGATGCAACAACCACTGCGTATATGCACCTGTAGGGTGGTGACAAGTATTATATTGGTGAGGGGAATAGTGCACTTGAGGGGCAAATGGGTGTCAGAAGTATGCAGAATAGGTAGATCATGACATCTATAAATGTGTGCAACATTGACTTGACGCCAGTGCTTCCATTTTGAAGCTCAACACTGCCACCAGTGTCCTCTTTCAATCTTGCACAGCTGACAGCTGTGTTTATCAGCAGAAACAAACTTTCACTGATACTATTTAAAGGAATTATTAAGCTACTTACAGCTTAATTGCTGCCTAATTTCTTCTCGCTTATGGTATAATTGGCTTGCGATGCTTTCTAGGGTCATTTCAAGTTACTTACACTGCAAGGAGCTTTGCAAAAAAACCCATTGGTCCAAACAAGGATACATTTATAGCTATATCCCTTGTATTACTTTGCTTTCAAAGTGTTGCATGTTGATAGGAGACTCTGCAAACATTCCCAACTCCATAATGTGGGAGGACAGCATGTCAGTGCAAAAATAAGGCTGAAGCATTTGCGACATCCATCTTGAACTCCTCCAGAGGTTCCCAGAATCACAGATAGCAGCCTTCAACCAATTGGATTTAGTCCACATCATAGCAAGATACGGTTGGAGGCACTGGATACTGCAAAGGCTATGAGCCCTGAAGACATTCCTGCAGTAGTACTTAAGACTTTTGCTCCAGAACTTGCTGCACCACAGCCAAGCTATTTCAGCACAACTACAACACTGATATCTACCTGATGATGTGGAAAATTCATCTGATATGTTCTGTACACAAAAAGCAGGACAAATCTGACCTGGCCAATTACTAACCCATTTGACTCCTCTTGATCATCAATAAAGTGATGGAAGGCATTACTATAAAGCAGGGCTTGCTTTGAAAGAACCTAGTAACTGATGCCCAACTTGGGCTCTGCTAGGGCCACTCAGCTCCTGATCTCATTACAGCTTTAGTCCAATTATGAAGATAAGAGCGATATTCCAGAGATGAGACGTGAGAGTGACTACCCTTGACATCAAGGCACTATTGATTGAATATTGCATTGAAGAGTCCTAGTAAAACCTGAGTTAATGGGAATCGAGGGATTTGCTGTTTGGAGTCATATCTGGCACGTAGGAAGATGGTACTGATTGTTGGAGGTCGGTAATCTCAACTCTAAGACTTCATTGCAGGGGTTCTCAGGGTAGTGGTCTTGGCACAACTACCTTCAGCTGCTTCAACAATGGTCCTTCCTTCTTCATAAAGTCTGAAGTAGAGATGTCTGCTGAGCACTACTCAACGCAGCACCATTCCTTACTCCTCAGACACTGAAGGAGTTCATGCCCAACTGCAGAAAGCTCCAGGTTTGGACAGACAAGTGACACGTAACATTTGTGCTACACAAACGCCAGGCATTGACCATCTTCAGGAAAGATTCTAACATCTCAATGGCATCACCATCACCGTGATTGGTCAACATCCTGGGTGTTGCTATTGACTTGAAAATGAAATGGACTTGCCATGTAAACACTGTGCCTACAATAACAAGTCAAAAGCTAGGAATCCTGTAGCAGGTAACTCACCTCCTGGCTCCCACAAACCTCTCTACGATCTACAGAGCACAATCAAGAGTTGATAGAATAATTCCAACTTGCCTCGATGAGTGCAGGTCTAATAACTCAAGAAGCTGACACCGTCCAAGTTAAAGCTGCCTGCTTGATTGACATTACATCCACAAACCTCCGCACCCTCCACCACCGATGGTCAGTTGCAGCAGAGAGTACCCTCTACACGATGCACTGTACAAACCCACCAAGACTCCTTAGCCAGCACCTTCCAAATCCACAACCTTACCATCTAGAAGGAAATATAACCCATTCCTTCAGTGTTAATGGGCAAAATCCTGGAATTCTCTCCCTGAAGGCATTGTGGGTGTACCTCCACCAAATGGACAGCGGTGCTTCAAGAGATAGCTTGCCATCACTATTGCATGGACAATAAATGTTGGCTGAGCCAGCAATGCCCACATCCTGTGACTGAAAGATTTTAAAAAATGCTTGATACCACAATCAAAAAGAATTCAACTGCCTCAAAGCAAGTTAGTTATATTATCAGACGTGAAGAATTGTGCAACAGTCATTCTACAATGGTTTGTGTTACATATGAGTCTAGAAGGAGCCAGAGGGTTACTACTTGATTACACTACAATGAGCACCACCCACTCTGTCATAAGATAGGAAGTCGATTAGGCTATTATGAAAGACTAACCTAAAGCTATTAGTACTCCCAATAGCCCTTGTTTTAATGTAGTGCCTATTCTTACAACCTATGATAGTTGCAAAGATATAATAAAGTACATTTTGTTTATTCTCAAACCGTCATGCACACTAAATCATGTAAGCCCCTGAAGAACCCACAGAGTTACAAAATATGAATAGAAGCACGCACAATAGTTTGGCATATGCCAGTTGTATTTGAGCCATTATTTAGTTATGTGCTTTTTTGTCCCGGGAGAGAGAGTGAAAAGTGTCAGTGATGTGGCTGCTATGGTGGAATAACAGGCAATGCCTGCAATGTCATGTGAGGATTGTATTGGTACTAAATGTGAAAGAGTGAAGTGAAGCTTGTAAATGTATGGTATGATTTCTGATTACTAAGGATTATTGCTATCAGTGAGGGAGTGTGGTGATTTGAGCAGTTGCTGAGGAGTGTTTTTTTTCCTTTATTCATTCATGAGAAAAGGGAGTCGCTGGCTAGGTGGCGTTCATTGCCTATCCCTAATTGCCCAGAGGGCAGTTCAGAGTCAACCACATTGCTGTGGGTCTGGAGTCACATGTCGGCCAGACCAGGTAAAGATGGCAATTTCCTTCCCTAAAGTACATTCGTGAACCAAATGGGTTTTTCCGACAATCAACAATGGATTCACGGTCATCATTAGATTGTTAATTCCAGATATTTATTGAATTTAAATTCCACCATCTGCCGTGGTGGGATTCAAACCCTGTTCACCAGAACATTACCTGGGTCTCTGAATTAACAGTCCGCCAATAATACTACTAGGGCCATTGCCTCCCCACTGCAACTGGTAGGATATGGCATTTGAAAGTGTTTTGAAAGTGAAAGGTCAGCAGACCTTTAACCACTTGTGAGGTTGTGTTATAACCAGAAGGGGGCCAGTTGAGATTTAATATGCTTTAATATGCTCCTGCTTTAATACTTCTTGCTCAAACTCGTCTTCCTGTAGTTCTTGTTTCTCAGCTGTTCATGGCATAGCTGGTGGCAAGGATCATGAAGTCATGTACCGTATTAAAGATCATCACTGTTGAGTCCAGCAGAGCTCTCCCAGAGTAGTGCACGCAGTGGAAACACTATTTCAACACTCAATGATCTGCTCTATCACATTTCATGTGATGGTACGGCTTTCACTGTACAAGTGCATGGATTGGGCACCAGAATCAGGAGTTTTGTTGTCAGCCAATACCCCTTGTCATCCAGTAGCCTCCCTTTGGCTCAAATACAACTGGCATATGCTAAAATATTGTATTTGCTGCCTTTCATACCTTGTAAGCCTGTTGGTTCTTTAGGGGCTTAATAAGTGAGTGTGTATGAGAACTTGTGGGGTAAAAATCTGTAGGTTATTGCATCTTTGCAACTATTTACAGGTTAGAATAGGCTGCACATTACAAACACCACTGGGGGAAGCTAGCTTTAGGTCTGCCTCCTGTAATATACTACTATACCTCCCACCATATGACATCATCAGAGTGGATGGTACTTGTGGCCTAGCCTTCAGGTCGTTGGGGCTTGATTTCTGACATTAAACTCCATGGCTATACTAAGTATTATGCAATGAGATGGGATTTGTTAACGATCTCATCTTGAAAGTGCTTCCAGATAGCGGCAAGCATAATACAATGCAATTTTACAATCAGTTTGAGGAGGAGGGAAGTTTGTGAGAGACTATTTTCTTAAATTTATGAGGATATGAAGGCAGAACTGACTGAAGTGAATTGGCAAATTAAGTTAAAGGATAGGTCAACAGAGATGCAGAGGTAGAAAATTAAGGGGATACTAGAATAGATATACATAATAATACACACCAAAGAGAAAAGAAATTCCAAGGGATGGGTGCACCATCCATGGCTAATTAGAAATTTAAAGATAGTATGAAAATAGGAGATAAAAGCTTATATTTGTGCAAAGACAGGTCAAAATTCAATGAATTCTATGAACTTGAAGATTAGTCAGGACATAAAGAAAACGAAGAATGACCAAAAACCTTAATACAGTAAAGAGAGAAAAAATACGACAGGAGAAAGCTAGCCAGAAATATGAATGCAGATAGTAAGAGTTAATATATTTAAAGAAGAAAATAATTAACAAGTAAGCTTTGATCCTATATGAAGTGAGACCAGAGAATTATTAATGGAAAAGAAGGAAACACCAGATGAATTGAACAGAAATTTTGAATTCGTCTTTACAAGACAGGACACAAGTAACACAGGAAATGGAAGGGAAGAAGGAACTTGGGAAAGTCACAATCACTAGAGAAGTGATACTGAGCAAACTTGACTGAAAAGTGCTGAGGGCCAGATATAATTCACCCTACGATCCTAAAAAGTGGCTAGTGAGATAGTTGATGCTTTTGATTTAATATTCCAAAGCTACATAGATTGAAAGATAGTGAATGTTTCCACCCTTTTTTGAATAAATGATTTACAAAAAGCAGGAAACCACAAGCCACTTAGCTTAATATCTATCATAGAGAAAATTTTCGAAGCTATTATTAAAGATGTGACTGCAAGGCCCTTGGATTTGTTCAATGTAATCAGCCAGAGAAAATATAGTTTTGTGAAAGGGTAATCATGCTTAAACAATCTATTTTAATTCTTTGATGGGGTAATACATGTTATAGAAAAGGGGATCTGATGGATGTATTGTATTTAGATTTTCAGAAAGTATTTGCTAAGATGTCACATCAAAGGGTATTGTGTAAAATAAAGGTTCATATTGTAGTGCATGGTATGTTGGCATGGATAGAAGATTGATTTACTAACAAGAGCATAGAGAAGGTATAAATGAGTCCTTTTCAGGTCGATGATATTTAGTGATTTGGGCGGCATGGTGGCTCAGTGGTTAGCACTGCAGCCTCACAGCGCCAGGGAGTTTGCACATTCTCCCTGTGTCTGCGTGGGTTTCCTCTGGGTGCTCCGGTTTCCTCCCACAGTTCAAAGATGTGCAGGCTAGGTGGATTGGCCATGCTAAATTGCCCATAGTGTTCAGGGGTGTGTGGGTTATAGGGGGATGGATCTGGGTGGGATACTCCAAGGGTCGGTGTGGACTTGTTGGGCCGAAGGGCCTGTTCCCACACTATAGGGATTCTAATTCTAATGTGCCATGGAGATCTGTACTGGCTCCTCAACTGATTACAATTGATATAAATAAGGTGGATGAAGGACTGGAAGGTATGGTTGCCAAACTTGCTGATGACACAAAGATAGGTAAGAAAATCAGTTGTGATGAACTTATAAGGAGGCTACAAAAAGATGTAGATAGAGTTAAGTGAGTGAGCAAAGATCTCTCAAATGAAGTATAATGTGGGAAACTGTGAAATTAGCCACTTTGCTTGGAAGAATAATAAAGAAGCATATTATCTAAATTGTGTATGATTGCAGAGCTCTGAATAGTCTCATGCATGAATTGTAAAGGGTAGTATGTGGGTACAACAAGTCATTAGGAAAGCTAACAGAATGTTATTATTTACTGTGAAGGGAATTGAACACAAAAGCAGGCAGGTTAATCTTCAGTTATGCAGTGCACTGATGAGGCCACTTCTGCAACACTGCGCAAAGTGTTGATTACCTTATTTGGGGAAGGATGTAAATGCTTTGGAAGCAGTTCAGAGAAGGTTTATTTGACAAATAACTGGAGCGGGCAGGTTGCCTACTGAGGAGAGGTTGGACAGCTGGGGTTTCTAAGAGTAAGCGGCAACTTGATTGAAACGTAAAATCCTGATGGGTTTGTGGAGAGGATGTTTCCTCATGAGGAATCTCGAACCAAGGATCACATGTAAAAATCTGGGGTTGCCCATTTAAAACAGAGATGAGACCTTTTTTTTGCTGTCAAAGGATTGTGACCCTTTGGAACTCTGTTCCTGAAAATATGGTAGAGGCTAACTGCTCGAATATTTTTAAAGAAGAGATAGATAGATACTTGTTAAACCAGGGGTGAAAGTTACAGCAGTAGGGAGGAATGTAGATTTAAAGTTACAAACAGATCAACCATGATTGCATATTGAATCATGGAGCAAGCTTAAAGGCCTACTCTTTGTCCTAATTTATATGTTTGTTTGCACATTTGTATTTGCTTCTTTGGCCTCCTATAGATACAGGCCATCTATGCTCCCTGCTGCCTTCTCCACCAAGGCCTTCAATGCTATATCTGAAAGCTTTGGAAACTCTCTTGTGTTGTGCTTCTCCTACTCTTTCCCACAGGAGACCCTGGGCACCTAAAATGATTCAGAAAGATAGGAAACATTATTCTCAATGGGTGTACATGACCTGACATTGTGATACTGTGTCCAGTTCCAGAGATAATCCAATATAGTCCCCATAATATTAGCCAAAAATAAATGATCATCCATTGAACAGTGGTTTGCGTTTCAGAAGGTTTCCACATTCTGAATATGAAGTACAGTGTGTGTGTGAGAGAGTGAACAAGTCTGTACTTTACTCGTTTGACTTCTGTACTGCCAGTGAACTGGTGGTGACATTGGACGAGTCAAGGCTTTTCTACAAATGACAGCATAACGGAAGGTTCCTCTTGAAAATTATGTGATTGATGTTTTTACCTTTTAGAAAATCCTAGCCACCAGATGAATTTGAGCAATTTTATTTATGTGTGCCATGTTACTGATATGAAATGGCATGATGATTTCAGGGGAGCTTTTGACCAACATTTGTCCCATTTTAATAATGAGAGCTAAAGATGCAGATTTTTAAAGATTTTGTGCAGGTTCTCCATTTTACTCAAATCTTTTGAAAGCACAAAAGGGTAACTACATAAAATGTTTCCAGATATTCAAGGAATTATGATAATAAGGTCAACCCATCAGGCATTGCACAGACATTTAAGGCCTGGAGTTTTCATTACATTGCGCTCTGTTTTTCAAATTTGGCCAAAAATTGTTCAACTTAGAGTAAAAATTTGTAGAATTTTAAATATTAAGCCCAGTGTTAACCAAATTCCTGCAATCTTTTCAGCTGGGTCAAAAAAGTCACAATAGTGGTTGGTCATTGACAAAAATACTCAGAAGCCACACAACACAATGGTATAGTCACCTGACGAAGGAGCAGTGCTCCGAAAGATTGCGATTTCAAATAAATCCGTTGGGTCATTAACAAAAGTTGCTGGAAATGCTCAGCATGTCTGGCAGCATCTGTGAAGAAAAGATCAGAGATAATGTCTTGGGTCTAGTGTTGTGTGACTTCTGACTTTGTCAACCCCAGTCCAACACTGGCACCTCCACATCACTGCGACCACAAAAAAAACTGACAACATTACCAAATAAATTAATCAGCAGTCAACTTTTCTCATTAAAGCTGAGGTTTTGCTACGAGGGACAGAAGTGGGAGCCAACCTCATATTGGTCAGTAGCAGAGTTCTTGGTATTTCCCAATTAAAACAGCCAATGAAAGACAGTAGCCATCCTTCTGACCTCCACTGCACCCCTGCAGGAGCTGTTAATCCATTTACGGGGCAGCAGCTCTACATCTTCAGCAGCAGCACCATTCCCAGTGACTAGGGCTGAAACTGCAGCTCCAAGGAACGGGCAAAGATATGGCACCCTAAAGTACAGGCGAGTTGAGCTGGAGCCTGTGGTGGGCAAAGCATGCCCTGGGGATTGGTGGGGGTTGAGGATGGATAGTAACACCCTGGCAGCACCATTGCTGTCGGGCTGGGGTAGTGTGCCTGTGTGTGTGTATGGGGGGGCGGGGTGTGGTGGTTGGTGGGGGATGGGGACTGGTCCCTTGTCTGCGATGGTGTGTCCATAAAGCAGTGGCCCCTTGTCACCTGTGAGTAATCCAATTCTAAATACCTGACAATGACTTCCTAACTATTTATTACTTACACTGGCATATAGTTCAGTTTCTCGGTAAAGTGCTTTTTAAATTATTACATCTTTACCAGTGGTCTCTCCATCTCATGGTGAGCAGTCCCAACATGGGCAAAATATCTACAGATGAGGGAAATGGCCCACAACAGGCCATTTAAGAGGTACAATTGGCTGTTTGGTTTGCTGCCACATTGCCAATTTTTTGTGCTGCTGGTAACAAGGCACAACAGCAGGCTCCCCTCCTGTCATGTTTCTAGCAGGGCACCTCCAGCCTCCCTCTAGTAGGCCAAGAAGTTAGAGCCAAATAATGCACTAGCTGTGCCTGTTTGGGCCTTTTAAAGTTTGGTTGCTTTTTAAGATGCAAAGGCTATAACAGATATAATAATTTAAAAGCACTTTAAATTACCGAGAAACTGAACTATATGCCAGTGTAAGTAATAAATAGTTAGAAAGTCATTGTCAGGTATTTAGAATTGGATTACTCACAGGTAACAGACTAGACACTGATTAAAAATGATTATTTCTTACAATAAATCCATTACAACTACATTAATGATATTAAAGCAGGTTACCACACTTTAATATATCAAACAATATTTTCCAATAGTACATTAAAAAAAAAGCTACTTACTAAAACCCTGCCTAACTGTGTTAGTCAATGGAAAGTTTTATGTTCAACAAAATGCAAATGAGCATGAATGGCAACTTGAGCAAAATTGCACTTCACTAAATTACCACAATTCTGAGCTCAGTTGATCACTGATTGTGCCCAGGTTGAAAAGTCATCGACTTACATTTTTTTTCTTCCAGAAAGGGAAAATCCTACGTATAAATATTTCCCTCAGGTCTGCCCTGGAAAGCAAACAGCAGGTAAAGACATCACCTTTAGCACTGCCAGGGATATCAGGCATCATACAGACAGGACTCTCTAAGACTGTCAAGCAATTGAACACCATGTACAGACCTTGCTCTCTGGCCTACGAAAGAAACTGAATACTAAATACAGACATAAACTTCAATACTGCCAGGAAATTGCACAGTATGCAAAGTCTTCAGCCTCCAGACAGCTCATGACATCAGTCAGAATATATACAGATGATCCTCAGGGCTGCCTGGAAATGTGAACAGCATGCACAGACATCACCTTCAGCCTATCAAGTACATCAGACACGTTAGATATAATTATCTTTCAGACCACTGCTGATAACAGATATCAGTTGCAGGTGTCTGACAAACATCTTTAAAATTAAGTTGGCACAGAGCCAAAATAGGTAATTCGCAAACAGACCTGCGAATTGACCCATGACTAAAGTCATTCCCATAACTTTACAATGACTACCAACTTTTACTAATGCTTTTGTGGATCATAGCCTGTAGTTCTTTGTTATTTTCTGTGTAAAGTGAACACTACTGTTGGAAATAAGTAGGTATGGCAAAAATGCTCTGGAATTGAAGATTGTGGCCTCAGCTGCCTGGACAGTGGGAATGATGTTTTAACCGAACAATTCATACCCTTTGGGAGCTGGTGGGTCAGTGGAGAAGATAGGTGAGGCATGCTGTGCGGTTGAAAGTGGACCACTACCACATCCAGCGCACCCAGGTCCGAGTTTAACCAATGAACTTTTGAATGCAGTGAATAAACAATAATGTAAAAGTCAAGGATTTCATACTTGAAAGTAGACAGCTACGTTAATGTATCAGAGATAAAAGGTACTGCAGATGCTGGAGAATCCGAGATAACAAGGCGTGGGGCTGGATGAACACAGCAGGCCAAGCAGCATCATAGGAGCAGGAAAACTTGACGTTTCGGGCCTAGACCCTTCGTCAGAAGCTACTTTAATGTTACGACTTGTCACCTTAGGTGTGAAGTTAAGTATTGATATCTCCTAATTTAACCTGAATTTCTTGCTACTCATGGAGCTGACCATGGAACTGAAGGTGATTTATTGCAACGGTGCAGGTGGATATTTATGGCAAAAAAATGTGTTCGCATTCAGGGTGCATCTGTTTCTTTTGAGGGGCTGCATTTAAATTCCATGCTGCCTCCTGACGCATATTGTTCGCTGGCTACACTACGTGGGAGCCCACTTATATGCAACTTAGCATGTCATTCAGCTCCTAGAAGCAGTCTGCCCTTCTTAAATGAAAGCTGCACAGAACGTGAAGGGGCTGTAGCTGTCTGTCAATGCTGTAAAATGAAAATGGAGGACCAGAGCAAAGAGATGGCGTTGTAGTTCAAGGACGTGGTGCTGGAGGCCTTAGACATGGTGCTGGGTGGGATGTGAGTCCAAGCAGTTGGGGCCTGGCCATGAAGTCGTCAAGAAACATCCACTGAAGGGAATGGGAGTAGGTGATGGGGTAAGGTGGGGCGATGGAGTGGAGAACTTCCAGAAACTGGCTTTGGACGCAGGAGGTTGAGGGGGTGACCTGATAGAAGTTTATAAGATTATGAATAGCATGGATAGAGTGGAAAGTATGAGGGTTTTTCCCAGTGCAGAGTGGTCAACTACGAGGGAACACAGGCTCAAGGTACGAGGAGGGGAAATTTAAAAGAGACGCGCGATGTCAGTTTTTAACACAAAGGGTAGAGAGTGCCTGTAACACGTTGCCAGAGGAGGTTGTGGAAGCAGACACAGAAGCAGCATTCAGGAAGCATCTGGATGAATAAATAAATAGGAAGGGAATAAAGGGATACGGATCCTGTAAATGAAGACCCTTTTAGTATGGAAGGGCAAAATGTGTTGGCGCAGGCTTGGAGGGCTGAAGGTCCTGTTCCTGTGCTGTTTTGCTGTTTTGTTTGAGTACATGCCATCAATATCAGAAGAAGTTTAATAACATGTGTAATCAAGGTAAGTGAGTGCATCTGTAAAGGATATTTTCTATCTATTCCATCATCAACCTTTCATGCTATTCAACATAGCTGACTTGCAACGCTTGCTTATCAGTCACTAGACAAAGCAGTGCTCAACTCAACATCTGACACTGTGGCCCACTTTCACACATCTCCAAAGATGCCAGCCTCACACCCACCACCACACACTCTGCTTCCACATATACCCCAGGTACTCTGCTGTAGTATGCATTTCAACCAAACACAGGCATTCTCCAGCCTCTCTTACGGGATAAGATTTTCCATAATACAAAGTAACAAAGCTGAAATGATAGAGAACAGGTACTTCTTCATCTCCCAAGCCTGATAGAAGAAATGTTGCTATATAAGATAGAACTAGTTGTGACAGAGTTCATTGCATATGGTACCACCAAGAACATTTAGAATAATGGTGCGTTGCTTCCTTTATGCCTGGCTGAACTTCCACCTCCTCCCCTCATCCTGCTACCTAGAATGATACAATAGTTGCAGATGGACTTCTTGCTTACACCTTGAGAACCTCATTTCTGATTTTCTGCTTTCAGATACCCAAGGTCTTCCATTTGCTTAGCCACAACAACCCCAAGTAAAAGAGAAAGAGAAACTACAGACCTCTAATGTAGAAACACCTTAATTGATTTGACCTCACAGCCAGACTCAGATACTAGGTCTGCACAAATATTACTCCAGAATGAAAAAAAATCAATAAAATTAACCTATGAGACACACTTGTCCAAGTCAACATATGAGGAACATCTGAGGACTCTGGAATTATACTCATTGGAGTTTAGAAGGATGAGGGGGGAGCGATCTAATTGAAACTTACAGAATACTGAATGGCCTGGACAGAGTGGGTGCTGGGAAGATGCTTCCATTTGTAGGAGAGACTAGGACCTGAGGGCATAGTCTTAGAGTAAAGGGAAGACCCTTTAGAACAGAGATAAGGAGAAACTTCTTCAGCCAGACAGTGGTGAATCTATGGAATCAACTGCCACAGAAGGCTGTGAAGGCCAGGTCATTGAGTACATTTAAGACTGAGATAGATAGGTTCTTGGTTATCAAGGAATCAAGAGTTACAGGGAGAAAGCGGGAGAATGGGGTTGAAAGGTGGAGCTGACTTGATGGGCTGAATGGCCTAATTTCTGCTCCTATGTCTTATAGACTTATGATTTAGCTTATATATTTCAATATTTCAGAAAAGAATATTTGTGTACCACTTTTTTCAGCCACACAATCCCTTTAACTGCCTCAACAGCATCAAAACCTTTATTAAAGAGTCTTTGGTTTACCTAGAGATCGTAAGAACTGCAGATGCTGGAGTCAGAGATAACACAGTGTGGAGCTGGAGAAACACTGCAGGCCAGGTAACATCAGAGGAGCAGGAAAGCTGACATTTCGGTTTGGGACCCTTCTTCAGAAATGGGGCAGGAGGAAGGGAGCTCTGAAATAAATAGAGAGAGGAGGGGTGGGGTTGGAGAAGGAGATGGGATGATGATGATTTACCCGGAACCTATTGTGTTCTTTGTTGGCCAGAGGCCTTTATCGATGAGCAATGAACAATCTCCATTTTATTCGTCACTCCACATTTTTCTCAGCTACAGCAGTGGCAGAGTTCCACAAGTACTTTTGGAAACACAATCACTTAAAGGAATGAATAAAACTCAAAATTTTATGCCTGAATAATGTTTTTAGGCATGTTTGTTGTTGCAACCATCGCAGGCTATATGGCAACCAAACCCTTATCTACACTCACCTGACACCATGTTTCAAACGGAAGGAGAAAGTTAATTTGATTGTCAATCTCACTGTCCTAGTGATGTTTGTTTGAAGAACCAACCATTTTCTAATAATGATTAGTGTAGAATCTGGCTGCCAATCTTCCTTTCTATGCTGTTTCTAAGGGTTTGTTCATTTGACAATAGTAGAGGATGAACTATGAATGACTCTTCATGAATGGGATCATTTGGCTTAATAACAAGATATAGTTTTCTGCATGGTTGCAATAGGTACGCATTACATTGGTTAGTTAGGTGTAATTACTATTAAGAGTTAGGAATGACACACCTGACCCCATGAAGATTTTAAACTGGACTCCTGATTCTCTACTTAAACTGTATGATGTCAACAGTTTGGGTGGAGCCTAAAGTAATGTCCGATAATAACCCTTTCAGAACCATTTCTATATATAATATTACATTGCTGAAGTCAACTATTCTACTGACTTAGCAGCCCACAAGCAGGGAGAGGAGCTTTCTGCTTTGGCTGTATTTGGGAAAGCTTGGCAGTGCATTTGCAATCTGGAAATGCTTTGGTACAATTCACACATCTACAATGTGTAAAACACTAACTAAAATCTCTAGTTTCACAGCTTATAGAACAAAGGCAGCACAGATTTCAGCATACATTTTGCTCAATGTGCAATGTGAATATGAAATATGTGTCTAACTGGGATTTAATGCCTAGACACACGTTCAACTTTCCAGCCTGGATCACAGCAATTTCGCCTTCAGGTAAGAACGTAATATCTCAATACCCTCCCTGTGATCTGCGAACCTCAAACAAAGACCTCTCACTGACCTTCAAAGCTCCTCATGCCCTCTCGTAAAGCACTATCACACTTCTGAGGAGCTGCTACAGCAATCAAAACAAGCTGCCAATAATGCTTTGGGTTTCAGAACTAAGAAACACGACTTGTCCAAATGTGGCAGAACGGACCTCAGCAGTGTGCGGCCAACCTGTATCACAGTAGCAGTCCAGGACAGCCTGCCAATCAGATGCTGTCACTGAAAGATGCTCTGGAATAATATTGTACAGAAGATATTTGCTTGAGTCTCAGCACCCCCTAGGACCCAGGCTCCAGTGTTTTGCACTTTGTGCACCCTCCTCTCCTAAACCCTGTTGAAAGAGGTATCAAGAGTTGAATTTGCAAGGTGATGAGTCATGAGGCTGCAGCCAGGCCAGGGCTGAGGAGAATTGAGGTGACAGACCACTAGACAGTGAGGTTATAAATGAATTTAGCTACAGGACATTCAGATGATGACTTCTCTGGGGCAGCCTAAAGGAAAACGTTAGTGTCAATCAAAGTAAAAGATGCAGTCAAATCTACCATCCTTTTGTGCTGATTGCCAAACATGTTACCTGCAGATAGATCTCATCTACACAGTAAATACACTTTACTGACTAAAATGTTGAATCCTGGCAATGAAAATATAATGATCAATGTATGATTTAGCTTTGCTCTTTGAAATTTTCTATTTTTACTTTTTGCTTAGAAAAAAGATTGATTGCAAAGCTAATCTCAATTTAACCTTTGTTTAACACAAGTTGATTTTTTAAGCAACCAAATCCTTGATATATTCAATGTTCCTAAAGCCTCAGAAGAGTAGTGCTTGCACAAGCTAAGGTCGTCATGCATGGTAATAAATATCTGTAATCTCCTATCAGCAAAACAGCTTTGAGATGGACCTAATGGCCACGTGTCACAAGTGGCTGTGAGAATAATCATTTGTCTGTAATTCCTTTTAGGGGTCCACTGATGACATTTCTAGGATTTCCCACTTGGCTGTATATATATGTGTAAGACAGGTCATTGATGCTAGTGCAGACAATTTCAAAATTTGCCTTGAATGACAATAGACAGAACAAACAGGCACCTGAATTAATAACTCTGACTGTATTACCCTAGACACAAGGAACTACTGACCACACTTACATGGCAATCTGAGCAGAACTCAGTGACTAGGAATTAACATAAACTGCAAGGGGTGGTTATCCATCACCAAGCAGTTATTTTGTGCAGCTGCAAAAAGAAGCTCAAGCAGGCATTTACTGAGAGGGGTGCTATTGCTTTTACATTGAGGCAGCCACATGCCATTTCTACAAGGAAACTGATTCAAGGACAGACTGTGAGAAATAAGGGATATCCATCCACTTCAAACTTAACTCATGCCATCAGCGAGGAAGCCCACTTGTGAAGTGTATAGTAATGTGAGATCAACACTACTGTGAGTGAACAGCAACAGGATTTACCAAAATAATTATATTCAAAGGATGGGAAGAGAGGGAATATTATATGGAGCCTACAAACACAGGCTCCAGTTCTATGGGATCTGATGCCACCATGTTTTAGCATTTTTCACATACTGTTTGTAGTGATTGGAACCAGATGGACATTGCTAACTACAAAGTTCATGATTGGGGTGGTTAACCCACGGGAAAGCCTTGGCTGACCAATGTAATCAGGAGATTAGATCTCCTCAGTTGAGGACTGACTCCAAGCTGGCTGGCCACAGCCAGTGTAATGTGCACTAGTAAACAAAGAGTGACTTGGTGATGGGACATTGGCTTCAGTGCAGTTATTTCAGTTGGTGACAGGATAAAACAAGCTGTGCCTGAAGAACATTAGCTTGCAACTGTCATCTTGCAGTTGGGGGTTGAGGGGTAAGCATTTCTTGCATTATGCCTTTATTTGGGATGTTTGACTCATTTAAACCTGCTGTCAAAGACCGCGACTAGTACGTGGAAAGAATGCAATATTTTTTCTGGGCAAATGGAATCGGGGCAGATGAAAACCAATAAGTAATCCTTTTGAATTTGTGTGGACCCGCAACATTTCGGTTATCAGGGGCTTAACTTTCCCAGAGGCACCAGACACTAAACCTTTCAAGAGTTGATGGTTAAGGAATATTATGACCCCAAACCTCCTCTAATCCTGAGACACTATCAGTTTTATTTGGCTGTTAGAGAACTAGGGGAATCCATTTCAGGATTTGTGACGAGGTTGCGATGACTGGCAGAGACATGTGATTTTGGGTTAACCCTGAATGAGATATTGAGGGACCATTTGGTATGTGGGATTAATGATGTCACCATGGATAAGCGCCTACCAGCTGAAGCCCAACTGGACTTCAAACATGCACTGCAGGTGGTCTTGTCATTGGAAAATGTGACATGTGGAGCGTGGAAACTGCAGGACATCCCAACGGAAGTGAACACCCTCATCTGCCCAACTGAGCTTGGGGAACACCACTTGAATGTAGGCAATCACAGAGCCTTACACAGAGCATGCCCTGAGCAGAGGGACCCTAGGCCAGGCCACAGCAGAACCCCACAACAAAACCGAGCCTTGGTCAAGTGGCTAAGCAGTTCTTCAGGATCTGGACTGGCAAAACATTGTATTGTTGTTGATATGTGGACTCGAGACTGCAAAGGTGCCCTACAAGGCCTGATGTGAGTAAGAAAACTTGTAGGCTGGTACCCAGGAGAGTGCACACTCTGGAAAGTTCCTCTACATGTGAGTTGGAACAATTAAATTGCTTAGTGACACCCAAATCGGAGCCAATTAAAATTAATGTTTGGTTAAATGGTCACCCAGTTCCCATGGTGCAGCTGTATCCTTAACAAGATTTGCTTGTGACTCCAACCTTTAAGTTTGTGCAAAACCTCAGCCAGACTGAGAACACGCACTGGCAAACCATTGCAAATTAAGCTTACAACTTCAGTTCCGGTCTTCTATAAGTAGCAGTTGGTACAGTTACTGCTGATGGTAGTGAAAGGCTTGGGTCCAAGTCTACTGTGGCAGAATGGGTTGAGAAAGATTCAACTGGATTGGCTCAATATTTTTGATTGGAAAATGGCTGCCTCACTGAAGATCTAGTGAAATACCCAGGAGTATTTCAAGAATGGCTGGGGACTATCAAAGGGGCCAAAGCCACTTAACATGTTGACCAGGAAACAATTCTGAGATTGTGCAAGGCTCACTCAGTGTCATTTGTCTTGTGGGCAAAAGTAGAGGCAGAAATCAGGAGGCTGGAGAGCGAAGGAATCATTGAACCAGTGCAGTTTGCAGAATGGACAGCACTGGTTGTACCGATTGTGAAGCCCAACGGCTCGGTTTGCCTTTGTCGGGATTTTAAGCAAATGGTCAACCACTTCTCACGGCTCGATAAATACCTGATTCCTTGTATTGAGGACTTGTACACAAAGTGGGCAGGACTGCTGTCCTTTACGAAGCTGGAAATGAGCCAGGCCTACCTGCAATTGCAACTGGATGAGGAGTCCCAAATGTATGCTACCATTAATACCCATAAGGGGATTTATATCAATAGACAAGCCTGTAATTTGGGTAATCATAAGCCTGTCCCCTTTTCCAGTGGACCATGGAAAACATTTTACAAGGGGATATCCCAGGTTGCCATTTATCTGGATGACATGCCAATAACAGGGAAGACCAATAGAGAGCACTTGGAGAACTTGGACATTTGCCTTTACTGTAGAAAGTTCAGGGGTGTTACAGTAAGAAGCACATGACTACTCGGAGCAAAGTTTTATGGGAATAGGTTGACTGCTTGTCTTTATGGAATTATACACGGGGAAGCAATAGGCTAGTCGTATTATCATTGGTCTATTATTCCAGAGACCCAGGAAATATTCTGGGGATCTGGGTTCAAAATCTGCCACTGCAGATGGTTGAATTTGAATTCATAGATATCTGGAATTAACAGTCTAATGATGACCATGTATCCATTGCCGATTGTCAAGAAAAGAATGCATCTGGCTCACTAATGTCCTTTTGGGAAGAAAACTAGCATCCTTTCTTGTCGGGCCTACATGGTCACCCATGTTGGTATGTGGACTCGAGACAGCAAAGGTGTCCTACAAGGCCTGACATAAGTAAGAAAACTTGTAGCCTGGTTAGCAATCTGACTGTTAACTACCCTCATGGGCAATTCGAGATGGGCAATAAATGCTGGCCTAGCCAGCGACCCCCTCATCCTGTGAATGAATTAGAAAAACTAAAAGTTGGTTGGACACATTTAATTTTATATTACACTTTACCTTAATTTTTCAAAATATTTTATTTCAGTGTCCCTTTATTAAAGTTGTCAGTTGAATTCTCATGTGTAAGTTACACAATCACTGAATTATACCTCCCCGTGAAACAGTCAAAAGCTTGGACAGTTTAGGTGCTATCTCAGGACATGCCAGTATAGAAGCCACCTGACTAGCTCATTATCAATGCACACCAATCCACTTATACATGCAGGCCCTGTGCATATACAGGTGCTATTCTTAGTGTCCTGGCCTATAGCCAGGCAGCCTATGATCCACTTTGATTTTTGTCCAATATTTGCACATTAATATAATGCAAACATTTCTGATTGTCAATGTGAAACAGACATTTGGATCTTTGGAGCCTCACCATTTTTATTTTTGATGGCAACTTTATTTGAGTTTATACGTATATTTGAAGAATTTGGTTTTTATGTGCACCTATTAAATAAAGAAGTATGCGCAGTCTCGGCAAGCACCAACAGTTTATCTTCCCACATTGAACAATCAAGAAAAATAGGAGCAGGACTAGGCCAATTAACTCCTCAGTACACACTACAATGCCCTTAATAACCCGAGAATCCCTTCACTGAGACTTGAAGATCTTCATTGATGCGTAGTCCACTGTATTGGTGGGGAAGACGTTTCAAATATTGATAATCCTCTGAGAAAAGAAATTTCTCCAACCCATGGCCTTAAATGGGAGGTGCTTTATTTTGACAGTGTTTCTAGTTTTCTATTCCCCCACAAGATAAAATATCCCCTCAGCATCTATTCTGTCAATCACCTCAGCATCTCATGTGTTTCAATAACATCAACTCTCATTCTTCCAAAGTCCAATGCATACAGGCCGAACCTGATAAATATTTCCCCATGAGATAAACATCAAAGGAATCAAAATAACGCTTGTTTACCATCCGCCTGGGCATCATCTTTCACCTCATTCTAGATTGCCTTCCATATAGTGTCAGCATCCAGTAGCATCTGTATTAGAAGCTCTTCAACTTTTGTAGTTTTGGGGAAAAACTCAAAACTCACCATAAACAACAACAAAGTCAGAAATTTCTGGAAAATCTCAACAGGTCTGGCAGCATCAGTGGAGAGAAAACAGAGTTAATGTTTTGGATCCAGTGGTCCTCCTTCGGAACAAAATTCACCATCATGGACATCCATGACTTTCATTTTGCAGACGACTTCTGTCAAGGATGCTTGACATTTTTAGCCCTAGATGTTTGACCTGTCCTTTAATATTATTAGGAAGCAAGTCCACTATCACCATTGCCTAGGATAGTTGAGCATCCCTGTCACCACCAACATACATTGGTCACCCTGGAACATATGCAGCTCTTCCCATATCTCAATAGCCACCTCTCCAAAGATAAAATGTAAAGTCACCATTATCCTATCATACCATAGTACACTCTCACAATAGAGAGAGATGATTGGTGGTGAGTTAACCTGAGGATCACCACAAGGCAGACAAAGAGGGAAGTTGAGAACATGAATCCTTCATGGCAATCTGATCCAGAGCAAGAATTGAACCCATGCGGTTGGCATCATGCTAAATCGCAAACCCGATCCAGCCAAATGACATAACCAAACCGTTCCACCTCTGAAGTGACCAGTATTGATGAAGAAGTCCAGGACTGAGTTACTTGTGTCAGTGCTGTCTTCTTTGGGCAGCATGGTGGCTCAGTGGTTAGCGCTGCTGCATCACAGCACCAGGGACCCATGCTCGATTCCACCCTCGGCTGACTGTGTGGAGTTTGCACATTCTCTCCATGTCTACGTGGGTTTCCTCTGGATGCTCCATTTCCCTCCCACAGCCCAGTGATGTGCAGGTTAGGTCCATTGGCCATGCTAAATTGCCCATAATGTTTCAGGGATGTGCAGGCTAGATGGATTAGCCAAGAGAAATGCAGGGTTACAGTGATAAGGTAGGGATGTGAGTCAGGGTGGGATGCTCTGTGGACAGTCGGTGTGGACTCAATGGGCCAGATGGCCTGCTTTCACACTGTAAGGATTCAATGATTCTTTAAGCTGTGACAATGTGTCTTTGACATCAAGGAGCATTAGAATTCAAAAAAAGTTCTGTTCTAAAGGTTGTTGTATTGACTACTCTGTTCTAATACAGAAAAGCCAGGACTGTTTTCTACTGTTATATTGACAGTTTCCACCATTGCTGTCTTTGTCAAACCCTGGGACCCAAATGGGAGGACTGCCAGGCACATTTTTTATGAAGGTGCATTAACCATCGTCAAAGCCCTGCTCCTGAAGAATCAACTCCAACAGACAGACCATTGCATCTGGATGCCTGGAAACTGCCTCTCCCAGCAACTTCTCTTCTCCGAGCTGCTGTGTTTATTGTTGCTCAAAGGTTGACTAAAGAAAAAGTTAGAAGGATACGCTCAAGGTTGTCCTAAAGCATGGAGGCATTGATACCGTGGATTGGGAGGAGAAAGTAGCTGACCACTTGGTTGGCAACTCCTAATCTATCGTGGCGTAAAGCTCAACAACCTAACTGTGAGATGAAACCACAGCAGCAGAGATGGAGAAGGAAGCCGACCTGTAATTCCATTTCCCCATGTAACAAAATACTCCTGCTGTAGAAAAACCTATGGTTCCAAAATTGTGCTCCTCTTATCTGGAGACTCAAGCAGCCAGATGTTATCCTCAGTTCTGAGTGGCACCAATGCTACAGTTGTAGCAAGCCTTCCCTATTTTTATACTCCATTACTCTTGCAGTAAATGTCACATTCCACTTGCCTTCTTAATTTCCAGCATGCTGACTTCTTGAGATTCATGTATAAGCGTACCCAATCTCTCTAGACTGAAACATTCTACAGTCTCTTTATTTAAATAATATTACATTTTTCTATTCTTTCTGACAAAATGGTCAACACATTTTCTCACCCTGTACTTCATATGCCAAATTTCTTGCACTTTCTTAAGCCATTTAAATCCATTTGCAGAGAAAAAAAAGTTTCATTATGCTTAAGCCATCCCAAGCACTCTAAGGCCAAATAGGGTAAATTTCAATGAATATCAGATTGATGTGAGGAGAGAAAGAAGGCTTACTGGAGATTTGCGAGATAATTACTCTTAAACTAGATACTTTGAATGCTTTATACAAAACTGTGCATGCTGTCAGCTCTCAATGCTTTGATCATTTCTGTCCCCATTCTTGAAAAGCCAATGTAAATACCAGAGGAAAGGTAAATCCGAGCATCAGACGGATCATAGGCCTCTACAGAAGGTAGTATTTGGCCATCCACCAAAATTAATGGGCCAGTATTCCTGCCTTTATGCTATTTCGGTAAAAATCAGGTGTGAAAACCTGAAATGTGTAGCAAAAACAGAAATTACTGGAGAGGGCTGGGCGCATTTGTGGAGAAAAAGCAGAGTTAATGTTTTGGATCCAGTGACCTTCTTCAGAACTTGAAATGTGTTGTCCTGATGTAACTCATCATATCTTTATTTGTTAATTCAAGTTAATAAGCAGGATGTTTCTCTATTTCCAGCCTATGCCCTAACACAATGACACTTATCATAAATCAGCATCCGGATGTCATTCAACCTCAAAGAACTACTTCTCTTGATGTTGAGTTAAACTAGTGTAGAGTAAAGGAACTATATAAGTCTTGGTTCTCGATGCTGTTTGTCAGTAATGACAGCAAGACACAGGTGGAGATGTCATGTTAAAAGATGCCACAGCCTAGGACAACACAAAGAGAAAGAGATGATTATAACATTCAGGATCTTTGATGCTTTTGCCTCTGCACTCTTGAATAAGTCTTCCCCTAGCGCAAAAGCAACGAAGTTTGTTATAGTATTTGTGGCCTGTGTGTTCTGAATTTGGATCTGAGGTTAATTTCAGGATTTGTGACTGAATCTGAGTTTTGACTAGGAGGTCCTAATGAAGGGTGTAAACCAGAAACGATGACTTTCCTGCTCCTCTGATGCTGCCTGACCTGCTGTGTTCCTCCATCTCCACACTGTATCGACTTTGAGCTTTGGCTGCCACTTACTCACTACTATTTGTGTTTCTTTTTCAAGCTGACTACAATTCAGGAAATACAACACTTGTGTCATTCTGGGCATGCATAAGCTCCAAAAAGAACGTTAAAATAAAACAAAAATGTGCAGATGCTGGAAATCTGAAATGAAAAAGAAATTGCTGGAGAGGCTCATCAGGTTTGATAGCATCTATAAAAAAAAGCAGAGAAAGCAGAGTTAACATTTTGGGTCCAGTGACTTTTCTTCAAAACACTGAAGAAGGTGAAGAAGGGTCAATAGACTTGAAACACTAACTCTGATTTCTCCCCACAAATGTTGCCAGACCTGCTGAGTTTCTCCAGCAAATACTGTTTTTGTTCCAAAGTAAACTTGCTTAGAGAAGGGCCAGCATTCTAGAAGGACTTTAGAGGAGGTTGGTCATAACGCACAAAGCGATGCTTATTGACACAGCCTCCAGTTTGCACACATCACTGAACAGAATTATGAGATATTTTGAGGCAGCCATGGAACAAAAGCAGCATTTTCTGTTTTTATTTCAGATCTTTAGAATCCTCAGTGCTTTGCTTTTACAGAACGAAAGTAGTCAGAGCTGCGAACAGAAATGTGTGATGACTGAATGTCAGAATGAGACTTTGTCAGTTTGCTGTCATGCAACAGTTAGTAGGATTTGGCCACCTAGAAATGACCTCAATTGCTACTTCTGAGCACGACCTCTTAAACTCATTTTGAAGATAGCAATAGGTCTCCATAAATTTTAAATATGGTGGCAGGATAGATTCTGCTCATCCCAGATCTCTCAGTCACTGGCAGGCAGCTTCTTAAATCAACACGTGAATTGATACAGAAATAAGAACTTCTGCAACGTTCCTTTGTTAAAAGATTTTCTTCCAGTTGTCACTACATGAGATAACTGTGGATGTGTGCAAACTTACTTCAGAAACAGCAGTTAGAACACCATATATGGAAAATGTATGAAAATAGGAAAGTCGTTTACTTGTGCACAGGTCAATATTTTTCTCATTAGAATAGTCATGTTCCCATAAACTGGACAATATTCTCGTTTGGAATAAGGCAGCCAAACTCAGATTATTTGGAATTCAGATCGTGTATCACAGCTCATCGCCAGTAATGAGTCGTGGTCAAAACAAAAGCTTCAGAATGTACTAATAGTTTCATTATAAATGTGTCATCTTATTTCAGCTCCACATATGGTGATGCTCATATGATTTTTTTCTGGCTAATAGCTGCAGCCTGGGCTGTGTTTTCCAGATTGTTCTATAAAAGCAATCTAATTGCATAATACTTCAGTCAGTTAACAACAGCTGAATAGCACTAAATCCAACTAAGAGGTGCAATTTTAGAAATAAGAATAAGCATTTTTATGATGAGAATTGGCTCCAACAATCCTTTTTAATAAAGGAAAATCACCAAAGAATAATTTAAGCATCGATTTATATTTATAAATTAGATGCATAACATGAGGGAACCTTCTTTTATTAACCAACATTTTTAATACATCTCTTGGAATATTTTAATGTGATTTCTCATACTTGTGTTCTTCATTATAGAATCCCTGCAGTGCAGAAAGAGGCCATTCAACTCATCAAGTCCACAATGACCATACAAAGCATCCCACTCAGACTCAATCCCACCCCCTGACGTGCCCCGCCCCATTCCGTCCCATCCCTATCCTCATGACCCTGTATTTATTGTGGCTAATCGAGCTCGCTTGCACACCCCTGGACAGTATGGGACATTTTCCCGCAGCCAGTCTGCCTAGCATGCACATTTTTGGATTGTGGATGGAAAGCGGAGAGTCTAGTGGAAACCCATGCAGACTCAGACAGAACATGTAAACTCTATACAATCACCCATAGCTGGGTGCTGTGAGGCAGGCAGTGCTAACCACTGAGCCAACATGCTGTCCAGTCAACAGTTCATCTTCAGTATGACAATCCAGATGTTGGATTACTGAATTGAGATAAAGCTAACATGGCATTTGCATGATGACCAATACAGTAGTGAGTAAAGAAACTTTTTCTTAATAACTATTGACTGTGTTGTCTGATATCTTTCCTATCTTCAAAGTTTACACAACATGGGAAAGATTTGAGTGCCCATATTTTCAGAACATTTGCAATTACCCTGTGTCTAGTCCTGCTGTGGCAGGTGGTGTTTAAATGTCATACTACCTTCAGATCAGAATTACAAGGAGGAGATGGAAAAAAATGGTTGGAACAGTGACATAGCCTTGCTAGTCTCTGGTCTTCACATTCATAGAGTTTGTGGTGGTTTGGTTGGTGAAGACTCATGACTTGCATCTTAAGTATGCGGTGGATGGCAACAAATTTCTCAGAACAGCCAGATTTGAGAAGGATGTTCCATAAGATCTCATGCTTGACAGAGTGAAAGGCTTCCAAGAGGTCAAAAAATGCCTTGCATTTTTCTTGGCTTTGCAATGGATTGAAGATCATGTCCACGAAACATCTTAATGATGAGAAACACACTGTGGCTTCTGGAATATGTTCTTTGGCCACTGGAAGGAGATGATGAAGATCCTTTCCATGATCTTCAATATGGTAAACATCAACTACCACAATCAGACTGGCTTCCCTTCTTGAACTTAACTACAATTAAGATGTCCTTCCTCTTCCTCGATGAGTGATATAAGATTTTGCCAGCAATGTATCTTCACCCTATGTTATCTTCACAGTGGGTCAAAATTTCAGTAGTTTTTAAAGGCTTTTTTATTTTTAAACCATTGAATGACTTCTTTAATCACTCAGGACTGGGGAGACAGCAGGCCTGGCTGGACAGTGTATTAAGGAAAATAGTTGAGAACAGTCTTGGTTGATGAGCTGTTCAAACTGTTCTCTGGCTGTCTCCCTGTCCTTGGTGAGCACCCCTCCATACTTGATACATCAAGGTCATCATGTTTGGACACATCATTCATGTGTCCAACACCTGATCCTCAAAGGCACTTCCCCATTTGAAATTGGTCATGGCAGAAAACTCCTGACAAGTCAAAGGAAATACTTCAAGGATCTTTGAGGAGAACAGAAATACCCACGACTAATGGGAAATGTTGTCTTGTGATCAATGAACATTAACTTGTTGTACTTGGACTATGAGTACATTTACTACCTATCACTATAAATGCCGTTCAATAATCTCTTTTGAGAAGATGATCCTTCTTGAGTCATAGGCCCTTGGGTTGTGGGGACACCCAAATGTTTCCAGCGAGGGATTTTGAGAATTTTAACACAGTGAAGGTATGACAATGACATTGTTCCAAGTCAGGATGGAGCGTGGTTTGATGGGGTATTACTGATAGTGGTATTCTCATGCACCTATGAACTTGTCCTGAGACATGGCTGGATTTTCCATTATTACTTCTGGTACCTAGCTCAGTATAGCTGGTCTGTCTAGTTTCTTTCTTTTCTTTGCAGCCTTAGTAGCAATTTGGTACAACTGAATGACATGCAGGGCACTTTCGCTGTGCAGTTAAGAGTCAACAATGTTGCTGTGGGTTTGGAAACACATATATGCCAAACCAGGAAAAGATAGCAGATTTCTTTCCCAAGAAGACATTAGTCACCAAATGTATTTTACAACAATTGATGGTTTTATCTCGACAATTACTGAGTTTAGCTTATTAATTCCAATTTTCTTATATCTTGAATTTAGTTTTCTTTGGATACCATATTATGAGAGTATTAGCCTGGATCTTTGGATTACTAGTCCAATGACATTACCAATACAGTACCCTATCATTGGAGAAGAATTGTCTGGGTAGGTGCAAATCATGTTTAGAAATGCAGAAGCAAAGCTGAGGCATTAGAGAGAGTGCACAAAATTCTCAAAAACCTATCTGTCTGACACTCCATGGACAACCTCGTCTCCATGAGACAGAGCCTACAGATTGTGCATGAGATATGACAACCATCCCAGAAACCATTGAACTGGAGTGGAAGCAAATCAGCCTTGATTCCGAAGGACTGCCTAAAAAGAACAACAAGATAAATCACATGAAATCAAACAGCAAGCAAGAGAGAGGGCTCTTATATGTGGTTGGAGCTGTTAGTACTCTTGGTATTTCTTGGTGATTTTTGGAAATTAATACTCATCAGTAGGAAGCCTGCTGGTTTCTCATAAGGTCTATGTGTGAGCAGTACATTCTCCCACAACGGGTGCAGGTGAAGGTTTAGTTGATGTTGGGAGAAATTGAATCTATCCTTCTGTTTCTTCTCTCTTTCATGGTGACTCTTTGCTCTGTCTCAAAGGTGTCAGCAGCACGCCTGATGTAACATCTGCCGGCATCACGATCAATGGCCTGTGCTTCCCCTGTGGCAATGTCACATATAGAGAGGGACGTTTTCAGGGAGTCCAGGAAGTAATTGAATGAGGCCCATCTGTTCCATTTATCAGCTGTCTGTACAACACGATCTTAGGCATACAACTGTCATCCATCTGTACAATGTGATTCACCCAACACAATTGACTTTGTAGGAATAAATTTCCAATATTGGTGATGTTAGCTGTTTTCATTGATTCAATGTTTACGATCTGGTCCTACTAGCGAGTCTTCAGGATGCTGGAGAGGCAGTGCTAGTGGTGGCATTCTAGAGCACGTTCCATGATGGTGATACAGAACCCATGACAACATGCCATAGAGAAGGGTAACGAGGACTAGAGTTTTGCACTCTATGCTCTGAGGCAAAAGTTGGTTCATCTTCATCACTAAAGTTTGGTGAGCTTGCTGTTTACTTTTAAAAATGTATTATCCACTTCCTTGCCAATAATGGCTTCAGAAGAGATGATAATCCTCAAACTGATATTGCTTGATAGCTTGCAGCCAAGGTCTCTTGATGCCAATACTTGATGGCCCATATTCTTCTTGGGGTGCAGATAGATGGCATTCATGTGACCCCATTTACAATTTACATAGATGGTTTAGAGTTGTGAACTAAATGTAGAATGTCAAAGTTTGCAGATGACGCTAAAATGAGTGAAAGAGCAAAGTGTGCAGAGGTCACTAAAAGTCTGCAGAGGGAAATAGATAGGTTAAATAAGTGGGCAAGAGTCTGGCAGAATGAATACAATGTTGGTAAATGTGATGTCATCCATTTTGGTAGGAATAACAGCAAAATGGGCTATTATTTAGATGGTGAAAAATTGCAGAGGAACCTTGATGTCCTTTTGCATGAATCACAAAAAGTTGGTTTGCGGGTGCAGCAGGTAATTAAGAAGGCAAATGGAATATTATCCTTCATTGCTAGAGAGATGGAGTTTAAAAATAGGGAGGTTACGCTGCAGCTGTGTAGGGTGCCGGTGGGGCCACACCTGGAGTACTGTGTACTGTTTTGGTCTCCTTACTTGAGAAAGGATGTACTGGCACTGAACGGGGTGCAGAGGAGGTTCACTAGATTGATTCCAGAATTGAATGTGTTGGTTTACAAGGAGTGATTGAGTAGACTGGGACTATACTCATTGGAATTTAGAAGCACGAGGAGGGATTGTATAGAAACATATAAAATTATGAAGTGAAGAGATAAGATAGAAGGAGGGATGATGTTTCCACTGGCAGATGAAGCTGGAACTAGGGGGCATAGCTTCAAAATAAGGGGGAGCAGATTTAGGACTGAGCTGAGGAAGAATTTTTTCACCCAAAAGGCTGTAAATCTATGGAATTCCCTTCCAAGTGGAGCAGTTGAGGCTACCTCATTGAATGTTGTTAAAGCAAAGATAGATTTTTGAACAGTAAAGGAATTAAGGGTTATGGTGAGTGGTTGGGTAAATGGAGCTGAGTCCACGAAAAGATCAGCCATGATCTTATTGAATGGCAGAACAGGCTTGATGGGCCAGATGGCCTACCCCTGTTGCTAATTCTTATGTTCTTATGTTCTCAGTTTTCTTTAAACTGATTTTTAGTCCAAAGAGTTCTGCCATCTTGAAAAAAAATGTGTTGTTATAATATTGCAGGACTCATTGACTGGGATCAGGAGAATGTAGTCATTAGTGATAAGTAGTTCACAGATGACCTTTTCCTGTGTGTGAGGTTGCAAAGATTTCCATCCGTCTGGAAGCATATGTGAATTCTCTCGTCAATGTCTTCCATTAGCTGGTGCACCATCAATGTGAAGAAGATGATGAACTGGTTTGGGGCCAGAACATATCACACCGCTTCAATAAAAACAAGGTACTGCAAGTGCTGGAGATCTAAAATAAAAATAGAAAATTCTAGAAAACCTTAGCAAGTATGGCAGCATCTGTGGAGAGAAAAAGAAAAGCTTCTATCAAATTAGAAAGTAACAAATAAGGGAGAGAGGCAGAAAACAGGAAACTGTAGGCAAGTTAGCTTGATGTCTGTTGAGGGGAAAATGTTAGAAGTGGTTATGAAAGAGATTCTGCTATGCACTTAGAAACATTCAAGGTAATCTGGAAGCATGGTTTCATCAAAGGGAAATCATGTATAACCAAATTTTTTGGAGTTCTTTAAGAAGTAACATGCTGAGGATAAAGGGGATCCTCTAAATATAATGTACTTGGATATCCAGATTTGAGATGTTACAGGATCAAAGATTATTTCAGAAAATAAAAAGTTGATGACATCTTAACATAGTTAGAAGATTGGCTGGCTGGCTGGTAGAAAACAGAGACTGCATAAATGGGCCTTCAACTGACAGGATGTGACAAGTGGAGTCTCACAGGAATCTTTGCTTGGGGCCTCAACATTTTACAATTTCCATCAATGCCTTCGGTGAATGGAGTGAAAGTATGGTAACTACATTTGCAGCCCACACCAAAATAGTTAGGAAAACATGCTGTGACGAAGATATAAGGAAGTTGGAGGTTGATAAAGATATGTTGAGTGAGCGGATAGAAATCTGGCAGATGGTCTTTAATGTGCGAAAATGTGAAGTTGCTCACTTTCCAGGAAAAATAAACAAGCAGACTATGATTTGAATAGAGAAAAACTACAGAATTCTGAGGTTCAGAGGCATCTGTGTTTTATAGTGTATGATCCATAAAGTGTGAGTGTGCAGTTACAACACACAATGAAAAAGGAAGAGATGCTGTGCTTAATTATGAGGGGAACTGAACATAGAAGTATAGCTGTAATGCTTCAGGTTATAGGGCATTGGTGAGATCACATCTCAAAAATAATGTGAGGTTGCCCTCCTTATTTAAAGAAAAGTGTTAATGTATTGGAGGCTGTTCAGAGTAGGTTTTCTATTTGGATACCTGAATGAGCAGTTTGACTTATGATAATAGTTTGGACAAGTTGGGCTTGTTTCTCCTGGAATTTAGAAAAAAGAGTGTTGCTTTGATCGAAATTTGTGAATGGTTTTGACAAATTGGATCTGGAAAAGATATTCCCTCTTGTGAGTGAGTTCAGAATTGAAAGACATTGTTTTAAAATTAGGAATTGAGCTTTTAGGACAGTGATGAGGAGAATTCCTTTCTTAGACTTTGGAACTCCCTGCCTCAGAAGGCAGTTAGAGGCAGGGTATTTGAATATTTTTAAGACAAAGGTAGATAGATTCTTAGAATTAGGCAAGGGAGCCAAAGTTTGTCAGGGGTAGAGGAGAATGTGGAATTTGATACACAAGCTGATTAGGCATAATCCTGCTTAAAGACAGAACAAGTTTGAAAGGCTAAGTAGCTTATTTCTGCTTCTACTGTATATGTTTGTATTATTTGCCAACGTAATTGAAGTTTTTGAAATTGCTGGGCTATCATTTATACTGTCTAATTGCTGTCTGTTAGCAATTCCAACCTATGTCCTCTCTTTCTCATTCATTATCTCCATGCCACACAGGCTGACAGCCATTCAATCTCTCTTCAGCCTCATTGCATTCAGCTTCTGGAAGTAGCAATCCTTTCTTGATTGTTATGTAGCAAAGGGATTTTTGAGGTTATTGTGATTTCTCCTAGAGTCCTGATTTCTAGATATTGCTGGGTATTCCTTGCAGGCTATTCACTGAGTTTGCTGCATGGACCTGAAGTCATTGCCATGGAGATTGCCAGCTTGATTGGGTGCAGACATGGCTGGTTGCAGTAGCAATGGGGAGCACGCTGCTAGTAACTTCTTTCTATACCCAGGGTAGCTTCTGACTGGTGCAGTACTTTTTCCAGGCTTGTCAGAGCTAGAGCTAGTGCTTTTGGCATGAAAACAGAAAGCACAGTTAGGGGACAAGCTCTTAACATGTTTCTTTCCAGTTTCTTTAAAATTAGTCATTTCACATAATAAATTGATGATTTTGGAATAAAGAGTCACTGAATAGGAACCTCAATGCATTTTTCAGCTTCACAGTTATATTACGCAGATTTGCAGTCAGTTATAATGATTCCTGACAAGCAATGGCTAGGATATATTGTTGCTGTCCATCAAATTTATTCATGCACCTCAATAGGACTTAGAATTTCTTATTGTCAAATGTGTATCATGCCTTATAGTGGCATTAGATACAGCTATAGTAGAGTCATCGTGTGTGGCAGGTTATGCGGGCGGGCCAAGGGGCTAGAGAATAGGCTTAAACACTAATTGACTGCCTTGATATATGGCTAAGTAATGAGGATAAACACACTGAATTGCCACATGATAGAAGTATCATGACAGCTTCTTGGATTCCTAACATTGCAGAATAAAGTAATTGACTTTGTACATCAGCTGGAAGTCATAGAATTCCAGGTGTGGCACAGTGGCTCAGTGGTTAACACTGCTGCCTCACAACCCAGGTTCAATTCCAACTCAGGCAACTGTCTATGTGGAGTTTGCACATTCTCCCCGTGTCTGCGTGGGTTTCCTCCAGGTGTTCCGGATTCCTCCCACAGTCCAAAGATATGCAGGTTACGTGGATGTGCCATGCTAAATTGCCCATAGTGTTCAGGGGTGTGTGGGATAGTGCATTAGCCATGGGAAATGCAGGGTTACAGGGATAGGGTTAGCGGGGTGAGTCTGGATGGGATGCTCTTCGGAGAGTCTGGTTGGACTTGATGGGCCAAATGGCCTGTTCCCACATTGTAGGGATTCTATGAATAAAAACCGTTCCTATTCATCAAATTGAGTATGTTGACATGTCAGGGCGTAACTGCCCATTTCTTCTGACATTTCTTTTCCAATAACTTCAGGAATTCTACATAATTCCTCAAGCATAGCAATTGGTCTTTTAACTAATTGCTATTTGTGGTGTTGTGCTTTGCATTGTTTGGTAACCACATTACTTACATCATAGCCACATTATTTACATTATTCCTGGAACTGGACTTAATAGGTACCTGGTTATTAAGTGCTTTGGGACACTGAGATATACTGATGTAACATTGTTTGCTTCCTTTTTGTTTCTTTAGCAAATATACTGATTTTAAATATTTTGTTTAGACCATAAACATTATTTGATTCATAGGCTCTTTTTAAATTTCTAATTAGACCATTTTATATTTGTCTGTTGAAAATCATAGAATTGAAAATAAAGAGCACAACAAATTTTGTGGATAATATGGTCAATAAATAACATATTTCATATTGAGTCTGTGAAAAGCAATCATTAAACTCCAAGCTCCTGTACAAAAATCAATACATCAAAACAAGTATTTTAATAGAATGATACCACACCTATGTTAATTTCTGTCTATGTAATTAATGTCAACAGATGTGCTAACTCTAAAGATATCTTTTCAGAGATAGTAGGAACTGCAGATGCTGGAGAATCTGAGATAACAAGGTGTAGAGCTGGATGAACACAGCAGGCCAAGCAGCATCAGAGGAGCAGGAAAGCTTGACGTTTTGGGCCTAGACCCTTTTTCAGAAATGGGGGAGGGGAAGGGAGTACTGAAATAAATAGGGAGAGAGAGGGAGGCGGATAGAAGATAGAGAGAGGACAAGATAGGTGGAGAGGAGACAGACAGGTCGGAGAGACGGGGATGGAGCCAGTAAAGGTGAGTGTAGGTGGGGAGTTGGGAGGAGATAGGTCAGTCCAGGGAGGACGGACAGGTCAAGGGGG
>JAHRHZ010000021.1:23940454-23980616 GCA_024137785.1 Ginglymostoma cirratum | reverse complement strand
TCAGTGAAGGAAGCAAGACAGAAAGTCAGATAAGTGGGATCAAGAGGTAGGAAAGACATTTTATTTAGTATCTGCTTTTGCTTTTAACACTTACAATGGATGACTGCAATACTAACTGATATATTTTTAAAGGGCTTGATCAAACTATGTTAATACTGGTTCAACTTTACTGCCCAAGTCATGTGATTCTTTAATTAAACTTATATTAAAAACCACAATTTAAGTTTGGGGTAAAGGTATAAAAGGATAAAGGGTTGCTGTTTTTATTGGAAAATAGATGCAAAAGTAGATGCTGTACTGAGAAAAGCCAGAAAGGAATAGTGGACTTTTACTGTTTGTGTCTAGGGTACCTTGTGGTGCTCTAGAGAGAAAGATAGAAAATACTGAATAATTGATTGACTTTATTGTCACATGTACTCAAATGAGTATGGTGAAAATTTTATAGTCGCTGCATTACAGCACTATCTTAGGTACCGAGGTACCTAGGTACTGACACTTAGGACTGAATTCTTTGGAAACAAAAAAATGTAAAGTAATAAATAGTCCAGCATTATTAGTCATAGGAATAAACTAAAAAGAAAAAGTAGAAAGGAGTAGAAATAGGAGAGAGTTGACCTATTCTGCCCTTTGGGCCTGCTCTGCTATGCATTATGGTCATGGCTGCTCATTTCACACAGTAGCCTGTTCCCTCTCTCCCTCTCACCCCCATATCGTTTGAACACTAACTAACTCCTTCTTGAAATTGTACAATATTCTGGCCTCAGTTGCTTTGTGTGGTACAGAATTCCACAGTCTTATTCTCTGGGTGAACAAATTTCTCCTTGTCATAAACCTAAATGTTTTATTCCTCATCCTTAGACTGTGACCCCTGATTCTGGAAATCCATCATTGGGAACAATCTTTCTGCATCTAGCCTGTCCTGACCTGTTTGAATTTTATGGTTTTCTATGAGATCCCCCCCATTCTTCTGAACTGCAACTAATGTAATGCTAACAGGTTCAACCTCTCTTCATACGTAGGTCCTGTCATGCCAAGAATCAGTCTCGTATGCCATTCCTTTTCCTTATTCCAAGGGTGGAATCACGTAGGGGTCTGAGCAATGTGAACTGTGGTGAGATCTGTGGCAGAAGCAGATGAGAAGGCCAAAGAAGCCTTTCTTGAGAGTATTTTGAACATGGAGCATCTTGCTCCATCTTCATGCTTTTGATGAACGGTGAGGTGAATTTCTTGCTAGGTGCTAGCCAGTTGTCGATCAAGGCAAACTATGATTTGTCAAATGCCTTATTAATAAGAACATAAGAACTAGGAGCAGGAGTAGGCAATTTGGCTCCTTGAGCTTGCTTTGTCATTTAATATGAGCATGGCTGATTGCATCTTGGTTTCAATGCCACGTTCCTGCTTGCTCCCCATAATCCTATAATTTGTTACTAATGAAAAATCAGTCACTCCCCTTAAATTTATTCAGTTTGCTGGGATTTACTCCAGTATGGGTCGTAAATTCCACAGATTCACAAACCTTTGAGAGAAGCAATTTGTTCTCATCTTTGTTACAAATCTGCCATCGCTTATCTTAAAACTATGCCCTTTTGTTCTGGATTACCCCACAAGGGTAAACATCCCCTTTAACATCTTATAGACCTCAATTAGATCTTCTTGCATCCTTCTAAACTCTAATGAGTATAAGCCGAAACTCCCTAACCTCTCCTCACAAAATAAACCTTTCATTCCTGGATTTAATTTATTGAATGTCTCTGAATTTCCTCTAGTGCAATTACAACCTTCCTTAAGTAAGTGGGCCAAAACTATGCGCAGTACTCCAGATGTGATCCCACCGATGCCTTTACAGTTTCAACAACACTTTTCTACTTTTATACACTATTCATTTAGCATTAAATGCCAAAATTCCACTTGCCATCTTTATTACCTGCTGCATCTGCGTAACAACTTTCTGGGATTCATGAACAAGGACACCCAGATCCCTCTGCACTAAAGTGTTTTGAAGATTCCCTCCATTTAGATAATAAGTTGCCTTTCTATTGTTCTGACCAAAATGGATAACACACTTATTCATATTAAACTCCATCTGCTAAATTTTGGCCCATTAACTTAAAACATTTGTTTTTTTCATTTGTGGGATGTGGGTGTCGCTGGCTGGCCAGCATTTCTTGCCCATCCCTAGTTGCCCTTGAGGAGGTGGTGGTGAGCTGCCTTCTTGAACCACTGCAGTCCTCCTGCTGTAGGTTGACCCACAATGCTATTAGGGAGGGAATTCCAGGATTTTGACCAGCGACAGTGAAGGAACTGCGCTATATTTCCAAGTCAGGATGTTGAGTGGTGGTGTTCCCATATGTCTGCTCCCTTGTCCTTTTTGTGATTCATGCACTAGGACACCCAGGTCCCCCTGCACATCAACATGCTGCAACTTTTCACCATCTAAATAATAGCACATTTTGCTTTTATTTCTACCAAAATGGATGACCTCACATTTACCACCATTGTATTCCATCTGCCAGACTCTTGCCCACTCACTTAACCTATCTATATCCCTCCGCGGAATTTCAGTGAGTTCTGCCTAACCTAATGGCCCAACTTGCCTCATTAATATTCATCCTCCTATTTTACAAAATGTGTCAAAAAAGTGTTGAAACATCTCGACATAGAAGTTCAGTATTGGAAACTAGAATGAAGCTAGATGAGCTTCAGCTCATCACATGCTCCAGAGTACCTAAACAGCAGCATGGTGTATTATACTGGGCACCAGCTGCAAATACCTCATGTCCATGGACATTAGTCTCTAGCATTTGCCAACTCGTTATAACCATCATGACATTTCTCTGATGGACTTGCAGACCAGACTGGAAGCACAGACTTGTATTGTATGGCACACCAGCAACCAGCATTGAAAGGTTGCTGCAAAGTCTCTGAACACACAGGGACAGGTGCATGGATTGGACCAGGCTGCATCTTATCGCTCTTGCTATGTCTGTTAGAGCTGCTCATTTAGTGCCTACCTGCACGCTCACAGCATCCATACCTTGCCTTGCCTTTCCATGCCAATTAGTGCCGCTTGTTTTGATGGTCTTCGGTCCTCAGTGAAAGAAGTGTAAATCTTGCTGTTTGGCAGTGTGCTACATTAATCTCACACCTGAGCGAGCAGCTTACTCTGGCAAACACATTGCATGTGCAGCTAGCAAGCAGCCGCATCTCAAAGTCTTGATTTACTTTGATTTGATTTGATTTATAATTGTTACATGTACCAAGATACAGTGAAAAGTATTGATTTGCATGCTATCCAGGTGAATCATATCTTACGTAGGTACTCAGGGTAATAGGACAGAATGCAGAATATAGTGTTTCAGCTACAGAGAAGGTGCAGAGAAAGATCAACCCTAATATGTGAGTGGTCCATTCAAAAGTCTGATATCAGCAGAGAGGTGTTTTCAAACTTTTGTATCTTCTGTCTGATGGAAGAGAATGGGGTGGGAGGGGTCTTTGATTATGTTGGCTGCTTTCCCGAGGCAGTGGAAAATGTAGATAGAGTCAATGAAAGGAAGGCTGGTTTGCATGATGGACTGGGTTTGTTCACAACTCTCCATAAATAATTTCTTGTGTTCTTGGGCAGAGCAGTTGCCATACCAAGCTGTGAGGTATTTTTATAGTGCATTTATAAAAATTGGTAAGAGTCATTATGGACATGCTGAATTTCCTTAGCCTTCTGAGGAAGTAGAGGCATTCTTGTGCTTTCTTGACTGTAGCATCGATGTGAATGGATCAGGACAGTTTGTTAGTGATACTTACTTCTAGGAACTTGAAGGTCTTGACCACCTCCACCTCAGCATCATTGATACAGACAGGCGTGTTTTCTCCACTTTTTTTCCTGAAGTTGATGACCAGCTCCTTTGTTCTGTTGACACTGAGAGAAAGATTGTTGTTTTTATGCTATGCCGCTAAGCTCTCTATCTTTTTCATGCACTCTGTATCGTTGTTGTTTAAGATCTGCCCCACTATGGCCATGTCATCAACAAGCTTCAAAATGGGGAATAGTCCTGATCAATGTCCATGAAGGCACCCATCAGTCAGTGGGTTATGGCACAGTAAATCAAGTGCAGACTCCTATGCCAGTCCAGGGGACTGGATATACATCTGGTCGGGATATTCTCAGGGAGGGTGTCCATGTCTGTAGTCTGGGGCATGGGTCGCAGTCAGACCTATGACTTCACAGAATCCAGTCTGGAGGGTAAGGCTATTTGAGTTATGAAAATGTACAGACATCGACTGGTGTCTGGATATTTCTCTTCTAGGGCTGGTTGGTTACATTGTTGAAAGGGTAGGTCATAGTAAGGCTGTTGAATCTGTCTAGAGAAACTAAGGTGAGGATGGGATGGGTTCAGAGAGAAAAAGTGGAGTTTTGCTGTGTGAAAGAGACTTCGCTAGTTAGTCTTCCCGATTGGGGGGCTGCAGGCTGGGGTGAAGTAGGGATGACAATTGTGAAGGAGGAGTGTCAACTGTATCTGACAGGGAAGGTATTGTAAAGCACGGCTGGGAAAAGAGTCATGTCAGAGGGGGTTCATCCCCAGTCAGGAGCCATCCTGGTTTCAATGAGGCAACAGTGGAGGACCACAGCTGGCATGGCCACCTCAAATGCCAGGTGGTGTGGAGGAAAGACGGGTAGGTGCGGGCTCACATAAACAGGTTGAGTGGTGGCCTGGGGAAGTTTTATACCTATGGAGTTCATGAGAAGGGCTACAAGAAGGGTATGTGAATACTTATGGGGTCACCAACTCGTAGAAGCAAAGGATAGAAGGCACTGACTGAGGAGCACTCACTGTCACCTTCCATTATGTTGGAAATCGGAAGTACACAACAGGGAAGGATATAATTGTGAGCACACTTGGAGTGAGCGAATACAGTGATTCCACCAGTAAGAGAGTGGGCTTCAGGACTTAATGTTGTGAGGACCTTTATAGGCAAACAGCATTACAAATAGATCTGTGCACTGCACAGGATATAGATATGCAGGGTCACTAATCCCAGACCATCCTAATGCATTGGCTCCCTGTTCGTAGTGTGCATCCCTACCCCAGGTATTGCTGATTAACTCTTTCACAGAAACACCTTTGGATGTGGATGCCGGGGAATGTGTAGGGATGTTGTAGGACAAGGAGCAATGGTGTCAGCAAGTATATTCACCCAGTATACACACTGTTCCTCTGGCTTCCAAATGCTGCAGTAGGCTCTCAACATGGCCATCAATCCATGTATTGCATATTCTATATGGATACTGGCTGACACAGTTATGTTCAGAGAGACAAATAACCACATATACCATCAACACAGTTGCCATAGAAAAGTGCCAAATAAAATGCATTGTCACCCATGCCACCGAAGTGCCCTCAGTAAGTTCTCTTCTTCGTCTCCTTCCCACTACATAGTTTTAGAGTGTTTCCTGTTTTCACTGCTTGTTTTCAGAGACCCTGTTTGTCAGTGGGGCCTGTTGGCCCTGGAGGTTTGGCGGGGGTCACCTTGGGGAGCATTTGATTCTGGACAGGGCAGACACGCCAGGGTCTTCTTGCCAGAGGAATGAACTTCAGCATGAACTCCCATGTGTCAATGGGGGACAGGCAGGGGGTAGCTGGAAGACCTGGCCACCTCTGGAGTTTCCAGAGATGTGACTTCTGAGAGAGGCCTGTGTGTGACTGGATGTCTTTTGGTATTGTCCCGTCTCCCTGTGAGGAAGGGGCACCTGGCTTGACTGCCAGTTTCTCCTTTCTTCCTTGTCAGCATGTCTTTAATCCTGAGGACCAGTGGCTAGGGTGATGGAGTGCTGGTGTGTGAGCCTCACCAGCATTTTCTGAGGGAGCTGGATCTCACTCTCTACAGCAGCCACCAGTCTGTCCATGGAGGTATCCAAACAATCACACAATTCTCTGCACCTTTGCAGCTTCTGTGCATTGAGGACCATTGCATCCCAGACACCCATCCACTGTTCCTATTCCTCCTTGCGTATGTGGATGAAGTCTTGGTTTGCCACCACCCTGAACACTCTCCTGCCTGGGGCTGAGCAGGTATCAGGTCTCTGGTAGATTTTTCAGCGCCAGTGGTGTGGGGTGTTTCTTTCTTGCCCAACAGCAGAGCTGTTGCAGTGAGGTGCTCACTAGACTGTGCTCCCACACTCTCTAAGGCTTGTGTTTTCGACAAGTGTCAATATTTGTGCTGGTGAGGGGAGACGCGGGAAGCAGCCATACTGACGCTTCCTCTATAACCTCAGTACTACTCTCCTCAGAATGAGGGGATGTCTTCTGGGGGCGCTGATGAATTTGACTGTGGTTGTGGTAGTGATGTTAGCAGCACTTGCAAGACCCAAGAGAAAGAAGGCATCATGACCAGTAGTTAAAAGCGTTGTGCAATGAATAACATTGACAAATGAGTCAACGTGAAAGTTGCAGTGGAATGAAGGGTGGTACTTACTCGGTTGGTGGAACATGGATGTCTTGGCATCTCCACAGGACTGGACCTGGTCTTCACCTGTGACGAACAGGATTCACTCGTTACATTCATTTCTCGATTAATCTGTTGCCAGTATTGAGAAATCTATTTCAAAGGAAAGGAAATTCAGGCACAGGCTGGTGAGGCCATGTCATGACTCTGGTGAAGATCAATTTTATATAAATATCTTTTGCAATGAATGGATCATCAATTAATAACACAATTATATTATTCTTTCTGGTGTAAAATCATGGAGAGGTCATTGGTTACTTTTGAGCAGTTGCCAATGACTTTTCCTAATTTCAACAAAGCAGGATTTACATTACTATTAGGTTAAAAAAAGATAAAAACAAAATGGTAAAAAAAGAGTAAAAACTGCCCAGTGAAGCAGCCAAAAAATGAGAGGGAGCACTTATGCAGGAAAGTCTCGTGGGTACTCTTGACATGTAATGAGTGATAGGAAACGTTAAATCACGGGTAAGATAGGGAGAAGGGAAAACAAGTTTTAAATGGTCAATTTATAAACAGCCAGCAGGAGTGAAAATGTTAAGTTGTTGCATACTGTTGATTCTGATGTTTGTACAATCTATACATTTAACCTGGAGCAAATATTCATCCATCACAGTGATTCTTTCATATGAGTAATCATACTGTTGACATTCTAACCCTCCTTCTCCAAACACAATCTTTCCTTTGTGCAGAAATATCCTTGCTAATCTTTGTAATGTGCCCAAATTCTGTAAGGGTTTAATAAGGACTCCCTAATGGCATAGATTTGGCTAAGCATTAAGGTGTAAGTCTCTCTAACAATTTAACAAGGCGAATTAGTTTCTGTAGTATTGATTCACGAAGAGGTTAGTGCAATTTACAGTGGAAAAGCTAGAAAGGACACATTGCTATGTGAAAGAAAGGCCAAGTGCTCTTTATCATCCACATACCCTCCTCAGTATCCAATTATTTGCTATTGGTTCAATTTTTCTTAACCTTTCTCTTAACATAATTTAATTTAGAAATCTTCAGGGAGAGCCTGTGTGGAGTGGGAGATGAAGGCAATTATTTCAGGACTTTTATTTCACTGAAAGGAAATGCGTCTTTGCTGATTTCAGATAGATGTTTTTACACTGACAGTTTTGTGTTTTTACTGAGTCTTGGGAAATTACTGGGGCGTTTCTTTGCCAGTGTAAGTGTAATGGAGTGGAACTTCTTCCTGTTGAAATTGGAGGAGGCTGACCCCATCAGCGATTCCAGAGTCAGCTACTTTCAATAAGACTGCTGGGACAAAGTTGGGAACCTCACATGAAGAAGTGTTAGGATAGGGCAGGGAAAAAACTCATAAAGTCGCAGGGGGAATGTGCATTGTGACCGAATTGAATGATGCTTTTGTAAGTAGTGTAATAAATCAGGGGAATAGTTGATGCATATACTGCAAGAACTTACTTGCAAGTAGCTGTGCCTGTCATCACAAATCAGTTGCATATGTAGAGAATATTACATGTTAAGAATGGGGCTTAGATAGAGCACACATGTTGGCACATGGATGCAATTAATAGTGCTCCCACCCTTGGGAAAGTCCAGCAAATGTAGAATGTGATGACCTCTCAGTTGCCCGTCTGTGTGTGCTATTGTTATGTACAAATTTAGCTACCCTGACAAAGGGAGAGATAGTAACTTGCTTCCTAAAGGAATACAGAGCAAATTGATTGGTGCAACAAAAATCTCCAGTGGCTCCTTGAGACAAGCTTGAGGCATAAAGGTTGAGAACTAACTGTGGTCACTTTCTGTGTACATTAGTTTATGATGTGACTGGCAATGAAGCTCTTCTATTACTGATGTGAAGCCTCTGGAGACGAAAGAACTGCGACAATTTTCAGAAATCCTAAGTCAGTGTGTTCTGCTGGATGGGTCATACTTGGATGCTCTTGCTCTCCATAGTGCCTGATTAATCTAGTTTGCCTTACAGGCTTGTAATACTTCTTTTCCTCCAGTATATGGATTAAGTAAAGCAGAAATCCCACTGGGATGCCACTGTGCAGCCTCCAGTATCCTAACTGAGTAATCATATTGAAATAGAACGTTTCCCAAGAGTAAAGAAGAACGTATGGAAAGGCAGCTTGCATGTAAATTGATACAATAACAGCAGAATATGTCCTGTTCTTGGGTGTATGCAGTGAGATCATACTTACTTCTGTGTCAGAGGTTCATTTGTTCAAGTCCCATTCCACAGGCCTGGGCACAAAATCTAGTTGGACTCTTCACTGCAGTACGAAAGGAATTCTGTACTGTCAATGGTAATATTTCTAAGAAGCATTAGCAAAGACTTCTGACATCTCAACTGAATGTTAAAAAAAATCTATGGGCTGAATTTTTTTTAGTTAAGTGCAAGTTACATTGAGGTTTTCGAAGGGATTGTTGCATGAGGCCTATCGAGTTTTCTCACTGAATCTTGCCAAACTTGCCTCATTATTTACCTACCCCAACTCTAGAGCATCCCTCTCATCCAATTCCCACCCCAACTTCCCACTGTTGCTGGAACAACTCACCATTGGATATCCACCCAAAGATTGGCATCACTTGCATTTGTGCCATCTTTGAAAGGTCATTCTGTACCTGGATGCCCACTGGAATTCTGAAGGTGTCCTGCAGAATATGAACATGGTGGAGAATGGAAGATGGCACTGTGATTCTCTGACAGGAACCTGGAAGCTGAGGTCCTGGTCAAAGGAGTGGCACAAAGGGAAGTTGTCCTCCTCCCAGAGGACCATCAGAGGATGCTGAACCCCAGACCCTGCCAGCCTGGTCTGAAGTCTTCACTTGGATTAGTGCCATCCCCAGGATGTGAAGGAATGGTCAACAATGCAAAAAGATCAACGAAGTTCTCCACTGTACAAGGATAAACGCCACACTCTTCTTTCAGCTAGATCACATACACACTATCTCTGCTACTGCACACACCTCCCAACAATGCTCATGCTCTGCTACTCTTGCTAGAGCCTGCATTATCTTCCATCACTTGCTCTCATCCTCCCACACCAGTAACCCTGCATACCCTCTGCACTGCCTCTTCACTACCTCAGAACAGTTCACCTTTCACCCACCAGTATCAGGACGAAGGGTTTAGGCCCGAAACGTCAAGTTTTCCTGCTCCTATGATGCTGCTTGACCTGCTGTGTTCATCCAGCCCCATGCTTGTTATCGCTGTGCCACCCACTTTATTCACTCAAACCCCTCTTTCTTTCATTAGAGGAGGGGACAGACCATAACAGGGCAGGGAGAACCTATGTGGGTGGGGGAAGTGCCCAACATTCAGCTCAGCATATACTATGAAGAAAGAATCCTGTTCCTTGATCCCAATCTGTTCATGGTCTACCAACACAGTACGTACCACACTTCATTCCTCTGTAACTCTCGCTGTAACCCCACTGTCACTTTCATTTATTGCACACCACGTATAACCACCAGCTAGGGTGCCTTCTTTCTATGGTACCTCGCAAGTACCACCAGCATCGCCACGACTTCTGCAGAGTAATACCCGGCTTGCCCCAGATTCTACCTCTGAGGATGAGAATACTTGAAACTATTATCAATTTAATGAACCTCTTCTAAAGTAGTGCCAATGCATTTACATTCTTTCTGAACTAAATGGACCAAATTGCACCTTTCTTTCAAGATGTGGTTTCATCAATGCCGTGGACAACTGAAGTATAATATTACACAAATGTTTCAACCAAATAGAAATATCGACTAACACAGACTTCAATATATTAATATGCATCATACATAATCGGTTCCGTCCTACATAAGCATAAAATATGTTCATTGTGGTCTGTTACTCCTGTGCTCAATTGTATTGAATTGGCATATGGACCCCTTTACAGAACTTCTCCTTTTCCATTGCAAATGGTTTTGCACATACATGTACACACATACAGCGTACACATAAACCCACACACCTGTTCACACATACACCCACACACACGTTTGCACATACACCCACATTCTATAAGTGACAAACTGATCATTTTCAGCAAGGCTAGCCATCATGCTTTTCAGTCCAGCCTTGTCATTATATTTTCTTCAGAAGAATATTACAGAATGTTTAATAGAGACAAACCATAAAAATCCACTAAACCCAACAGATAGCAAGTGCAGATTGGCGCTAAAAGGCACTTCAGAGCCTTCAGAACCTGCTTTAGGGATTCATTTGCACGAGGCAGTCTGTATGCACATAGTTACCCTTTAAAGATGCTTCTAAAATCCTCCTTTCTCTCAGGTAGTGTCTCATTACCTACCTCCACTCAACATTAGACAGGTCCCATGACTCCAGACTGCCAGCTGGTTGACTGCTGCATGACTGCAGTCAGCTGGTTGTATTTTGCTCATACAGTAAGGGCACTCCATCCAGTACCTCAGTTCGGAAGAAGGATCACCAGACCTGAAACATTAACTCTGATTTCTCTCCACAGATGCTGCTAGACCTGTTGAGCTTTTCCAGCAACTTTTTTTGTTCCATCCAGTGCCACTAGCTAAACCTGTACCGTGCACATAAACATCACCTCTGATCTTGCGCAGTGGAGTGAAGATATTTCATAGTAATAATTGAAATAGAGAAAAACAGATTAATTTGATCATCTGAAAATGGTAAATGATGATAACTGAATTTATATCCACTTTGTAACTTACCTAGAATCAACATATCAAACCTTTGCCAATACAGCTCAATTCATTCTAGCTAAGCTCTTGAGAACAGTAGTGTATGAAGCAATGCACATATGTGGTGCTTAGAGTTAATGCAGTATATCATTTTCCTGTAGAGATTCAGAATCTTCCATGTTTTATTTTCATGGGGCCCCTTGATAAAGCTGCCAGTTTACATTACAACCCGTTTCACTGATGCTTCATTGTCTTTCTTTGATTTCTATTCCCAGTTGGTAACCAGTTACTACACAGGCTACATCTACATAATTTCCCAACAGTGTTCCATAATGCATCTTCACTTTTTCCATCATTTATCCAAAACAGGCACTCTAGTTAATTGATCACTCACTGACCTACATTAAATATTGGTTAAATAACACCATGCTTTTAAAATTTTAAACAATTTTTAAAAAAATTTTCCACTTCCTTGTTTCTTCCTATCTCTGTAATCTCTTCCAGCCTTACAACTGATGTCAATAGATGTGAAGCTAGAAACGAACAGTTGGTCAGAAAGCATCTGAGGAGCAGGAAAGTCAACATTTCAGGCCAAAACCCTTTGTCAGGACTGGGGAGGGGGAGGGGAGCCCAGAAGTAAATAGAGGGAGGAGGGATTGGTGCTGGGAAAAGGGTAGGTGGGATGTTGATAGGTGGATGCGGGTAGGAGGTTATTGTGGGATGGGTAGAGCGGATAGGTGAGCTAGACAGGGTAGGCTAAGGAGGAGGGGAAGGGCTGGACATAAGATAAGGCAGGGGTTGGAGGGATTTTGAAGCTGGTGAAGTCAATATTGAGGCCATTGTGCTGTTAGCTCCCAAGGCAAAATATCAGGTGTAGTTCCTCCACTTTATGTTTGGCCTCAGTCTAACAGTGGGGAAGGCCAAGGATGGACATATCGTCAGGGGAGTGGGAGTGGGAATTAAAATGGATGGCAACTGGAAGGTCGGGTTGATTGTTGTATGCAGAGCGCAGATGCTCTGCGAACTGATCCCAAGTCTGCATTTGGTCTCCCAGACGTAGAGGAGACCACATCGGGAGCAACGGATTCAATAGATCAGGTTGGATGAAGAGCAGGTGAATCTCTGCCGGATCTGGAAGAGTTGTTTGGGGCCTTGGACAAAGGTGAGAGGGGAGGTGTAGGGGCAAGTGTTGCACCCTCTTGTGGTTGTAAGGAAAGGTACTGGGTGTGGTGGAGAGGTTCGTGGGGAGTGTAGAGCTAACAAGGGAGTTGCGGAAAGAGTGGTCCCGGCGGAACATGTACATGGGTGGGGAAGGAAATATCTTTTAGGTGATGGGGTCTGATTATAGGTGACGGAAATGTTGGAGCATAATGAATTCAGAGGTTGTTGGGTGTACGTGAGGATTAAAGGGACTCCATCCCTTTTGTTGCTGGGGGTGGAAGTTTGAGGGCAGAAGTCCAGGAAATAGAGGAAATGTGGTTGAAGAGGGGAAATTCCGGTCCCTAAAGTAGGAGGATATTTGGGGTGGCCTGGAGTAAAATGCCTCATCCTGGGAGCAGATGCAGCAGAGGCAGAGGAATTGGGAGTGTGGGATAGCATTTTTGCAGGAGGGTGGGTGAGAGGAGGTGTAGTTGAGGTAGCTGTGGGAGTCAGTGGGTTTGAAATGGATGTCAATGGTCAATCGGTTTCTGGAGATGGAGATGGAGAGGTCCAGGAAGGGGAGGGAAATGTCCGAAATGTTCTAGGTGAATTTGAGGGCGGGGTGGAAGGCGTTGGCAAATTTGATGAACTGCTTGAGCTCCTCGCAGGAGCACGAGGCAGCATTGATGTGGTCATCAATATAGCGGAGATAGAGGTGAGGAACGCTGCTGGTGTAGTTGAGGAAGAGGGACTGTTCCACGAATCCTACAAAGATGCAGGCATACCCTGGGCCCATGTGGGCGCCCATGGCCACCCCTTTGGTTTGTAGGAAGCGGGAGGAATCAAAGGAAAAATTGCTGAGGGTGAGGACCAGTTCTGCCAAGCAAAGGAGAGTGCCAGTGGAGGGGGACTGATTGGGCCTATGGGAGAGGAAGAACCAGAGGGCTTTTATGTCCTCGTTATGGGGGATACAAGTGTAAAGGAACCATATGCCCATGGTGAAGATGTGATGTTGGGGGCCAGGGAATTGAGAGTTTTGGAAAAGGTGGAGGGCATGGGTTGTGTCATGGATGTAGGTGGGGAGTTTCTGGTCCAAGGGCAAAGAATGGAGTCGAGGTAGGAAGAGATGAGCTTGGGGGCTAGGAGCAGGCAGAGACAATGGGTTGACTGGGGCCTTCGGGTTTATGGATTTTGGGAAGGAGATAGAAATGGACAGTGTGAGTTTGGGGAACTATCAGGTTGGAAGCTGTCGATGGGAAAGCTCCCGAAGTGATGAGGTTGTTGATGGTCTGGGAGATAATGGCTTGGTGATTACACGTGGGGTCATGATTGAGGAGACAGTAGGTGGAGATGTTAAAGAGTTGGCATCTGGCCTCAGTGATTTAGAGGTCAGTATACCATACTACCACTGCACCCCCCTTATCAGTGAGTTTAATAGTGAGGTTGGAGTTGGAGCGAAGGGAAAGGAGGGCTGCATGTTCTAATGGGGACAGGCTGGAGTAAGTGAGAGCGGTGGAGAGATCCAAGTGATTGATGTCACAGTGGCAGTTTGAGATAAAGAGGTCGAGGGAGGGTAGGAGGCCTGGAGGGGATTGCAGGAGGATGGAGTTTGCTGGAAGTGGGAGAAACAGTTGTTAGAGGGTGAGTTGGGAACTTACAGCCCAGTGGCCTCAATATTGACTTCACCAACTTCAAAATCCCTCCACCCCCAGCCTTATCACATGTCCAGCCATCCCCCTCCTCCTAGCCGCCCTCACCTGACCTAATCTGTCCTTCTTCCTACTCACCTATCCTCTCCACCCTTCCCACTGACCAATCACAATAACCTCCTACCTGCATCGACCTATCTCTATCCCACCTACCCTTCCCCAAGCCCCACCCTCCTCCCTCTATTTACTCCTGGGCTCCCCTTCCCCTCCACAGTCCTGACAAAGGCCCGAAACGTTTACTTTCCTGCTCCTCGGATGCTGTCTGACCTGTTGTGCTTTTCCAGCTTCATATCTATTGACTCTGGCTTCTGGCATCTGCCATCCTTACTATCTCTGTCGTTCTTGCAACTGCTGTGTTATGTTACAGCTAGAATGTACTGTACATTGAAGAGACATGCTCATGATAACATTACCATATCATGGCATGTTACCTGATGGTATAAAGGTCTAAGTCTCCATTGTACTGGATACGTTTGCAGGATGATACACGGAGAGAAGTGTGCTACTATTGGAAACTGAATTGTTCTGTACTAGATCAGTCATGGAAGTGCCTGTGATTATGTTATGTATCTAGACGCCAGGAGCTGTAATCAAAAGTCTATTGAATCTCATAGTCTTACATTACCCACAGCTAGTTCCTACATTACAGGAATTAATATAAGTATTGCCTCACCAGGTATAAATATTCTGTGAAAAGGTAAAAAGGACATCCTTGAATCTCTGGCAGGTGATGAAGGCAGAGCAGAGCAACAATCCTTCGAGGTAATTGCTCCCCTGCAATTCTAATCTCTTGCACATCCACAATCTTAATTCCTCCAACCATTGCCCATAAAACCATAAGATATAGGAGAAGAATTAGGTCATTTGGCCCATTAAGTCTGCTTTGCCATTTGCCTGATATGTTTCTCAACCCCATTCTCCTGCCTGCTTCCTGTCTCCCTTGATCTCCCTTAATCATTCAGAAGTCACATGACACCAGGTTATAGTCCAACATGTTTATTTGAAATCACAAACTTTCAGAGTGTTGTTCCTTCGTCAGGTAAAGTTAAATACATTCAATTACCTCGCCTGCACAGCCTTCTGCAGCAATGAGTTCCACAGATTCACCACCCTCTGGCTGAAGAAATTTGTTCTCATCTCAGTTCTAAAGGGTCATGTCTTCATTCTGAGACTCACATCTTGGTCTGTCCTACTAGTGGAAACGTTTTCTCCATGTCCACTCTATTCCAGGACTCAGTATTCTGTAAGTTTCAATCAAATCATAGAATCATAGAATCCCTAGTGTGGAAGCAGGCCATTTGGCCCATCAAGTCCACATTGATCCTTCAAAGAGCATTCCACCCAGACCCAACCCCCTACTCTATCCTTTTAATCCTGCATTTTGAATGGCTAACCCTGCTCTTGTATTCTAGCCCTCTTGAAATGAATGCTAACATTGCATTTGCCCCCCTAACTGCCAAGTGAACTTGCATGTTAACCTTAAGCGAATCCCAAACTAGAACACCTAAATACCTTGGTGCTTCAGATTTCTGAAGCTTTTCCTTATTTTGAAAATAGTGTACATCTCTATTCTTCCTGCCAAAGTGCATAACCCTGCTATATAGCTATGAAATGTTTAAGTTCTGGAATTCCTTTCAAATCCCCTCCATTTATCTTTCTATCTCTTAGCCTCTCTTTCTATAAGACACTCCTTGAAACCTATTTCATAACCAAACTTTGGATCATCTGCCTTGGCATCTCCTCAATATCTAATGTTGCTTATTTGTTGTCTTTGCTGTATTTTGCTACCTACTTCTTTCACTTAAAGTGTCAGGAATTCAGATCCACTCCACTCTTTCAAGTTGATTCCCTCTACCAGTTCTGACTGTACCAATTTCAGATTGTAGCACTGACCATGCTGTTCACTTGATTCAGTGTAAGCTCCTCATCAAGTTTATGCATTTAGAGACAGCAAGCAGCTCCTGGCAACCTGGGCTTGTCGAAGAATACAGCATCTCTGACTGGATTCACTTTTAGATGCATAGTTGTTTGAGTTACGGCATCAGTAGCATTTGCTTACCTTTGAACTAGGCTTCATGGATACTTTATATAATGAAGTATGATCTTACATATGAATTCACTTTCCCAGACTCTTGAGGCTGCAAAACGATCCACCAGCATGGCTACTTACTTAACATTCTGGGACTTTAATTAAGCAACCATTCCACTCAAATTATCAGGAACCACTTGCAAAAAATTATTAATTCATCCACTTCATCTTTTCTATTCCCTAGAGTCCTGAGCTTCCTGTGTCATTTTAAATTTCTATTTGTTCACGAGGTTTAGTTGAAAGTAACAATAATCACTTATTGTACTAGAAAAAAAATCCTTATTCTGTGTTGGATCTGCTTGAAAATAATATTTAAAACAGGCAATAAATTTCATTCATAAGTTTTAGCCTGAGCTTTGATAACGTGAAACAAGTCCAAAGCCAAACTTGAACTTTTTTTTTCTGAAGAAGGGTCTAGGCCCGAAACATCAGCTTTCCTGCTCCTCTGATGCTGCTTGGCCTGCTGTGTTCATCCAGCTCTGCACCTTGTAATCTCAGATTCTCCAGCATCTGCAGTTCCTACCATCTCTTGAACTGGAATTGATTAGGTTTGTTGAGGCTATCTTATACTATATTCTAAGCTGAATCATGGCTTCTTTAGTTCACAGCCATTAAGACTTTCTCCACCGGTTTAAGAGCTCGTCCTTTTCTCTACTCTGTGTCAGTGCCAGAACAAATGTGTGAGCTAACTCTCCAGTCCTAGAGCAATGATTGCACCTACAGCCTTTTCACTCAGAAGTAAGTCTGCTATCAACTAAGTCAAGCTGCTGCATAGCAATGTGTTTTATCCCACTGGGACCTGCACCAGCCAAACCAATTTATCATATCAATGGAGTTCCTAAACCATCATATGGAACTGTCAGATATTATCGTGTAGCTGATGGGAAATAATGATGATACAATCATTTGAAAAGTGTGTAAAATTCCAGTTTAGCTATATGTTTATTGTGATTAACATATGGTCATGAATTGCAAAACCAGTTTCAGGTAATTTAACACTCACTAGGGGAAACGTTGACTTTATGCCATATTGTAAAATGGATTTCAGTGAATCGGCAGCTAGATTTACATCAACACTAGTTTTTATTTCTGTTGAATTGAATAACACCATCATATCTATTAGAATTTGTAAGTAAACACCTGAAGTTGGATTTTATTTTCCTGTCAATGGTTTCAAATAGAGCAGCATTTAAAATAATTATCTTCGGTTACTTACTTGCCAGCCTTCAAACTGTTTAAATTTTGTATGGGCCAGTGGTGGGGTATGGGGACATTAGATGATCGACACACCCATGAGCAGTTGACTTTCTTAAATGGCCAATGAAATTCCATTTCATCCCACTCCTGCTGGAAGTTGTGGTTGTGGTGGTTGGGGGCACATCCTGTGGGAACTCTGGCAGCTTTAGCTGCATAGACTGGTGGTGGGGAAAGAGAATGAGGAGGGGCATAACTTGCAAACCTTCTGGGCACATCAAAGTCATCCCCTTTGAATCCTTCCTCATCCCCATCACCGAGACCCCTGACACTGTACTAACTTGGACTACTTAGGGATTCCTAGGTGCCGTTGAGATTGCGGGTGGTTTGCTTTCCTTGACTTATCACAGTGGGAATGTACAAGTAGGAAGTCTTCTATAAAATCAAACCTCTGAGTTTATTAAGATTATCTACTGGATGTCTATCATGTATAAACCAACAATTGGACAATCTGAAAATTACTCAGTGAAATACTGATCATAGGAAACTATGTACAAATTTTAAAAATCATTATGCCAAGTGACCTTTTGGTCCATCAAGTCCATGTTGTTACAGAACAAACCAATCATTCCCATACTTTACTTTCATAGCCCTGCAAGTTTACTTCTGTCATGTGCCTATCTAATTTCCTTTAGAAATAATTAATCCTTTCTTCTTTGACCATCCTCATAGAAAGTGAGTTTCAGGCCATTACTGCTTGCAGCACAAAGTATTCTTCTTCATATCTGCAATGAAACACTTGCCTAAAACCATAAACTTGTCATTCATTCTTGTACAATCAATATAGCTTCTCTATATATCCACTTTTAAACAAACCTTGTAGCTAAAATCCCTTACTTCTGGCATCACACTTGTAGATCTCATCCACACCCTCCCAGGGACCCTCCCATCCTTCTTACAGAGCTGTGATCAGGGCTGAGTGTAAAACTCTAGTTATTAACTCTAATAATGTATTCAATCCCCCTAGGATTTGCAAGATCACAAATGCTCTTCTAATTACTCTCTAAATATGTCTTGCCACCTGAAATTTAATGTAGAAATTATGTCTTCAAAATGTGATGGCTGAAAATATCATGCAGTCAACAAATATTTCCACAAAATTATTGTTATTGAAGTTGTTACTTATCATGAACCTAAGGTACACATTATTTTGTATTAGGCATCTCAGAATACATATCAGTTTAGCTTGAAATTAGATAATCTTCCATTAAAAGAAGTGACTGATGTACGTTAAAAGTGTAAAGAAATGTTTTTTTGGGGTGATATCATGGTACAATAATTGTTCTATTGTAACTGTAAATTGAATCTCCCTTAATCTAAATAAGATTACTGAAGTGATTATTAAGTAACAAAAATGGTATTATTAATTGTGCAACCACTCGCAATCAAATGTAAAAGATGCTTGGACTGAGCACAGAAAGAAAGACTTGGATTTATGTAACACATTTCATGACCTCCAGATGTACCAAAGCATTTTATAGCTAATAAAGCACTTTTGCAGTCATTTCATAATGAAGGGAGCACACAGAAAACTCTCCCATAAACAACATGACAATGACCAGACAATAGTTTTATGATATGGATTAACTTCCAATCTCTTCTTTGCAGTAGTGTCATGGGATCCTTTACTTCTGCCTGACAGGGCAGTTAGGGGCTTTGGTTTAACCTCTCCAACTAGAAGATGACACATCTTTCATTCCTTCAGTACCACATTGGTGCATCATTATAAATTCTGGTGTGCTCAGGTTCTGCCCAGACTGAGAACTCTGTGACTCAGAGGTAAACGTACCATGAATTGAACCATAGCTGATGCATGACAAAGCAGCAAAACCAATGAATCAACAGGGTTTTCAGCTCTTGTTCCTTTCCTTTCCCATAGAGTCATCACTGTACGTTTGTAGAACTAGAAAAAATATGTATGTTGAGTTTTGGTACTCATATAAATAATGTCTCAGTCTAACATGCATAGAGATAATTGTTCAGTTCAAGCTGAATAGAATTATCTCAGACAACTTCTCTATGTCCAATAATTTTAATCAAGACTGCGTTCTTGCCCTTGCAGTTTACTTTTTTTAGTGCGACACTTCAAGAGACAAAGGCAGGCTTGACAAAAGTTATACACTGAATAAGCCACAGTGTCTTCAACCTGATGATTGTTAGCACAATCCAAAGCCAAAGATGATCTTTTTATACAGCTTTAGTTTTCTGAATATTGTAAATCTTTGGCGTACATGGACTAGGCATTGCTATTCTTGCAAACCGTTCCTCTGAGGTATCAAATGCCTTTGACACATTATTAGCTTGTGGGAAATAGAAATATTGTGCTGACCATAGCCCTGAGGACATTGTGGTACACGACAGATTATCATTAACAGCAGCAATCTCAATGCAAGAGAACAATCTACCTGGAAATGCTGTTGAGGTAGATGAATAGCCATGATGTAGAATAGTGGAGGAGGCTTGAGGGGGCTGAATAGCCTTCTCTTGCTTCAATGTTTTTAATCAGGTGGCTTTTTATCTCAAATCTGCCTTGATTGATAATGACATAGACAACTCCTTTGCTCTAATGTTGCTCTGGCCAAACCATTCACTATACATCTCTACAAAAACCCAAGTATACTGAGTGGCTGTCATCAGCATTATGTTGTATGAATTATGGTCAGAATTATGTGTTCTCTACAGAGAACAAATACACCTGTGTGAGTACTTCCAGGTGGTGATGTAATGGTTATGTTACTGGGCTAATGGTCCAGAGCTCTAAGCTATTGCATTCAAATCCCACCATGGAAAGTGGTAAATTTTCAATTCAATTACAAAATATAGAAAAAAAATTCTCGGTAGCCACTTTTGATTGTGGTAAAAACTTATGTTGTTCACTGATGTTCATTAGGGAGGAAAATCTGCCAACTTTACGTAACCTGACCTACATATGACTCCAGATCCATAGCAATGTGGTTGACTCTTAGTTGTTGTCTTGGAAATTATGAATAGACAATAGAGACAGCATTGTCCACATCCCATGAACAAATAAGACAAAAGAATCATCAATTAATTATGAACATCAGATGGTAGAACTACATTACAACAAAATCCTTAAAACAGTCAAATCGTCTAGCATTTAGTACAATCTCTTTCAGCACAAATTGTGATGGACAGGATATGTGGCATATATGTGGGTCTACAGAATACCAAACGAAATGCCTTATGGTGAATCATGTCAAGGAAAATGAGCCCATGACGCACCTTGCAAATGCTTCAAAGACCCTCTGATAGAATAGATCTCCCTGGCTGATGTTGATAAACAAGTGCAGGAGCAGACTAGTGCTGACATGGACAGATGCGTTCAAGCAGGAAAGGAAGTTAGTTGCAAGGCTGCTGAAAAGGTTAGGACGTAATCTTTCCATACCTGGAGTACCCATAGCCCAACTGGTCAAGAGCCTGTAGATCAAGAATTGAATTCTTCAGTGTCCAAAGATCCTGCAAACTACCACAGTGACAAGTCTTCCCATGATCTTCTCTTGCAAATAACGTGTTATTATCATCATCATGTTTCTACAGCCTTGCTTTGGGGTCGGTTAGCTCAGTTGGTTGGACAACAGATTTTCAGTACAGAGTGATGCCAATTGTCTGGTTTCAATTCCCCCAGTGGATGAAGTTATTGTGAAGCACTCTCTTTCTCAACCTCTCCCATTGCCTGAAGTTATACAACCCGCAAGTTAAACCATAAACACTGAAGCTAAAGGCCTTCTGCCCTGTGACAGTCGTAGATCATTATCTGGTGTCAGAACTCTCAGCAAACCACTACACTTAATATTGTTGGGATGGCCTCTTTAAATTTGGCTGAACAGGGATCAGTTGCCAGGGTACATTGGTTTAATTAATCGGCCTACTGCCCAAACTTTAGGAAAGAAGGCAGAAGGAAGAAGGAATGATTTTCCCAGCAGCATGTGAATAAAAGGGTCAGGGCAAAGATAAAGAATCAGAATGTAAGTTGTCATTTGGGAGAAAGACAACAGAGGCCTAGACTGTATTATTATTAATGCTAGTGCTGACCAAGCCTGTTTAAATCTGAGCCCATTTCAAATTTAGACTGATTAAAATCCCATCAGTTTGGCAATGCTTCATCCTTCTCCTTAATGACAAGGGTGAATTTGAGTGTTTGAGTTACTGAGCGTTAATCATGCCTGTCATACTGTACCATTAATTTCTGTGTGTAAAATAAAGCAGATTAGTATCTCATATTCGATGTTATCTTGCTAAAGTATTTTCAGTTTGCTTTTTGAGATGTTGATGAATTAACATGCAAGGTGTGTGAAAAACAGCGTCAAGTTCAGATCGTAAGGGAATACTATTGTTATGGCCCCGCATCTGCCATTATGTGTTTGGATTCATCTCAAAAACTGGAGAACTACTTTTAACTACTGGAGACCTCTGGAGAACTACTGCTCAATGCTTTTGAAATATCCTCAAAATATCTCTGAAAGGAGCAAACTTCACTGTCAACTCATTGGAGTTCCTGGCTTGTGACTGATCAAAATGGATCAATCTAAATGACAACAAACATATCAAGAGACTTCACCAGGGACATGCAAAGGTATGAAGGTGAGGTTAATGTGTCAGAGAGATTACACAAACCTCCAAACAATTCATCTACCTCACCCTCTAAATGCAACCTGCCCCTTAGCTGGCAGAGTCTCCAGGTGCAGATTTGACTTTCTCAGAAGTGATTGAACTGGAGTGAAAACAAGTCAGCTTCAAACTCGAGGAAGAAAAGGATAAAATGTAGGCACAGGTTTCAATCAAGATCATGGAAAAATATCTAGGCTGGATCAAAAAATTTAATAGACAATGGAAGCCACGTAGGAGTCCCATAATACAATCATATGTTTTTTTAATTATTCATTTTGTGTGATGTGGGCATTGCTGGTTGGCCAGTGTTTATTGCCCGTCCCTAGTTGCTCTTGAGAGGGTGATGGTGAGCTGCCTTCTTGAACTGTTGCAGTCCACCTGCTGTGGGTTGACCCATAATACAATTAGGGAGGGAATTCCAGGATTTTGACCCAGCGACAATGAACGGATGCTGATATATGTCCAAGTCAGGATGGTGAGTGGCTTGGAGAGGAACTTGGAGGTGGTGGTGTTCCCATATATTTGCAGCCTTTGTTTTTCTAGATGGAAGTGGTCACGGGTTTGGAAGGTGCTTTACGGGAATCTTTGGTGAATTTCTGCAGTGCATCTTGTGGATAGTACACACTGCTGCTACTGAGCAACGGTTGTGGAAGGAGTGGATACCTGTTGGTACAGTGCCAATCAAGCAGGCTGCTTTTTCTTGGAGGGTGTCAAGCTTCTTGAGTGTTTTTGGGGCTGCGCACTCCTGACTTGTGGCTTGTAGATGGTGGAAAGGCTTTCAGGGGTTAAGTTACTTGCCGCAGTATTCCTAGCTTCTAACCTGCTCTTGTAGTCATTGCATTTATGTGGTGAGTCCAGTTGAGTTTCTGATCAATGATAACCCCCAGGCTGTTGATAGTGGGTGATTTAGTGATGGTAACACCATTGAATGTCAAGGGGTGGAGGTTAGATTGTCTCTTATTGGTGATGGTCATAGCCCAGCATTTTTGTGGTGCAAATGTTGCTTGCCACTTGTCAGCCCGAGTTTGGATATTATTCAGATCTTGTTGCATTTGTACATATATTTCTTCAGTGTCTGTGGAGTCACAAATGGGGCTGAACATTGTGCAATCATTGGCAAACAGCCCCACTTCTGACCTTATGATGGTGTAAAGGTCATTGATGAAGCAGCTGAAGATGTTTGGGCCTAGGACATTACCTTGAGGAACTCCTGCAGAGATGTCTTGGAGCTGAGATGACTGATCTCCAACCATGACTATCGTCATATATGATGTTGTATTAATGAGTTATATTAAACAAGGAGATGTTATTACACATGATGTAAACAGAAATTGCCTCAAATATCCAGCAGGTCAGGCAGCCACAAAGTTAACAGGCTGAATCTTACCAGAAATTGGCCAAATGTCATTTTTGGTGAGTTTCATGGAGGCTTGCTTTTGGTATTCCCTCTTAGTTTCTTGCAGTAACTTCCCAAATTTACCTCTTTAAACATGCATCTCTGCCCTATGGCACCCCACTCATCATATTATCCCTTTGCCAATGGTGGAAATATTGGTTATTGCTGGGATCTCTGAGATTTTTGCCACCAGAACTAGCTTTAAAGCCTAGCCACGCAACCAGTTACACGCTGGCAATCTGCATCTGCCCCCTGAATGGTTCATTTTATTTGTCCTGAGCATGTCAGCCAGAGGGTATTTGGCATCCCACATTGCTGACAGGGACTTGGAAGTCCTGTTGGACACAGGCTGTGTGCCATCACTGCCTGTCCAACCTGCCCTGATATCTTAATGACTGACAGAGGTCTGGAGGATTAAGTGGTGAGCTGGAGTCACCAGGTTATTGCTTTGACTTTCACAGTGGGAGATGTCTCCATCTTGTTTCTATCCAGCGGGTATGGGAACTTATATATCAATTAGGTGCATTGATGTCATAATAAGATATTAATAGAGGCTAATGTATGCAAATTGGCCTCTTGTCACTGACTAGCAGGAATCCAATCTCATCGTTCAGTTTAAAAATGGGATTTTTTTGTTTTTGATGGTGAGAGGTTCCTCACTGCTGATCGCACATGGTTATTCCAACTTACTCACCAATGCCACATCATTCAGTTACAAAAACAGAAATTACTGCAACAACCCAGCAGGTCTGACAGCTTCAGTAGAGAGAAAGCAGAGTTAACGTTTTGGATCCAGACACTCTTCATCAGAACTCATTGTAGCTAGGAAAGTGTTGGCATACATGCTGAAGCTGGAGTGGGGTAAGTGAGGAAGAATCAACGATAGGTGGAGTTAGAGCCTAAGACAGATAGTTGGGCAGACAAAGGAATGGGTAAAAGTCAGTCTGGGAGAAAAAATAGCTGCTAATGGGGACCATTAATAGCTGAAAAAAAGGTTGTTTATGGTAACAGCTCATGCGATGACATTTCTCAAGAAGGGTCTAGGCCCGAAACGTCAGCCTTCCTGCTCCTCTGATGCTGCTTGGCCTGCTGTGTTCATCCAGCTCTACACCTTGTATATCTCTGATGACAAGGCCTGGTGTGTGGGGGTGGGGGTAAGGACACAGGAGAAGGTGCTCAGGCCCTAAAATTATTGAACTCAATCTTGAGTCCTAAAGTTTGCAGGGTCCGCAAGCAGAAAAAAAGGGGCTTGCAATGAACTGCGCTAGAGCACTGCAGCAAGCCTGACACAAAGATGTTAGCCAGTGACCATGGACTTGTGATTAGTGGCAGGCAATATGAAGCTCAGGGTCATTTTCTCAGACCAAACATAGGTGTAGTCCAGGTAACTGTGGGAGTCAATAGGCTTGTAGTGGATATTAGTGGCCAGTCTATCCCCTGAAATGGAAACAAAGATGTCATGGAAGGGAAGAGAGGAGTTAGAGATAGACCGGTTGAAGGTAAAGGCAGAGTGGAAATTGGAAGTGAAATGGAAAATTTTCCAATTCCAGATGAAAGAGGGAAGCAGCACCGATGATGTAATCAATGTACCGGAGAAAGAATTCAGAGAGGGACTTGAGTAGGTCTGGAACAAGGAATGTTCCACATACGTCACAAAGAGATGGGCATAACTGGGGCCCATGCGGGTGCCCAAGGCCATGCCTTTGACCCGAAGAATGTGGTTCAATGGTGGCGCCACGATCCAGGGGAGATAGGAGGACGTGTCCGAGAGATGGTGCTCAGCTTCTGTAATGCCGAGGTCAGTGCGCCAGACTACAACAGCATCACCCTTGTCAGCAGGCTTGATTACAAAGTCAGGATTGGATCTGAGCGCACGGAGTGCAATCGATTCAGAGAGAGATGGGTTTTGAATGCTAAGGTGGGGGCAGAGAAATTAAGGTGACCAATGTCATGTTGACAATTCTTAATGAACAGGTTACAAGCAGGTTAGAGGTCGGCGGAGGGGTCCAGGTGGAGGGATAGTGTAAGAGGTGGGTGAAGTGGTCTGTGGGACAGGGAGAGGGTCCTTATCCAAAGAAATTTGCACAGAAGCAAAGGCAGTGGAAGAAGAGTTCAATGTCATTTTGTGCCTGAAATCCACTAAGGTAGGCACACAGAGGGATCCAGTTAATTTATACTTGGGAAGATTTCACCAAGTGTTTCAGAGATTGACAAAAATTCCATGTAACCTTGAGTTGGGGAAAATGGAAGGGTGACAATAGCAGAAGAAGGCGTACAAGTCTATAGGCCAAGTGCTGGAAAATGGGACTAAGAATAGTTAGGTGGTTGTTTTTGACAAGTGTGTATGTGTTGGGCTGAAGGGCCTTTCTCTGTGGTGTAGATCACTATGACTCTATGACAAAAGGAAGGCAGGAGAACTGAAAATGCAAAAGGAGAGGTTATGGTGCAAGGGAAAAGGAGATGGTATAGAACAAGGAAAGAAAAAGAAAAAAAAACCGATGTGTTTGGAGAAGTAGTGGAAATCAGGGTCTCTTTAAAACTGGATTTTCCTAGCATGATATTTTATTTAACTGCTGTTACAGCAGTAACTAGCTTTCCAAATTATATATAAAAGGAAAGGTCACAATAATCACCAGGATCATCAAGGTCATGATCCTCGATTGAACTGATGCCAACGATTTATCTGTTGTCGTATGTACTCCATTGTCATTGTATTATTTGGGTAAAAAAAAAGACATTTTTGCTCTCAGAAAGATGAAGGTGGGAAAAGGGATAATGGTCATCCTGTCATGGGTAGTTGCATGTAGCAATTGACTGGAAGGTTTCTGACAGGTGATTGGCACAGCATTGACTGCAAACCCCTAAAATAAGTTTTATTAAGATGGTTGGGCAATGGGTCAGTGGGGGAAGATCCAGACGAATGAACCAACAACTTCTTGGGAGAAGGCTGAGGGTTTGAAGGAAGAATAAAGACTGTAACCGCCAAAAGACAGAGTAAAATCAGGCTTTTCCACTCCACAATCCAAATCATGAGAGTCCACCACCTCAATTCTATAGAATGGCTTTGGGATCAGTTTAATGTTCTCATCTTTTGTGAGTTGCTTGTTTCCTTCTTGTTGTCCGTTAAATGATTTCTATATCTAAGCTACTGCTTTTAACAGACTCAATCACCTATCCAGAAATTGTTTATAAATGAACAAAGAACAAAGAACAAAGAAAACTTACAGCCCAGGAACAGGCCTTTCGGCCCTCCAAACCTGTGCCGATCCAAATCCACTGTCTAAACCTATCGCCCAATTCCTAAGGATCTGTATCCCTCTGCTCCCCACCTACTCATGCATCTGTCCAGACACACCTTAAATGAATCTACCGTGCCTGCCTCTACTACCTCTGCTGGCAACGCGTTCCAGGCACCTACCACCCTCTGTGTAAAGTACTTTCCGCGTGTATCCCCCTTAAACTTTTCTCCTCTCACCTTGAACGCGTGACCCCTCGTTATTGAATCCCTCACCCTGGGAAAAAGCTTATCTCTATCAACCCTGTCTATACCCTTCATGATTTTGAAGACCTCAATCAGGTCCCCCCTCAATCTCCTTTTTTCTAATGAAAACAATCCTAACATACTCAACCTCTCTTCATAGCTAGCACCTTCCATACCAGGCAACATCCTCGTAAACCTTCTCTGTACCCTCTCCAAAGCTTCCACATCCTTTTGGTAATGTGGCGACCAGAACTGTACACAGTATTCTAAATGCGGCCGAACCAAAGTCTTGTACAATTTTAACATGACCTGCCAGCTCTTATACTCAATACCCCGTCCGATGAAGGCAAGCATACCATATGCCTTCTTGACCACTCTATCCACCTGTGCAGCCACCTTCAGGGTACAATGGACCTGAACTCCCAGATCTCTCTGCTCATCAACTTTTCCCAAGGCTCTTCCGTTTACAGTATAGTTCGCTCTAGAATTAGACCTCCCAAAATGCATCACCTCACACTTGCCCGGATTGAACTCCATCTGCCACTTCTCCGCCCAACTCTCCAGTCTATCTATATTCTCCTGTATTCTTTGACAATCCCCTATGCTTTCTGCTACTCCCCCAATCTTCGTGTCATCTGCAAACTTACTGATCAGACCACTTATGCCGTCTTCCAGATCATTTATGTACATCACAAACAACAGTGGCCCCAGCACTGATCCCTGTGGAACACCACTGGTCACCTTTCTCCATTTCAAGAAACTCCCTTCAACTACTACTCTCTGTCTCCTGTTGCTCAACCAGTTCTTTATCCACCTATCTAGAACACCCTGCACACCATGTGACTTCACTTTCTCCATTAGTTTACGATGGGGAACCTTATCAAACGCCTTACTAAAGTCCATGTAGATGACACCTACAGCCCTTCCTTCATCTATCAACTTGGTCACTTCCTCAAAGAACTCTATTAAGTTAGTAAGACATGATCTCCCCTGCACAAAACCATGTTGCCTATCACTGATAAGCCCATTCTTTTCCAAATATAAATAGATTCTATCCCTCAGTACCTTCTCCAGCAACTTTCCCACCACTGACGTCAGGCTTACTGGTCTGTAGTTACCTGGAATATCCCTACTACCCTTCTTGTACAGGGGGACAACATTAGCAACTCTCCAGTCCTCCGGCACTTCACCTGTGTTTAAGGATGCTACAAAGATATCTGTCAGGGCCCCAGCTATTTCCTCTCTCGCCTCCCTCAGCATCCTGGGATAGATCCCATCCGGTCCTGGGGATTTGTCCACCTTAATATCCTTTAGCCTATCCAACACATCTTCCCTCCTTATGTCAATGTGATCCAGAGTAAACAAACTTCTATCTCTAATCTCAACATTCATCATGTCCCTCTCCTCAGTGAACACTGATGCAAAGTAATCATTGAGAATCTCACCCATTTTCTCAGGTTCGACACAAAACCTTCCTTCCTTATCCTTTAGTGGACCAACCCTTTCTCTAGCTACCCTCCTGCTTCTTATATATGAATAAAAGGCCTTGGGATTCTCCTTAATTCTGTTGGCTAAAGTTATTTCATGACCCCTTTTAGCCCGCTTGATTCCTCGTTTGACATTGGTCCTACTCTCCCGATATTCCTCCAAGGACTGTTCTATTCTTAGCTGCCTGGACCTTATGTACGCTTCCCTTTTCTTCTTGGCTAGTCGCACGATTTCTCCTGTCATCCACGGTTCACGAATCTTTCCTTTCCTATCCCTTGTTTTCAAAGGGACATGCCTATCCTGCACTATCTTCAACCTATCTTTGAAAGCCTCCCACATATCAAATGTGGACTTCCCTTCAAATAGCTGTCCCCAATCCACATTTCCCAGCTCCTGCCGAATTTTGATATAATTGGCCTTGGCCCAGTTTAATATTCTTCCCTTAGGACCACTCTCATCTTTGTCTACGAGTATTCTAAAACTTACAGAATTGTGGTCACTATTCCCAAAGAAATCCCCCACTGCAACTTCTACCACCTGGCCTGGCTCATTCCCCAATGATTGGTTGTTGCTTGCATCAGATAACTGTGATCATGATTCCCCAAAATTTAACAGATAATGGAAATTCACATACCAGAGCTATCACGAGGAGCGCTATCTGGAAAAAATATAGGGAGCAATGCTTTTGAACTGACAACATTGAACTCAACGTTGAGTCCAGAAAAATATACAGTAAATGCCCAGCTAAAGCTAATGTGCTGCTCTTTTAGAAAAGTGTGGGAGAGCAAGAATTGAGAGGTCAGAGTCGGAATGGTGTGAGGAAATAAAATGACAGGGGACCAGAAATTGAGGTACTTACAGACTGAACAAATGTAATGGAGACCACATCTCAAGTAAATACAGTAAGCTAAGTTGGAAGGAATGTTTGGGGTCCTAGCCAGTAGGAACATGGGAGATAAAAGGGCAGATGTTACATTGCCCGCGTTTGTGCAGGTTGATACCGAGTGAAGAAAATGGGTGTTATTGTGATTGAGCAGAGTTGTGGAGGGAACTGCCCTTCAGAATGCTGGTAGGGGAGAAAAGCGAGAAGGAATGCTTGGTCATAGTGTGAAGGTAAAGGTAATCTGTTGAACACACAGATGAAAGAATAAGCACCACATAACCTCCTGATGCCATGTACGTACAGTTCAGCATTTCTGAGACACATTTATCATTAATGTAGCTACTGAACTTAGGACTAAGACATATTGCTGGCAGTTCAGCCATCGTGTGAAATGAATGAGTAATATTGATTGTATTAAAAGGAGATAATGAGTGTGGTTGCACTGTTAATGGATTCTGTTCGGGTTTTGTGCACTGAAAGTGAAAACCAAATTAAATTATATAAAAATTTGTAGGAGTGGGCAGGGTCAATGGATGACATGTCATTTCTACGAAGCAATTCAAAACAACATCAGAAATAGAAATTCCTACATGCCACATGGGAATATATACAATTGAAACAAAAGACAATTACATTGAGAAGGATTAAAATAAAACATGGAGAAGATAGGGTCATCACCAGTAATATCTAATAATCGGATACAAGTTAGGCAAATTTGAATAATACAATATTTCATTTAGGAGATCAAGAGTGTCCTTATTAATATATTTTACAATATTTTCAGCAATATCATATACCCTGCTTTGAAAGCATATTTGCAAAGTGAATTCGCACCAAATCCACCTCTAAGGTTTTTATTCAGTGGATTTGCGGTAATTCGCCTGGTTACATCCTGTGTATTTTGCAGTAATAATTGACTACCACATTGTACTGTGTTATTGTGAATGAATGCATGTGGCAGCTGAAGAGCTGTTGTAGTCACTTTCTAGGGGACATCAATTTTTAATTAGCTCCGCATCGTAAAATTGCTCATGATGCTGATGTATCCAGACACACACAATCTCTCCCTTTAAGCGATGTCATTTTTAATGTGTGCTGCTTTTGTTATGAAATTTGTGGCAAATTCTAATGTCAATTGGATTATGAGAAAAATACAACTGGCTGATGACATTTATCTTTGTTATACATTCTTTCCATGTGTCCAACTTTATCATTCATATCCGTTCCGTTGAAGGGTCACCAGGCTCAAAATGTTAGCTCTGCTTTCTCCCTGCTGATGCTGCCAGACCTGCTGAGTTTCTCCAGCAATTTCTGCTATCGTTAACCATTCACATCTCCTACTTCAAATTGTCTCTCACTTCAATGACTTCCTTGCCACCAACTGCTAGCATTTTATTACATATATTTTCCTTAAATGGCTATTTTTTATGGTCTTTTCTATCTGTTCTGAGGGTCAATAATCTGAGAATGCTTAACACCTAATTATCCTCACCATTTTTTCTATGGTGTGATGAAGCAATATCATGCACTCAACTTTTCTTGAGGTGAAAGGGCTGTTCCTGAAAGAGTTTCTTTCGACTCTGGGAAGTATTTACTAATTAGTTGGCCATGACTCATCATGGAATTCAGACCCTATAAAAACTCAGGTCAGAGAAAGCACCTCCCACCTTCCCTCAGCTGATGAATTACTGACAAATCTTCTACACCTGGTCAGGAAAACACTAAAGGTAGAAAGGGCAGAGAACACAATCTAATTTGTGCACATCAAGATCCCACATAAAAGAAATTAGTTAATGACTAGATAATTGATTTTAATTGTGTTATTTGAGGAGTAGTAACTGTTTGCCAGCAATGAGAATTTCTTGCTATTCTTCAAAATAGTGTCATGTGATCGATCAGCCTGAGGCAAGATATCTCAGGAATTTAAAAATGGCACCCTGGACCCGATTTCCAGGATTGCCGCCTTCATTCCCATTTTTGACAATTTTTTGCCAACATGGAATAAGGGTGCAGACAACCTGATTGCATATAGCACTCTCAACCTAGCCAGTTCCATTGTTGTGGGTGGCTGATTTGAACAAGTTTAACCAGCATTGTGGTCCTGCAGTAATCTCTACCTTGTCAAGCCCATGCAAAATAGATCTGAATGACTTCACCTCTCATTCTTCTAAATTACTGAGAAAAAAAGCTCAGTTTATTCTGTCTCTGATCATGGGCTATCTGTCTTATCCTACGTAACAATTTAGTGAAACATCATTGGATTGAGCCCAATGCAAGTATTACCTTCTTTAAACATGGAAATCAAATTTGTACAGATAATTTCTGCTGTTATCTCACTGAAGGTCTATACAAGATTTCTTTATTCTTGTCATAGAATCCTTACAGTGTGGGAGCAGGCCATTTGGCCCATTGTGTCCATACCAACCCTGCAAAGAGCATCCCGCCCTGATTCACCACCCATCCCTTAACCCTGCATTTCCCATGACTAATCTACCTGGTCTGCATATCCCTGGACACTAAGGGGAAATTTAGCATGGCCAATCCACCTAACCTGCACATCTTTGGGCTGTGAAAGGAAGCCAGAGCACCCAGAGGAAACCCACACAGACACAGGGAGAATGTGCAAACTCCACACGGACAGTTGCTTGAGGGTGGAATTGAACCCAGGTCCCTGGCGCTGTGAGGCAACAGTGCTGAACACTGAGCCACTGTTCCACTCCTAAGGAATTATACTGCAATCCTTTCTCAATAAAGATCACTATGTTGCTTCTCTTCCTCATTGCTTGCTCTACATGCATGCTAACTTCCTGAGTTCCTTATAGAAGTTCACCAAAGTCATCTAAATATCAATGTTGACAAGTTTCACACACTTTTTGAGAAAAATCTGCCTCTCTAATCGTACACCCAAATTGAATAGTCTCAGACTTCTGAAAATTATATCCTATTTGTCATCTTGTTGCTCACCTACTTAACCTTACTATTTTGTTTTTATAGCCTGCCTAAATTCTTCTCCAAATTCATTTACATCTGTCTTTCTGCCATCAACAAACCTTTTCATATGAGTCATTAATATAAGTTGTGATATAAATTGTGGCCTAAGAACTGATCTTTATAACAATCCACTAGTCATAGCTTGAAAACTTGAAAATTTCCCATTTAAGCCTTGTCTTTTCTTCCTGTCCTTATCAATCCTCAATCCATGCTAACAAGTTACCCCCAACTCCCTGATCCCTTATCTTGCCTATAATGTGTAACAGTTTATCAATGCCTTTCAGAAGCCAGGGTAAACTATATCTCTTGGTTCCCCTTTGTGTATCCTATTATTTACATTCTCAAGATTTTCTAATAACTTTAACAAATATGATTTCTCCTTCATAAAGGCATGTTGATTATATGAAAATACTATGATTTTCTAAGTGCATTATCAAGAGTTCCTAAATAATAGATTCTGGCACTTGCCCATACAATCGATGTCAGTCTAAAGAACTTGTAGTTTCCTGTTTCTCTTTTTATTGTCCTGAATAGCGGTGTTGTACTGACTAACTTCCAAACTGCTGGGACTGCTCCAGAATATAGGGAATTTTGGATGGTCATAGCCTATGAATCCATTATCTCTGCCATTATTCATTTTACAATCTAGACCAGCAGGTTCTGGTGTTTTCTTTGGATTTAAGTCTCTGACCTTTCACCAGTACTTTTTCTTTGCTGATATTAATTCCTTAATTTCTTCAATCTTTTCAGTCAAAGGCTACCTCTGCTACTGGTATTCAAAGTTAATCTCCTCCTGTGAGAACTGGCAGAAAGTATTTGTTTAAAATCTCTGCCATTTCTTTGCTCCCCATAATAATTTACCTTCTTAGCTTCTTAGCAGCAAGCATTTACTGTCTTCCTTTTTATGTACTTGTTAAGGCTCCTAAAACTGTTATCAAATTCCTCGCTGGAATATATCTGAAATTCAGTGACTATCCCTGGGAATGTCAGCAGTGTTCAACAAAGGTATAAGATCCAATCTATTTGTTATCTGACTGCAAATGAAATGGATTTGAAAGGAGAGAATATTCTGTGTTCTCTCTGCTGTGCCTCTTGTATTTTGAGCTGAATGCCAGTTGTGGCAGCTAGAAAAATTTAGAGTGCCACTTTCTTACACATCTCTTTCATAGAATAATACTCAGTGTGTATATTTCATACTTCACTTGAGGCATATGCTAACATTTCTGGCATTTTGCCCAGTTGGTGTCATGCCTATTGATGTTTACTTAATAGGATTTTCCATTGTTAAGGGAGCAGTTATTGTCTATCACAGGCCCAGTCTCATGGCTATAGGCCCAACTTCATCATTAAATGAAAACTTTAACTACAGCTTTATAGTCAACTTTATGAGATATAATATCAGCCCATTTTCCTCCTGTTGCCTCTCCATCCAAGGCCCCTGAGCATGCTTTCCTGATTTACTTGTACATCTTTCAATCTAGGCAACCTGTATTCACTATTCATAATGTGCCCTGATCTTTGCAGAAATCAGACTGGGTGACTGCTTCACAGAACATCTGTATTCTGTCCACCAGCATGCTCCTGAGCTTCTGGTGTCCTATCTTTTCAATTCTCTGCCAAGCTCTCACAGTTATATTTCTGCTTTTGATCTACTGTATTGTTCCAGTGAGTCTGAATGTAATTTTTAGGAACAACACCTTGTCTTTCACTTAGTCTTCTGGAGTCAACATTAAATTCAACAATTTCAGATTGTGAATCCTCTCCCCCAACTTTTTTCCCCTTCTAATCTTGCTTCAGATTCTTTTCTTTCAATTAGCGACTGCTTAGGGCGCAACTTCTGTTCCTTTATTATTTTCCTTGTCCCATCTCAATTTCCATTGGTCCTTGAGGGCCACCTTTTCTGTTACTAAATGTCACCTGACTACAAAACCCATCCTTTTATCTTTTGTTCCACTCGTCCCCAACACTGATCACATTTCAAATTTATCACAGCCCTGATGGAAGGTTGCAGTCTCAAAATGTTACTTATTCCTCTCTATATATATGCTGTCAACCTACTGAGTTCTCATCCAGCGTATTCTGTTATTTTAGATTTCAGGGATCCACAAAATTTTGGTTTATGATTTGTTACTTTATTGTTCAGATAATGGGAGAGAGTTTAAATTTTAAAATCATAAGTTACTAACTTCTGCTTTACAGTAACTCTTAAATTGGTTTTTTTTCCACTACCTGCTTGAACCAGGACCTTAGGGCTTGTCTATGCTGTCTATCAGTTATTACTGTATGCTCCAATAGGTGCTCTCCCCTGCATACTTAACCATTAAAAAAATGATACTTTAGAATTGATCATTGTTAGTTCCTTCTTTCATATTAATGAGTAAATTCTCCAAAGACACACCTTGAAGTCTGTGCATATTCCTGCCAAACTTTCCTTGCTGCCTCTTGTGATCCCCTGTATCATAAAATCCCTACAGTGTGGAAGCAGGCCATTCAGCCTGTTGAGTCCACACCAACCCTTTGATGAGCATCCCACCTCCTACCCTAGACACTATGGGCAATTTAGCACAGCCAACCCACCTAACCTGCACATCTTTGGACTGTGGGAGGAAACCAGAGCAAACCCACGCAGATGCAGGGGGAACATGCAAACTCCACATAGACAGTCACCCAAGGCTGGGATCGAACCCAGATCCCTGGCACTCTGAGGTAGCAGTGTTAACCACTGAGCCACCCCTTTTTTGGTGACTATTTCTTATAGCTTTTTAAAATTATAACTGTTTTTGATCTTTGTTTTGCTAAGGATTGTTTACTTTTTAAAAATCAGTTTCTTTTCTTCCAGTAGCTTTCCACTCTCCGTCCAGCTCTACATTCTCCCAAACCTTCCTTAATCTTCCCTTGACTTCCAGGCAAAAAGGAGACCTGTTCATGGTGTAGGACTTCCCATCCCAACTCCCATTCCCAGTGCAGCCCTCTTCACTTTCACAAACCCCCAGAAATAGCGGAGGCTTCCAACCCTTACTCCTGGCTCAGGCCTCCTACACCATCACCCCTCCTCTACTACCTGTTCAGTTCTCTTTCTTGCTTTTGGTACAGGCTTCCCTTCCCCAAACTCCTCACCCCTCAATGGTTAACTCCAGCTCTTCCTCACCTCCCTACACTGCTTGACAGTGAAGCATTCACTGATGATGACATCACTGCAAGTCATAGCCAGGTGATGTTACCAACTGTGTCTGTGTAGAGACCATATTACATTGTGGATGATCATTCTACTCCTTATTTTTGTTATCTATGCATTTATTCAAAAAACATTGATAAAAGCATTATGTTTGATTTCCTGCACAGACTTTAGGAGGATTCAGGTATGTAGATTAACTTTGTGTTTATTCAAATAACCCCAGAGTGAGAATCTGTCTTAGACTGGCTAAGCAGAACAGTGTCTCAAACTCTGTCCAGATCTGCCTGGTTCAGTCCCGACTTTCATCATACATACACAAAACCATCAGCTTTACATTCCTGTCATCAAGTGTGTATACATTGATTACATTTCATTTTTCTACAATGAACAGAAATCTATTTAAGACTGTTAAGATTTATGCCTGCTAAAAGGTGCGTGACGATACTAACTCCCAAGGAGTTATTTCATTCCTGTTGTAACCCTTTTTTATAAAATCTTATTCAAGTCTCCACACTGTAACCACTTTTGGCCCTTGTGCGTTCCTCCAGATCTACAAATTAATTCTGTCCCTTTCTGTGTCCCGCCTCCACTCTGTCCTCAGCTCTAATAATTGTTTCTTCTAACTTTTCCCTTTTCATAGAACATAGAACATAGAACAGTACAGCACAGTACAGGCCCTTTGGCCCATGATGTTGTGCTGAACTTTTACCCTAAACCTAAGGTCTATTTAACCTCCACCCCTACCTTATACTATCATCCATAGGCCTATCTACTAGCCGCTTAAATGCCCCTAATGAGGCCAACTCCACTACCCTCTCTGGCAATGCTTTCCATGCCCCTACCACTCTCTGAGTAAAGAACCTATCTCTGACATCTCCCTTGTATCTACCTCCACTCACTTTAAAAGTATGCCCCCTCGTACTCTGATCATTTTGTACACCTCTATCAAATCACCTCCCATCCTTCGTCGTTCTAAAGAGAAAAGCCCTAGCTCTCTCAACCTTTCCTCGTAAGACCTTCCCTCCATTCCAGGCAACATCCTAGTAAATCTCCTCTGCACCTTTTCCAATGCCTCCACATCTTTCCTGTAATGAGGCAACCGGAACCGGACACAAGACTCCAGATGTGGCCGAACCAGACTTTTGTATAGCTGGAGCATAACTTCATGGCTCTTGAACTCAATGCCTCTATTAATGAAAGCTAACACACCATACGCCTTCTTAACAACTCTATCCACCTGGGTGGCAGCTTTCAGGGAACTGTGAACATGAACTCCAAGATCCCTCTGCTCCTCCACACTGCCAAGAATCTTTCCGTTCACCCTGTATTCTGCTTTCAATGTTTTTCTTCCAAACTGAATCACCTCACACTTTTCAGGGTTAAACTCCATCTGCCATTTCTCAGCCCAGCTCTGCATCTTATCAATGTCCCTTTGTAACCTAGAACAGCCCTCTGCACTGTCCACAACATGACCCACCTTCGTATCATCCGTGAACTTGCTAATCCACCCTTCCACTCCTTCATGCAAATCATTTACAAAAATCACAAATAGAAGAGGACCCAGGACAGATCCTTGTGGTACACCACTTGTAACTGAGCACCATGTTGAATATTTTCCATCCACTACCACCCTGTGTCTTCTAAGGGTCAGCCAATTGTGAATCCAATCTGCCACATTTCCCCCATCCCATGCTTCCTTACCTTCTGCATGATCCTACAATGGGGAACCTTATCAAATGCCTTACTTAAATCCATGTATACCACATCCACTGCTCTACCTTCATCCACGTGTTTGGTCACCTCTTCAAAGAATTCAATAAGGTTTGTGAGGTATGATCTACCCTCACAAATCCATGCTGACTATCACGAAGCAAACTGTGCCTTTCCAGGTGATCATAAATCTTATCTCTTCGAGCCCTTTCCAATAATTTGCCCACCACTGATGTAAGTCTAACTGGCCTGTAATTTCCAGGGTTATCCCTATTCCCTTTTTTTGAACAAGGGAATGACGTTTACCTCTCTCCAATCTTCCAGCACTATACTCATGGACAGTGAGGACGAAAAGATCATCGCCAAAGGCCCTGCGATCTCTTCCCTCGATTTCCATAGAATCCTTGGATAAATCCAATCAGGCCCGGGGGACTAATCTATCTTCAACTTCCTCAAAATTCCGAGCACATCTTCCTTACTAACATCGACCTTCTCTAGCCTACCAGCCTGTTTCACACTGTCCTCCTCTACGACTAGGTCCCTCTCAGTTGTGAATACCAAAGAAAAGTATTCATTAAGGATCTCTCCCATCTCTTTAGGCTCCGTGCACAAAATCCCTTTACAATCCTTGATCAGACCTACCGTTTCTCTGGTCATTCTCTTATTCCTCATGTATGTGTGAAAAGTCTTGGACTTTTCCTTGATCCTACCTGCCAAGATTTTCTCATGCCCCCTTATAGCTCTTCTAAGCTCTTTTTTCAGCTCCTTCCTGGATAACTTGTATCCCTCTAGAGCCTTTTCCGTTCCTTGTTTCCTAAACCTTACATAAGCATCCTTCTTCCTCTTAAGCAGTCGTTCGACCTCTCTTGAGAACCAAGGCTTCCTCACTCACTGCATCTTCCCTGCCTGCTAGGGACAAACATATCGAGCACATGCAGTATGCATTCCTCAAACAATCTCCACATTTCAATAGTGCTCTTCCCTGACAGCATCTGTTCCCAATTTATGTTACCTAGTTCTTGTCTAATAGAATTGTAATTACCCTTCCCCCAATTATAAACCTTACCCTGCTGTATGTGCCTATCCTTTTCCATGACTATTGTAAAAGTAACAGAGTTATGATCGCTATCGCCAAAATGCTCTCCTACCAGCAGGTCTAACACTTGGCCCGGTTCATTGCCAAGCACCAAATCCAAAGTGGCCTCTCCTCATGTTGGCCTATCTACGTGCTGTGTCAGGAATCCCTCCTGAACGCACCGGACAAAACCCGCTCCATCTAAACTATCACAACTGAAATGTTTCCAATCAATATTTGGAAAGTTGAATCCACCCATGACTTCAACCTTGTGACTTCTGCACCTTTCCAGTATCTGCCTCTCAATCCGCTCCTCTACTTCTCTGCAACTGTTAGGGGGTTTGTAAAAAAACCCCAACAAAGTGACTGCTCCTTTCTTGTTCTGGACCTCAACCCAAACTGACTCTGTAGCCATATCATTCTCGAACTGCCTTTCAGGAGCTGCTATACTAGCCCTGACTAGCAATGTCACTCCCCCACCTCTTTTTCCGCTCTCCCTATTTCTTTTAAAGTATCTAAATCCTGGAACTTCCAACAACCATTCCTCTCCCTGAGTTACCCAAGTTTCTGTAATGGCCACAACATCGTAGTTCCAAGTACCCACCCATGCTCTAAGTTCATCCACCTTATTTCTGATACAAACCCTTAAAACCCTAATCTCTGCTTTGATTAGATCTACCCTACAGGTTACATGACCATTTTCTGATGAAGGGTTTAGGCCCGAAACGTCAAGTTTTCCTGCTCCTATGATGCTGCTTGACCTGCTGTGTTCATCCAGCCCCATGCTTGTTATCTAGGTTACATGATCTAACAGCTTCCTTTGTACTTCAACAAACTGTGATCCTTTCTGCTAATCCCGACTGTACTCCATTGATAATACTATTAATTTCCCTCTACCCTCTCAGTATGGTCTACCTACCCCATGAGCTCGACTTTCTGTATCTTTCAACTCTTTGGCCTCTAATTTCTCCCTCCAATATCCACTGTCTCTGTGGCTCACACCATCTAGTTCTGCCTTCTCCTGCCATCATGTCTTTAAATTCTAATTTTGCAGTGCCTCAGCAGTCCAAGTCCAATTGTCACCCATTTGCTTTATGGACAGCAGAGGAAAAAGGAAACAACGTAATACAGTAGAGTTGAGATTGATAGTGCATTGAACGACAAGTGTTACTGCAGGAGGAGTGTCATCAACAGTCACAGCCAGCCTGGCTTTGATGGGGGTAAATGCAGCAAGATGGTTGGCATGGTTAAACCGTAGGCTTGGAGAATGAAGACTGTATGGAGGACATTGTTAAACTATTACTTTTGTCTAATGAGAATGCTGACTGCGTAAGGACATGTTCTGTTTCTGACATTGCCCACACAGTTTTGTCAAAACTGTGACCAATGGATCCAGTCACAACAAGTGTTAACAACAATGTGTCCGTGTTGCTAAGAAATTCAGGAGGAACAAATGAGGTAGTACCAACCTGCCCACTGCTGCGCACTCCCCCGATATGGCTGGAGACTGTGGATGGAATGGTTATGGCTTCCTAATGATAGGCTGAGAGGTTGGTTCAGGATATGGATGTCTGCCAGAGGCACACCCAGAAAACAAGCCAATGCGGATTTCCTAATCTACAAACATTATAAACACAATGGCAGACCATTATGTAGCTCCTTGAAAATTTTTTTTAGAGCTCCTACTTCAAACATTTCCACATTCTCAACCTGGAATTTAGCCTGGCTTTAAGACCAAGATACAGGAACTAAAACTCAGCCCAATAAGTCAACTTAATCTGACCACACCAGCTTGAACTCTGGTTTTCAAATTTAGTCAACATGATTAAACATCATAAGGACAATTTTACATGGAGTTTTCCTGCTCCAATTCAAAGTTTTGTCAAGGCATCCTGTTTATTTATCTGTTACAGAGATAGTAGGAACTGCCGATGCTGGAGAATCTGAGATAACAAGATGTAGAGCTAGATGAACACAGCAGGCCAAGTAGCATCAGAGGAGCAGGA
>JAHRHZ010000021.1:23916365-23940054 GCA_024137785.1 Ginglymostoma cirratum | reverse complement strand
GCCTGCTGTGTTCGTCCAGCTCCACACCTTGTTATCTCTATTTATTTATCTGTTCTCTTTAGGCTGAACCAAGAATAAGCATTGCTACATTTAGCTCAGTGATCTTTTACAAACAAAGATGTTTGCTGACGTGGCTCATACGTTTTAGTTACAAATTTATCCCTCTAAGACCACATCCTGCTTTGACAATGTGGTCTGCTCAGAAATGCTGCTCACGTATTTGTGTTACTTAAACTGTTGCATTTTTCAAACTACCGTTGTTATTGTTAAAATTATGCAGATTACAGCATTACCAAAGGCATATTACAGCATATCAGCAAATAAATCAATAAGGCAATTATTAGTCAACTAATCCACGGTAATCTCATTCAGTATTTTAATGAAATAACTCTTGCCAAATCATGTGTCATTCATTTAATACCACTCCATAACAGGAGACATTGGTATTCTGTGGCATTCACAGCTTTGTTTGCATCTGATGCATCCTTTAACACCTCAAATGACAATTCACGATGTATAATTTATTCTTACATTATTGCTAGAGAATTATTTTTAAAAATAGACAAAATAAAGCTAATTCAAGCTCCTCCTACTACTACAATGATAATACACGAGTAACAAATCTGACTGATTGCTTGAATGTATGGAGGTAATGTGATAAATGATAAGCAGAATGTGACTGAGGCAATTTTTATTTTCATTTACTTGCCTTAAATAATAATTGCCAAATCCATTTCTGGAGCGTAATTATTGATAAAAATAGCTGATGCTTTGTTAATTGTATTTGGGTGATTCTTACAAGTAAAGGGAAGGCAAACTATAATCTGAACTCCATTTATAATAATTTGTTTACACTTTAAAACATATAGATGATAGTGTAATAACATAAGAATAAGACTCGACTAACAAAGTGTCATTTTAGTTTTATTTCATGTGTTCAAAGTATTGCAAAATCACCATTTATACATTAAAAACTGCTTTTTTTGTTTCTATATTTTACTATAATACATTTTGATTATAAGTGAATCCCTGGGTAGATGAGTTTGGTGGTGTAACTTCGCATAAGGTAGCATCATGCACATTTGAATGTTAAGCAATTTAAAACTGAGAAGACTGAGTTCATTGTCCTGATAATAAGTTGCTATATATCATGATCTGAAACAGTGACGAGACAGAGTACAGGAAAGAGCTAGCTAGAACTTAGTGGCATGGTGTAAAGAAAACAATTTCTCCCTCAATGTCAGCAAAATGAAGGAGATGGTCATTGACTTTAGGAACCGGAGTGGAGGACATGCCCCTGTCTGTATCAATGGTGCCAAAGTGGAGGTGGCCAAGATCTTCAAGTGCCTAGGTGTAAATATCACCAAAGATGTAGGGTGAGGAATGGTCACCGGACCTGAAACTTTAACTCTGATTTCTCTTCATAGATGCTGCCGGACCTGCTGAACCTTTCCAGCAATTTTTGCCACTAATGAATAATCCTGGTCCGTCCGTGTCAATGCTACAGTCAAGAAGGCACACCAACACCTCTACTTCCTCAAAAAGCTAGGGAAATTTGGAATGTCCACAATGACTCTTATTGATTTTTACAGATGCACATAGAAAGCATCCTATCCAGATACATCACAGCTTGATATGGCAATTGCTTTGCCCAAGACTGCAAGAAATTATAGAGTTGTGGATGCAACCCAGGCCATCAGGCAAACCAGCCTTCTTTCCATTGACTCTGTCTACAATTCCCGTTGCTTTGGGAAAGCAGCCAACATAATCAAAAACATCTCCCACCCAAGTTATGCTCTATTCCACCCTCTTCCATTGGGCAGAAGTTTGAAAACACATACCAACAGATTTAAGAACAGCTTCTTCCCCATTGTTATCAGACTTATGAATGGACCTTCCATGCATTAGAGTTGATCTTTCTCTGTAGCTGTAACACAATATTCTGCATTCTGTTCTATGTGTGATTTCTCTGGTTAGCAAGGAAGACAATACTTTTCACTGTACCTCCGTACGTGTGACAATAATAAATCAAATCAAATAATCCAAACAAGACAATCAGGTGCTAATACCAATAGATTAAATTGTATCTTGTGCAGATTTACAAGCTTTGGATATTTCTGTCATGTACAAGATCATTGGCCTTGAGACCAATGGTTGGCTCTATAAAAGTCATGAATTAATCATGTCACAATGTTTGCATATACACAGTATCTAAAGTCTGCTTCAGGTGTCAGTAAAGGACACCAATTGTTTGTCTTTACCTAAAGTGGGCACTTTCAGCGGTAGTGCATGCTCACTTCCTGATTCTCTATTGTGGAATTTTAGGGGACCATATATAATATGAGAAATGATTTTGACCTAATAAAATTCAGTCTACACTGTGTTAGATCTAAAGCTTGGATATTAAAGAACAGGATAGGAACCACCTTTTCACTCAGAGTAGTTGAAATATGGTACTTTCTTCTCCAAAAGAGTTTTGACGCTGGGTCTGTTAGGTAAATTAGGCCCATTTCAGTGTTAAAGTGGATTGTTGTTTGGTAACAAAATCAGGGATGTGGAACAAAGGTGGCTAGAAAGAATTGAGGTCCAAATCAGATATCTAAATGAATGGAGACCAGGCTTGAATTGGCCAATGTTTCTCGTGTTCAATTATATTAATGTGACAATTTATTTGCAATTTATTATGATTAAAAACCTTTAAACTCTTCCAAAACTGAAATACTGCCATGAATAATCAAACACAAGGAGGATATTCAAGAATAGCTTTGAGATTGAATCTTGAAAAAAACTGAATTTAACATTTCAACTTTGCAACAGAGTGACTAAGAGGTAACTTTGATGAGATAAGTAAGAATGCAAAAATAATTTTAAAAGCAGACCCTGGTAAATACTTCATGCATGTCAAAGTGGCACAGATGTAAACTATTGAAAAACAAATTTAAGTGTTCATAGGAAGTTCCTTAGTTAAATGATCAATAAATGGAATAATTGTCTAGGTAGAATAGTGAAGGCAACATTTTTCATAATTTAAAGAACAGTTGGACTCCATGACCTTACATGAAGATGGGCCAAATGGCCTTACTCATTTGAGTCTAATTTGTGACATTTTCATATAATAATGATGTTACATTTTACTGAATCCAGTTTGAAGTATTATTATTCCATATTTTAAGAGGGAAGTTATTAAACATTTCTGGTTATGAAGTCGTATAGTATGCAAAACAATATTGGTTTATTTATTGTTGACAGCCTGTCCCTTAGTAATTAGATTAATTATACAGTTTTTCACAGTGTTTTAAGAAATTAACTGTACAAGTATGTGTTTGCAGTAGGTGCACCAAACCACAGTTAGTGTGAAAATAATTGTTTTGCTATTTGCATCAAATTGATGACTCTGCCTTTATATTTTTTATGACATGTTTCACGCACCAGGCAAAGGTTCTGAGTTGATTCTTCTTTTGAATAAGGTTACTATTGACGCATTGGTTTGTCTGAGCCATGAATTCTCTAACAGAGAATAATGAAGCAAATAATCCATTAAAAAAGCTATCATCAACTGCTGTAGAGGAAAGGATGCCCAATGCCATATATTTAATTGCAAACTGCAGTACATATTTCAAACACAATGTCAGGAATGAAAAAAACCCACCATAACTGGCTGACAGGTGCAATATTCTGATAAGACAGTGAAAGAGAAAAAGTCTATGCGTGGGCTCTTTGATGTCGCTTCACTCTTCACATCAGCTACATTTGAATTCTTCTCATTTAAGATGATCTTCTTTCTCTCAGTCGTTTGTTAATGCTCTGATTCTTGCCTCAGTGCCTTTCTCCTGCTCCAGTGGCAGCATCAATTTTCTGAGGGTTGTATAGAAAGTGTTCCAGACAGCACACATTACACAGGAGCCTGGTCACCAGGTTCTGCATAATTTTTATTAACACTACACACATAGTTTGTTACGCACACATTTCAAAAGTTAACCCCACATTTATTTATAGGTCAGCTGTCACTTGTTTTAATATACTGAAGCAAAGCGGCATGGTTGTTTCTCTCCTGTCAAGACGTAGTGCCATAATTAGTACCTTAGCAACCCTTTTTGTATGCTAATAACGCATTTAGATTGACACATCACAAGGAACCAATAATGCTTATGATAATGGTTCATTACATTCACCGTCCATATGTTGTAGACACTGAGACCTGAACTAAATTCGATTGAGGAATCTACGGGCTGACAGCATTTAATAAGATTTGCCATGCTGACATATTGAGAACAAATCATAATTCTGGTTTATCATTACACATTCAACCCAAACTCTAGTAAATCATAGAGTCACTAAATAATGATGAAATACAGAAGATAAAAAAGTCTTTGCAACTTTTGGAAATAATTATTTGAATGCATTTCAAATTACACTGGAATAATATCTGCCAAAACTCATTAAGCATGTATATTTTCAGCTAGTCAGTTAACAGATATTTATAACCTAAATTTTGAAGCCACTGAAACATTTTCCAGGTGAAATCATCAAAGAACACTGAAGGCAGTCTATCGGAGCCAGTGGTCAGGGAATTAAACATTTTTAAAAATGCCCAACATGACCCCAATAAGCTTCCAACACAGAGATAATAGGAACTGCAGATGTTGGAGAATCCGAGATAACAAGGTGTAGAGCTGGATGAACACAGCAGGCCAAGCAGTATCATAGGAGCAGGAAAGCTTAACGTTTCGGGCCTACACCCATTTCTGATGAAGGGTCGAGGCCTGAAATGTCAAGCTTTCCTGCTCCTATGATGCTGCTTGGCCTGCTGTGTTCATCCAGCTCTACACCTTGTTATCTCTAAGCTACCAACACACCTACCTTTGATAATAATGAAGGAGTTTGATGCCAGAGGGGTCCGACCTGCTAACCTGATGTGGGTCAATCCTTAAAAAATGTTATGAGGTTGCTTGCCTCAAATTTAGTCTCAGTTGTGCATCTGGGGATTAGACTATGCAAGCAACAGGAAGCTCAGGGAGATTAGTTGGATTGAAGGACCATGTGTTTTTCTAGCTTTGTTTGGTTTTCCATGAACAGGAATGTTCCCTCTGCAGTCTCCCCCTCCCCCTCCTCCCACCCCAAGCCTATTCTTTAAACTATCCATTTGATCAGAAAGCTGCTCCCACAACCTTGATGTCTGATGTCCAGCAATACCTCACTGCCTAAAGTCCCACCTTCCCCATATCTGATATATGACTATCACCTCAATACGTAAGGACCAACTCTCCTATTCCTGACATCCCCACTCATATCTGATTCAGCTGACCTCTGCTTCAGTTTCCTCCCAAGTAAACAGCCAGCCTCTTAATCTGTCTGACTGTGACCAAGAAAATTCATACAGGTACCACCATTAAGTTCACACCTACAGGAAACCAGATTTCCAGTGTTCCCAACTATTAAATTATACCACATCCACTCTTCCTTCCACATTTCCTGCTATTGTCAGAGCAATAATGTTAGCCTTGTCTCTGTGGTAGTACTATCAGTTCTGTGCAATTTGCTTCAAGTCCCTGGGAACAGCCTGAATTTGCCACACAATCTAGGCTAACAGTTTATGTTAGAATTACCACTTTTTAGTTACAGCATAGTGGCTCAGTGGTTAGCACTGCAGCCCACAGTGCTAGGGACCTGAGTTCAATTCCAGCCTTAGGTGACTCTGTGTGAAGTTTGTATATTCTCCCCATGTCTGTGTGGGTTTCCTCCAGGTGTTAAGGTTTCCACCCACAGTCCACAGGTGTGCAGGTTAAGTTGAATGGCCATGCTAAATTGTCCAGGGATGTTTAGGATAGGTGGATTAGGTCAGTTGAACTCAGTGGGCTAAATGGCTTCTTGTTGCACTGTAGGGATTCTATGAAATTGAGTCTCCATTTGCCTTTTCTTCTCTCAGACAGATTCTGAATTTTCCAGTCCACTTTTCAATAGTAACAACGTGTTGCATATTGCACAGAGCTCAGAAAGGCATTATACCTTCAAAACAGCCAGCACATGATGTCACAACATGCGATGTTCTGGTACTTGAAGTCTTCATCTTGCTCAATTAACAAGCAACTAACTTGTCCGTTAGTCACCCAGTCAACTACTTATATAACATAACAGCAATCCAAATAACCATCACCCCAGGCTGCATATGTGTGTCTGAATTATCGTATTAATGTGAATAATTATTTGTTAATAAACTTTGAGATATCTGATTCAATAAGTTTGACTCTTGGTGGTGTATATCACATGGGCTAACATATGGAAAACTGATCAAAATATATGTCTCAACAAATATCATTAAATAAGATTGTCTAGTCAGGTAAAACATTGCTTTTTGTGTGACCTGCTTCTGTACAAATTGTTTCTGACTTTGCCTACATTGCAATGGTAAGTACACTTCAAAAACACTTCATTGGCTGTCAAGTGCAATAGGTTTTCCGGAGGTTGTGAAAGGTTCTTGATAATGTATTGCTATTTAAAATATTAATTTCTGTTGTTGATTGCAAATAATGATTCTCATACAACGTGGTTTCAACTTTTGGACATTAGGCTGTTATCTCGATTGTATATATTGTGTCAGATCGCATCCACTCAATTCTTGCCATTTTTGCCACCTAGAAAATATTGACACTGCAATTTGAATATTGTTTTGATTATATTTTTCTCATTCATTCAGGCTGTTATTTGATAGATCTGCATTCTGCCTTTTCACATAACAATATTTCATACCCTTTTTATTTATCTTTCTGAGTAGATTGGTAAAACAGGAAGGAGATTTGCCATTTAGCTTCTATAGTCTTGGAGAAACAGAATACATTGTTACAAACTGTTGCTGCATTCTGATCCTCTTGGCCAGTCCAACTTGACTCTGGCTCCTACAGTCATTCTTAAGTCATTTTCCTTTGTCTATTCTAGCTTCAAATGTGTAACATTTTTCATCAGCTGAGGGAGTGTGGACTGGTGTCTGGAGTCAGAAGAAGAGCTGCTATTCAATGGTTACAGTGTTAGAAGAGATGAATGTATTCCTATCAGCTGGATAGTCACTTGTGTACATCCTCAGAATTAACAGGTCCATAGCTGTTTTCTGTTAAATTGTACGGACGAGTGTTTTTAAGCATGTGATTCCTTTTTTAATGTTTTCTGAGTCTGAATATTCACAACTTAAAAGAGCTAAATATATGCGTGACTTGTGGGAAAACTTTCAGGTTGCTATGCTGTATAGGGAGACCATTGCTTAAATTAGAACAATGCTTGAGAGTCTCCTCCTGAAGCTGCATGAATATTGTGGGCCACTCACTTGCCCAGGATATACTCAGTCCCCTTTTCCACATCCTAGTGTCTACGTCTGGGCTGTCTAATGATTATGTCTGGCCAAACATGTCAGACTCTGACCAGAAAGATAGCACGCTGAACTGGCATCTGCAGTGGACCACTTCAATTTATTGAGGTCTGGTACAAACGTAATCCTGCCTTAGTCCGACAGGAACTGACACATGAGCCAACTACATCACTGATTTGATACCTGTTTTGTGCATGTCTCGTTTCTCAACTCTGACACCTTAGTAAAGAAGAGATAGATATTTTTTCTCTCAGTACATGTAGTTTTGTATAAAAGAAATATTTTCTACCTACATTCAATGTATGGTTCAGGGACAGAGTCATAGAACAATAGGATGGTACAGCACGGAGACCATTCGTCTCTGAAGAAGAATCATGATAGACTTGAGGCATTAACATTTTGTCTCATTGTACTGGCTGAATTTCTCTTGCACTTTCTGTTTATTCCATTCAGCTACTGCGCCTGTGCTGGACCTTTGAAGAGATATCCAACTCCTCAGCGGTTTCCCCATAGCCCTTCAGTTTTTCATTTGGAGTATGTATCCAATTATATTTCGCAAGCTACTACTAAATCTTCACTCAAGACTCTTCAGGTGGCGCATCCAGGTTACAACCCATGGAAAATAAAGTTTGCTTCTTCATATCATCTTTGATCCTTTTACCATCACTTCTTAACATGAATACAAAGCTCACCTGATTCCTGCATCCCACCGGCAACACATAGCCCCAGGTGCTACAGTGAAAAAAGTGAGTCAGGTAATTTTCTGGGTTGGTTGGTGACTAGTTTCCTAGTCTTGCCTTAGTCACAGGAAGCTCGTCATTGCTAGTTTCCCCTTTTCTAGTTAACAGTAAATCTTCCAAAATATCACCTTTTTGCTAGCTATGCAATACTATCCCACAACATGCCAATATATTCAGCTCAGAAAATAATGCCATGGAATGGTGAGGAAGATGCATTTTACATGTTTTCCCTTTCTGTTTCTAAGCCAGAGTCTTCAGTCTACTACTGAACACTGCTGTTTGCTGTGTTCCATTGTTAATTCTGATATGTGCAAAGACAACAGGTTTGGTTGCTGTTCCTTGTATTCAATCTTAATTATCCACCCACTCTGCAACATCCTTTACCCCTAGCAGGCAAATCACTGATTCATTAGTTTTGTCTCTACAGCAGAAAAAATGTGTCCACACATCACATCAATGAATCTCCTTCTCATGCCATTGTTCTCTCCCTCATTCCTTCGGCTGTGTTATTAGCCCATTAATTTTCTACTCCCTTCCTCAGCAGCACCTTCAGTGTTTTGTAATACCTGATTCTGTTCGCTCCTATTGTCTGAATAATTCTACAGATCTCTTCTACTGCTTCTCTTCAGTGGTAATCTGTGTTTCTCTCCTCTATCTAGTTCCAATAGAGATTTCATGCTCACATATTTCTTAAGTTATACCACTGAGGCAAGTAGCAGCCAGGGATTATCAAGAAACTTTTCAGACTCACTGATCTTGTGTATGCATGAACATTATTCACCAACACAACTTTCCATTTCTTCTGAATCTTAATTAACTGTCTAAATAGCAATAACCTGAATACAATAGCAGGAAGTAAGCTACAGGGCACGAATGTCAGAGGAGTTATTTCACTCAAGTGGTGAAATATTACAATTAGTTTCTTTTATTATTTACATGCCAAGGATGTTGTTTAGAGACCAAAATGGCTATTGACATCTGCGTACATACTTTTGGGATTTGTCACACTGGATGCACCATTAATTAGGATTTTAGGGCATATAGTCTGATTGTAAAGCTTGATATGTCATTTCACCTTTGGGGGATTTCAAACAAACACAGCTGGATAAATACCCAATCCCTCGCATAGAGAACTTATACACAAAACTAGCGGGGGGTAGGGTGTGTGGGGCTGTCCTTCATGAAGCTGGAAATGAGCCATGCTTTCCCGTAATTACAATTAGATGTAGATTCCCACACTTTTGCTATAAATGATGCCCACAATGATTTGTACCAATGTATGAGACTGCCTTTTGGGTTATCATCAGCCTATGCTATTTTTCAGCGGACAATGGAAAACCTTTTAAAAGGGCTACCCTGGTTGCCATTTAACTGTATGATGTGCTAATAATCAGAGAAGACCAAAAAACAGCATTTGGAGAACTTCGACATAGTGCTTAAATGTTCTCCAAGATGGGAGTATACCTTAGGAGGGAAAAATGTGTATTCCAGGCGCCCCAAGTAACCTACTTGGGTTACACCCGTTGGAAGATAAAGTGAGGGCAATCAAAGGTGCCACACCCCCATGTCAGTACTGGAGCTTAGGTCTTTCCTTGAGTTGATGAATTATTTCACAAAATTCATTCATAACCTGGCCTCCATCCTGGCACCCTTACTTCTGCTATTGAAAAAGGGTCAGCCTTGGAAATGGTCTTTTAGGCAAGTTGCAGCCTTTAGGTAAGTGAAGAAGCAACTATTACCATCTGCGGAGTTTGCCCACTATGATCTGAAGCAAGATGTAGTGCTGACAAGCAATGCCTTCCTGTACGGTATCAGGGTAGTGTTGGCTCACATGTGGCCCAGCAGGGAGGAATGTCCAATACCATATGTTCCTGGACTTTGGCTGATGCCAAACGAAGATGTGCCCAGATAGAGAAGGAAGGTTTGGCAGTCATCTTTGGTGTGAGAAAGTTCTACCAATACCTTTATGGAGGCAAGTTTGTCATAGTGATGTACTTCAAAGCCATGCTAGTGCTACTTAGAGGACAGGGTGGTGCCGCCCATTGCCGCAGGTTGAATCCAGGGGTAAGCTCTTAATCTGAATGCCTACATTTACAAGTTGGAACACCGTCCAGGAGGGGAAGTGGCAAATGCTGTTGCATTGAGGAGTCTCCCACTGGCAGATACACCACTGGTGGTGTTGTCGCTAGAAGAGTCTGTTCTGGACACCCTTACAGTCACCACTGACAATATCAGACTATGGACACAAAAAGATCCCATCCTGGCAAAACTAAAATGGCTGCTAATAATGGACGTAACTAAAGGGCCATCACTATCACAACTGAAACATTTTTGGACCCGGCAGATCAGATCACCATCGAGGATGGCATATTATTATAGGAAGCAAGAGTGATTGTCCCGAGGAAAGGTTGCTGCTAGATACTGGCTGAACTCCACCAGGGTCATATAGCACTTCAAAAATTGAGATGTTGGCTAGAAGTGATGTCTGGTAGCCAGGAGTGGATGCCTACATGGCCACTTTGCTGGGACAGAGACCAGAGTGCCAAGAAAGATAAAAATTACCACCAACAGCTCCCCCACGTTCATAGGAATGCCTGGGTAAACCTTGGACTCGGTTACACATCGATTATGTTCGTCTTTTCATGGGCTGTACGTTCTGAGTCATTGCGGACACCCATTCAAAGTGGTTGGACGTGCATAGCGTTTATTCATCAACCACGGAGACGATGATTGAAAAGTTGCAAGTATCTTTTGCAATACACGGTCTCCCAGAAGTGTTGCTCATAGATGACAGGCCATTGTTTACCAGCAAAGAATTTAAGTATTTCCTAAAATCAAACAGCATTCAGTATGCAAAAATATCTCCATTCCATCCGTCATCCCATGCTCAAGTAGGAAGACCAGTCCAAACTTTGAAAGCAGGCTTAAAGAAACACCCCACAGCTTCACTCTTTACCAAGCTGTCCCGGTTCCCATTTGATTACAGGACCACCCCATATGCAACTACAGGGACAGCTCCAGCAGAGTTGCTAATGGAGAGAAGACTCTGGACCAGGTTAAATCTGATCTTTCTAGACCTGGTGGGTTTGGGGGCGTGGCAGTGAAATGGCATCAGGAACATAATACCAGACACAAGACACTTCAAAGCAAGAGAGGCCGTTTACTTCAGGGGACAATGTTTGGTATTGAACCCATAGGAATGACCTCGCATGGGTAAGAGGCATGGTCGATTGAGTTCAGGTACCGTGACGTGCAAAGGTCATGACGTAGGAGAGGCGGTCCTGACCAAGCACGTGGACTACATAAAAGCTGTAACCTCACAAATAGAGTGGAATCAAAACATACCTGGCTCCTTAGAACATCCGGCAAGGCAGTGGGAACCCATGGGTTCTTCCCCTCTGCCTAGTGTCGAGGGAACCTCTGAGAATGTAATAGACATGGCAGATGTTGCAGCCTCAACATCATTACCGCCCGAAGAAGAATTTTGGCCAAGATGCTCCGGGCGCAATAGGTCACTACATGCCATCGGTATCCAAGGCAGAGTCAGAAGAACTGAACCTGGTGTGAAAATGCCCCAGGAGAAGCTGTGGGAGAAAGAACGGACCTGTGTACCAGGACTTAGAAGGAAAGGGACGTAATGATTGGAATGAGGTCAGCCAGGTGGACCTTATAGAGTATGACTTCCCTGATTGGGGCTGTTAACCTGTTTGCATCAGGGAGCCCTGACTGACAGATATAAACAGGAGTGTCAGAGGTTCTGCTCACTCACTGGGATACTGGCCTTTGTGGAGATATTTTAATGGCAAAAGACTGTTTGAGGTATGCAGAGCAGCAGATCATGATGATGCTGATTTGTTATCAGCTATGTCATACTGGAGCTTAACGTCCAATCCTAACTTCATTTAGCTGAATGAGTATAGATCTGTAGGAAGGAACTATGTGAAGTGTTATTTGAAGGTATCATCAACTACTTACCATTGTTGGTTGATTTCTTTTGGCTCATGTTTTGATTTTAAAAGTGTTCGGTGTTTTGTGCAACACCTTAAAACTGCAAAGATCCACAGGGAGTGTGGTGACATGATAATGCTGATTAAACATTTTCTGACTATAAGGTATGTGCGTAAATGTGTTCCTCCAAGGCCTAAGAGCAATAGTAGGGATTTACCCTAGAATGCAGCATGGCTTGCGGAATGAGCAGAGGTCATACAGTGCAGGATAAGCTATTAGACAATGGTGGAAGGGTGAAGGGCTCTCACCAGCAAGTCATATCCGTTCCTGTGTTGAGAGAGCATTTCTCTATTCTGAATTTCACTGTGGAACAATGCATGTAACCTCTGCACTGAAATCTAACATCTGCTGCAGGCATCGCTGCAACCTGAGAATGAAAAATCCAATAATTGTGATTGCGCCCATGGCCTGATGTGTCAGATTCCTTCCAAATTGATACAGGGGGTTAACATTTAATGATCTTGAAACCTGTTGTCTACTGTTGAATAAGGGAGATCACTGATATTCTCTTTAACGATGGTATGAGACTTGCAGAATTGCTAAGTGTGTCAGGATGCAGTGAAGCTTATCAAGGATGAATGTGAGTCCTGACTGATAGAGACAATGGAAGGTGAGTAATAGAGATGGTGTGAAATCTGCAGTGGCTCAGATGGTACAGTGGGTATTTTCCAGCATTTGAAGATGTGTTCACTTGCTCCACCACTCCAGAGAGGTCATTGAACTTCTTGAAGCTTTGTATCCAGATCCTTACGATTTGATTCCTTCACAATTATCTGCAGTGGTACAGTGGGTATTTTCCAGCATTTGAAGATGTGTTCACTTGCTCCACCACTCCAGAGAGGTCATTGAACTTCTTGAAGCTTTGTATCCAGATCCTTACGATTTGATTCCTTCACAATTACCTGATCCAACTGATTTCAGTGTGTAAGTCTCAAGGGTCCTCTACCTTGATGCTGATATGGGACATCTCTTCCCCTTTCAACCTCCTCTATTAATGCATCCAGAGAAGGGATCAAAATCTTGGATCCCGTTCTTCCCTTTTTTAAGCTATTCTGCAATGTTACACTGGTCAGATTTTGTTGTTACACAACCTTTGGCATCTTACTCCAGTCACAATGGATCTCTCCAGTGCAGGTGACCCTTAATTGGTGCTAGACACTGATGACATTGACCTCTTGCTGATATTGAATTTGGCTGGCTACCTGAATTCCAACCAAAGGTGCTGGCTAATCATGATCCTTGCACTCCTTATGAGGGCTTTTCAATCTTTCTCACTTTGGCTCCAATGCCTGGCGTAGGAATTTCAGCTGAAGGGTCATTAACTCCAGCAGTAAAGTTCAGTAAAGTTGGAAAGCGGGTTTTGAGGCTTTCCCTAATTGAAGTGTTTTGCAGTAACATGGAGCTTACAGCATGAGAATGAATTATCATGTGATTGTGAGCCTCACGGAGGGGGTTCAGCAGGGTTCAACAAATGACTATTGTGACATAGACTTATATTTGAAGGAATATACAGATCAAAGTTTAAAGATTTCTAAACTAATTTTAGTATAGAATCGAGTGAAGGTATCAGCCCATTTAACTGAAAAATTATTCTATTATGATTTCTCTAAAGGGTGTATATTAGATATTTCCTTGGCTTCTGGTTTATAATAATTAGCTTTGGTATACCAGAGAGGCTGTGCACCAGTCACTGATAATTGATTATTTAGTTTCCCTCTGGGCTATGTCTTGTGCCCTTTCAGCATTTTTGGTTCAGGGCTTCCTATTGTTGGAAAATCCAGTGGAAAGGAAGTGAGTTAGATCAAGATAAGGATTTGACTCCTTTTCTCTTTGTTCCAAACATCTATGATGTAGATGAAAATAATCAAGCGATCTATGTGGATTGCTTTGGTGGTTTCCCATGTGAAGTCAATTTTCAGCTAAACACTGGGTTCACTTAGGCCAGAGATATATTTGGAACTCAGATCTACAAAGAAGAATAGAGTTAGTAAGGGAATTATACTAAACAAAATGATTCTTACAATGTTGCCTCAGTTGGTTGGATGGTGATGCAGAATGATGCCAACTGTGTGGGTTCAATTCCCATACTGGCTGAGGGTAAATGCTCATTTTTAACCTTTCCCATCACCTGAGGAGTGGTGATCCTCAGGTTAGGCCAACACCAATTGTCTGTCTCTAATAAGAGGGCAGCCCTATGGTCCAGCATGGCAACTTTACCTTTTACCTCATATTGGAATGTGATAGGTACGTGTCACAACACTGTCAAATTCAAAATGTTCGCTGGTGAGTGATGCTCAGATGACGAATTATGATTAAAAATGCTTGCAGTTGCAAGCCCCTAGAACTTAGCCCCCAGTTAAGGACATGATATCAGTAAAGTTCAATTTGCTTCATACCATATAAACATCACCATTGCTTTGGTCTTGATCTGTGATCATAAAAAAAATTGACAGTGTTCCGTTTGCTTATAATCTTGTCTTAAAGCTGCATGTTCATATTTTTTCCTAATAAGACTACTTAATTTTGCCCCTATATATTTTGACAACTGAAAATTATTAAAAATGAAGTTATCAAACCTACTAATAATGATTATGATAAAATGGTGTCTGGTTTGGGTTAATAAGCACATGTGAACAGTGGTCACAAAATATCCAAATAACTGCATTTATTTCTGGAATGCTTTTCTGGAACTTAAACTTCCATACTGTTGTACAATGTTTAAAATCAAGCTTTCCAATTAATATAATAGCCTGTGATATCACAATACTTAAAAAAGAACTGGTTGCAGCAACTGGATGATTTTGTAGGAATACCATTATGAGCTTACAGGAGTTTGAGACATGTGAAGGCTGAATTCAAGGCTAGTACATACTGTTAACATTTATTGCTGAAAACTAGGTACATAAACATGGAAGAGCAGGCCATCACTGTTGCCTTTTTCCATTAGATCTCAAAGGAGCACACTGACATTCAAGGCTGGGAAATGTTCAATGGGTTGCTCACATGTCTACTGTCTCTCACTGTGCAGTGTCTACAGAGAAAAACTGTATAAATTGCTGCCTGTAGGAGATTAAACATTTCTATTGAGGATGTTCAAGCATATCAAAGCAATATAGCAGTCTGTGCACACTCTGAAGAACTGAAAAGATACAGATGAATGAAGGGTCAAAAAAAATTACTCATGACTTGTGATAGGCTCACATGAAGAACTGGACTACACACGACTCATGTCATTTCTTTATAGGTGCTTTCAGAGCTACATCACTTTCATGCCCTGCACTGTAAGTGCACTGTCTCAGGACAATTTATTCCCCAACAATGGTGTAAAGCAGGTTACGTGTAGCTGGTTCAATTGAACATATCGTTCATATATTAACATTGATGACATAACATTTAATCTGTAAGAGAAAAAAAGAAGGGGAAACCAAAATGTTCGATAGTCCTTTCACTTAGCAAAGGCTGCCTGCCAAACGCACAGCTAATCAAACAAAGTCTGAACGCAGTTCAGTCATTCTGAAAGCAGGTGAATTTAGGGTTGTCTCAGTCTTCTCAGACTTTCAGAAATATTGTTTTTCCTCTTCTCATGGACCATCCTCCTGGTCAATCTCCTGATCCTCTGCCTCACCTTCACCCTTACAATTGCTCTCCCTGCTCCATTTTGTCCACATCCACTTTGTCAGCTCTAGCTGTAAAGGGGGCAGCAGGCCACAATAATGTGCAACACCCCGTTTGAGCTAGACTACAAAGCTACATGCTTGACTGTTCCTGAGTGCAGACTGAAGCATGTAAGTCTTGGCTACTTCTCACCTTGAAACTACATGCTGAAGTCCTAAAGTTATGACAGTGTTGGGCTGAGAACAAACAGAAAAATGTTGTAAGGCTGGTGCTTTGCTGATGTTGAGTTGCATGGATGAAGGGTCCAGAAAGAGCACAGCCGTTCACCATAGAGACACCTTATGAAGGTTCAATGTGAAGAGAAATGAAATGGCAGCACAGTCATTCCATGAGCTGCAATAAATGCTGATGTGACAGCTCATTTTGATGATCGGAATGAGGTCAGCCAGGTGGCGGTCATACAATAAAAATTCCCTGTTTGGGGCTGTTAGTCTTGTCCAATCAAGGAATCCTAGCTAAACAGGAGTGTCAGGAGTTCTTGACACTCTAGGAACCAACTCTGGATCAGTGTCATGTAATAAGCACATTAAGTATAGGGTGACTTGGTGACAGGATGCCGGCCTTCGTCAAGGTACTTTAGTTGTCAAGTACCAGTTCAGTTTTACCAGTTGACCTCCTTGATGTGGAGACAAAAAGTGGAACTGTGATGTTAATATAATGAGGCAATGAAATGAAAATACATGAAAATGTGATTCTCACCACCTGATGGTGAGATTTTGAACTTGCCATTTGAGGTTTGAAGTCTGAATCATGTAAAATTTTCTCAACGTCTAGAGTCTGCTTTTTGTATTCATGCCTGGTTTAAGTCATAGAGTTACAGAGCTATACAGCACGGAAACAGACCCTTCGGTCCAACTTGTCTACACCAACCAGATATGCAAAATAATTCTCATCCCATTTACCAGCATTTGGCCTATTCATATACCATCCAGATGCATTTTAAATGTTGTAATTGTATCTGCTTCCACCACTTCCCCCAGCAGCTCGTTCCATCCACACACTACCCTCTGCATGAAAAGGTTGCTCCCCAAGTCCCTTTTAAATCTTTCCCCTCTCACCTTAAACCTATGCCCTCTAGTTTTGGTGTCTCCTACCCTTGGAAACAAGGTTATTCACCTTATCTATGAACCTTACAGTTTTATAAACCTCAATAAGATCACCTCTCAATCTCTGACATTACAGGAAAAAATGCCCCAGCCTATTTAGCTTCTCCCTATGACTCAAACCCTCCAATCCTGGCAACATCCTTGTAAATCCTTTCTGAACCCTTTCACGTTTTACATCTTTCCTTATAGTAGGGAGACCAGAATTGAACGCAGTATTCTGAAAGTGGCCTAAATAATGTCCTGTACAACTGCAACATGATGTCCCATCTCAATTGCCAACATTCTCATCACTACAGAGGTCTGGAAATTCTGCCGATAGTCAAATGCTTAATATGTAAATGAAGCTCACTGTGTTTACCAAGCTATGGAGACAAGCAGCAAAATCTTCAAATATTGGTAAGAAGCTGCATCTTGATTTCTAACCAATGAGCTAGGTGTTACTATTTATTAATAAATCACTTTATTTTGGTGCTAAAAAACACTGAATCTGCACACACAAAATGATGGAACTTGTGCTTTCCTACTCATCACAATATTGAGGCTATTTTCTGCCACAAGTTTGATCCCACAACATTAAATGTGAGATGTCTTTGCCAATAGTGCTTATACAAAAAGCCAATACATTAAAAGGTGCTCCTATGGGACAAATTTTGCTTTGCCATATCATCACTAATCAGTGTTATTCCCTGTGTACAATCCTCTCCACAGCAAGTAGCTTAGACACAACTGAAAGAAAATAGAAGGTTAGCATTCCATATTTATCAATGACAGAAAACTATCTGGATCATCTACACAACAACATTAGCACTTGAAAAATGACAAAAGATGCTTTAAAATTTCAATAGTTTTATCACTATTTAATAGGATTTCACTGACCTTAAAATAGCATGCAATTTAATCTTCAATATTACAGTCCAGTATTACAGAACGATGACTCATATCATCTTTCATTGTATTAAGGCTGAATTACAAAAATGAATACAAATTAAAACAATATTGAAGAATAATTAAAATCAAACCAGTTCCTAAATAAGTTCTCCTCTAAAAAATATGAAATATTTATTCATTTGAAAATGATTTTAAAGCCTTACCATATTACTGTTTTGCAGTTGAAAAGATGGTCAATTCGTCGCAACTATAATTATTAAGCTGTGTAAGTGGAATGATGTAATGTATGATATTTCCTTCCATAGGAATATGCTAGGAGCATTTTTTAGAACAAGTTTAATAAACTCTTCTCAGCTATAGAAAAGATGAAACATATTTGCCAATAATATTTTCACAAGATGTCATTTTTAAAATGCATTATTTCACGCAATGTGGGTGTCACTAGATAGGCCGGAGTTTATTGCTGTCCCTGATTATTCCTGAGAAGATGGTGGCAAGTCACCTTCTTATACTGCTGCAGTACAAGTGGTGTATGGACTCCCACAGTGACATTAAGGTGGGAGTTCCAGGATTTTTACACAGCAACAGTAAAGAAAGGGTGAAATCATTCCAATTCAAAATACTGTGTGGCATGGAGGGAAATTGATAAGTGGTGGTGTTCCCATGCATTTCCTGCATTTGTCCTTCTAGATGGGAGAAGTCGTGGGTTTGATGTTATGGATCAGACCGAACCCCCTCAAAATATATTAGGAAGATAGCCTTAACCCTAATGTTTTCTTATTTTAAAGATAATCATAAGGCATTGTGTTCATGAAGCAATTTAATTGGTTAACTTGACTTTAAGCAAAACCACTTTACTTTTACAGTTAAAATACAGATAAAACAAAGAGAAAAGAAAAGAATTGGTTTAACTGTAACTCTATCGAAGTACTTAACAAAATAATATATATGAACAACTACCAATTAACCGTTCACCAATATAGTAACATCCCATAAACACACGCTTTGCAATGGCAAAATTCAGTAAAATAGCTTGTCTCACATACAATTCTAGCAGCAGGAAGACAACCCCACCTTTTAGCTGTAACAGAGTGAGGAATAAGAGTTTTCACATCCATCTTCAAGACCCCAGTAACTGCAGAAAGCTAAAACTAAAAATCCTGGTTCTGTGGGAGCTTGACCTCACCCATTCAGGATGCTCCTATTGTTTCAACTTAAGAAAAAATCCCAAGGCCTCATAAGCCATTTACTTTATTGGCTTTGAGCATACTGCTCTGTACCTCTGTCTCAATCTTTCTTCATAAAAAAAACAGAACAAAGCACATCTCTTAAAGCCATAGTATAGTCACAGTATAGTAGTTGGAAAATGCTATTGAAGAAGCCTTCATGAGTTACTGCAGTACAGCTTGTAGATTTACACGGTTGCCACTGAGAAACTATGTTTATTATAATGGATGGGATGCCAATCAAACAAACTGCTTTGTGTTGGATTGTGTTGAGCTTCTTGACTGCTGTTGAAGTTGCACTCATGTAAGCAATTGGAAGCAATTCCATTGCATTCCTGACTTGTGCCCTGTAGATAATGTCATTCAAGAGATAAGCTACTTGACACAAAAAATCCAAGACTCTGACCTGCTCTTAAAGTCCAGTGTTTATACTGGTAGTCTAGTTCAATTATGGTCAGTGGTAATGTCTGCTAGTAGCTAGCATCATTATTATCCACGTTACCCCATGAAAGAAATTTAAGTTCCCTGCTGTGTCACTCACATTGATTTGTTTTTAAGTGGCAGAGTTGTCAACAATCTAGGAGCGAAAATGCAGAGATTGCTCTTCACATTTACTTCACTGAAACAGAGTTTATTCATGCATCTTTTGTTAGTTCTAAAATGGTGTTGGTTTCCTAAACAGGGTCATTTTTCTAGTAAAGAATTCAACACAGTACTTAGCAACTTTATCTTTCTAACCTTAAATGTAACTGAGCAAAGGTTTGTCATATGAAGATGGAAGATATGACTCATCTTCTGAATTTTATTTTTGCTAAGGGACAAGTCACTTTCTCTTGACTCCTAGTGATCCATATTGATCCTGAACTGTATAAAAAAGTTTCCCAATACATCCTAGAGGTTTAATTAGAAAACAATGTGCTTTCCAGCCAAAATGCAAATTTAAATGGGGTGAAGAAAAACTTGGTGGGTTTTGAAGAGGCTCTTAAAGGTAGCGAGAATTTGAAAGGAGTTGATGGTGGAATTCCAGAATGTGGGTCCGAAGTGTTTGTACAGGTATTAGTGTTGGGACACTGGGAAGAGTAGATGCAAAAGGGATTAGCATAAGTGAAATGAAGGCCTGGACGTTTGTTCCTAAGTGAGCTGCGTAGAATTGGGAAAATATTCAAAATTGTAAATCTGATTCAGGAGACAATACCCCACGTATTTTAATTTTTGTTCTGGCGATGGGCAGAAGGTGGCATTGATTGGAGTTGGGCCTGTTGCCTCCAGAAATAGAGCACAGAGGTGAGAAAGATTCAGTCCTTGAGGAGCTGCAAGAAGAATAAAACATTTATTCCGTGCTCCTCGTCACCCAACAAACTCAGAGAGTTCTTTATGGATGTCTTATTTACGAAAGAATGATTATGGTAATAATTAACTAGAATGTCCTCAAATAGAATAGTGAATCACTCCCAGAAGAGTTGTTCATATTTCCTAATTTTTTTCAAACTCTTGGAAACAAATAGTTAATTAACATGCCACAGTAATGTCATGTACATCTATATTTCCTGGAGCCACTTTTTAAAATTCATTCATGGGATGAGGGCATCACTGGCTAGGCCAGCATTTATTGACCGCACCTAACTGCCCAGAGAGCAGTTAAGAGTTGACCACATTGTTGTGGGGCTAGAGTTAAATATAGGCCAGTTCAGGCAAGGATGTCAGTTTTCTTCCCTAAAAGGCAACAGTGAACTGGACTGGTTTTCCCAGTAATTGACAGCAGATTCACAGTTATCATTAGACTCTTAATTCCAGACGTTTTCAAATTCAAATTCAAACCATCTGCCATGCTGGGATTCAAACATAGGCCCCCACAAACTTTACTCGGGTCACTGAATTAACATTCCAGTGACATTACCACTAGGCCATCACCTCTCCTTATGAAAAAGAAAAGTTTTATACAAAAGTGCTAAAATGATCTAAACCCAGCAATACTACAATTGTCATTTTTTTGGTTGAAGTAGCACACATTAGAAGAATCAGTTTTGATTTTATTAATGTATTGCAGGATAGAGTGCTGAATACTGCAATCTTAGAGGTATGGATTATGACAGAACATTTATTTTCCTTGTGCTAAGTGCTTAGGTACCAAAGTATAGTATTTAAAAATGGTGAAAGGTATACTGAGGGGGACAGTTTGAAATAATACAGAAATAATTTATACTGTTTTTGTATATTCTAAGGTTACAATGCATAGGCTAAATTTTCCCTGACCCATATGATGGTTTAGAGTTGGAAGAGCTGGGATGGTTCTGGATGGTAAGATAGCTCACTTCTGCATTTCCACCACTATGAAACATTTAATGAAGATTTCACTGGGAATTGGATCAGTTGCCAACTCCACAGAGGTGGGCATCCAATTATGACAGGTAAGGGTATAGTTAAGACACTGACTGAGCACCTCTCTACCTCACCACCCCTATTCCCTCACCCCATTCCCACACCCTCCTGTGCTGTGACATTTTGACAACCTACTTCCAAAGGGTTGACAAATCCTCATAGTTGGAGACTTCATTCGTAAATAATTGGAATGTGGGGGATAACAAAAACACCTGCAGCCCAAACAATTCCTCTGGATGTGCCTTCCTGCCACTTACTGGCTTTGGCCTTCACTACTTCAAGGATGATTCCATATTGCGGTGTCTTTGAGAACTCCAGCCTACCTCAGCTGTGTCCACCTCATCCTATGGGGCTGCCAATAATTGAAAGCTGCCAATAATTGAAAGCTGGGGTGCATTGACGTTGAGATGCCATCCTACTAAATATGGAAATGATCACTATAGCATAGTAAAAATAGGAAGCTTTTCTTCTTCCAAGTATTGAATGGGATAGTAATTGCATTAAGGGCAGGCAAGAAAAATAAAAGGCTTGCACTTATGTGCTACCTTTCATCACCACCGTAAAGTCGTTCATAAACAATACGGTAGTTTTACAGTGCAGTGACTGTTTGAAAGGACCACAGCTAACTTGCAAGCACTCTAACAACAAAATGATATTTTATCTACTTTTGTGATATTGATTGAGGGATAACTATTAGGTAAAATACTCTGAACAACTGGCCTACTCTTAAGAAGAGTGCTATGAGATATTTGATATGCCTGTGAGAGAGGAGAAATGGCCCCTGCCTATAACATCTGATCTGAAAGAAGGCATGGACAACCTCTGGCAGGCGCTCAGAGGTGAAAGGGTTTGTCAGGCTAGATTGTTTTATACTCTCATCTTGGAATGGGTGTCAACTGATATTCGCAAGTAGGAGAGGAATTTCTGGAGTTTGGTCAGGAGAATTTGCTTGATCGATTGTGAGCAAGGAACTCTGGATGAGTCCAGTTCTAGAGAATTAAATGGGCACATGGAAGATGTCAAAGTTGGACAGCATCCCATAAGTAGTGATCATAGTATTGAGAGGTTTAACTTATTTATATGGAATAACAAGAAACAACCTAAAGAAAGTAGTACTTAACTGGTGGTGGACAAATTTCAGCAAATTAAGGAGGGATCCTGGGTCAAAAATTCAAGTTGAACCCTGGCAGGCAGAAATATAAATGGAGTCATAAATGGAGTCAAACAATGGTCTTGTTTTGAGTATAGTCTAGCTACGGCTTGTGCACGAAAAGCAGGATAAATCCAACCTGACCAATTACTTCCCTATCTCTTGATCATCAGTGAAGTAATGGAAGAGATGGTCAACAGTGCCGTCAAATGGTACTTGCTTAAAAATAATCTCACTGATCCTCAGTTTGGTTCCTGCTGGGGCTCTTGACGTCATTACAGCTTTGTCCAAACATGGACAAAGGAGCTGACCTCCAGAGATAAGGTGAGAGTGACTGCTCTTGACATCAAGACAGCGTTTGACTGAGTCTGACATCTTGGAGCCCAAGCAAAACTGGAACAAACTGGTATCAGGGAAAAACTGGCCACTGGTCAGACTCACATCTAGCACAAAGAATGTTAGTTGTGGTTGTTGCTCAAGGCAGTGTCCTAGGCCCAAACCTCTTTGGTTGCTTCATTAATGACCTTCCTTTCATGGTAGTGTGAGAAGTAGGGCTTGTCACTGATGATTATTTATTAACAGAATGAGGATGCTGCTGGCTAGGCCAGGATTTATTGCCCATCCCTAATTGTCCAGGGAGCAGTTAAGCGTCAACCATATTGCTGTGGGTCTGGAGTCACATGTAGGCCAGACCAGGTAAGGATGGCAGTTTCCTTCCCTAAAGGGCATTAATGAACCAGATGGGTTTTCCCCAACAATTGATTCATGGTCATCATTAGATTCTTAATTTCAGATATTTTATTAAGTTCAAATTCCACCATCTGCCATGGCAGGATTTAAACCCAGGTCCCTGGAACGTTATGTGGGGTCTCTGCATTAACAGTCCAGTGATAATACCATTAGGCCATTGCCTCTTGACTCTTCAGATGCTGTAGCATTTATGACTTTATATAGCAAGACCTGGAGAATATTCAGGCTTAGGCTGGCCACACAAGTGCAAGGCAATGATCATCTCTATCAAAGAGTATCTAACTATCTCCTTATGACATTCAATGGCACTGCCATTGTTAAAAGAAAATCCTCTATACACTTCTGAGGTCATGGGAAGACTACCTCCTATGATAACAAGCATGGGGCTGGATGAACACAGCAGGTCAAGC
>JAHRHZ010000021.1:23865760-23915965 GCA_024137785.1 Ginglymostoma cirratum | reverse complement strand
AAACCCTTCATCAGAAAATCAGATTTTCTGATGAAGGGTTTAGGCCCGAAACGTCAAGTTTTCCTGCTCCTATGATGCTGCTTGACCTGCTGTGTTCATCCAGCCCCATGCTTGTTATCTCGGATTCTCCAGCATCTGCAGTACCTTTTATCTCTACTACCTCCTATGAGTTGTCACCTAAACCCCACACATTCCTGAATTAGAAATATATCACAGTTTCTTCCCTGTTGCTGGGTCAAAATCCTGGCAGTCCCTTCCTCACACCTTTGTGGGTGTAGCTACACCCCAAGGACTGTAGTGATTCAATAAGTCAGCTCACTATAGTCTAATAGGCAATTAGGGAAGGGTAATAATGCTGGTCTAGCCAGTAACGCCCTACGTAAACAAAACAAATTCTTGCAAGGGAAAATGCAAGTAACAAAACTGGGACTTCCCTAGGTGATAACAGAGCTAGACAGTGGGCTGAAACAGAAAGAGGTCGCGCATGTGTGTGTGTGTGTGTGTGTGTGTGTGTGTGTGTGTGTCTGCGTGAGGGGAGAGGGTGTAGAAAGGGAAAGGGGTTGTGGCGAAAAATGTATCGGCTTGATAATTAAGAGAGGAATTGGTTTGAATTTAAAAATACAGAGAATGTGTGGGAAAGGAGATAAGAAATTCAAAGAAACAGGAGGAGAATAGATTTACAACTAATATAAAATGTATTCCAAAGATCTTCTATAAGTTCTTTTAACAGTAAAAATATTATCAGTTTCAGCCGATTAGGAACCAAAATGAAATCTAAAGGTGAATGCAGAAGGTATATTTGAGGTACTAAATGGGAAGTTTGCATATTTGTTTAGCCAACAAAACCAAAAGCCACGGTAAAAAAGGAGGTTACTGAGTTATTGGATTAGCTGGGTGCATGTCCCTGAGTGCCCAATGTCCTTGCTGCAGCAGTACCACGATTGTTGTTTCTGCACTTCAAAGTGGATCAGAGATGTGCCATGAAGTTTCAAAGAGGCAGTACTTGTTGGATGACTGTGTCCATCGACTTGGATTGTTTGTGACCAGATCCCATCGACTTGGCCCGAGATATTGGTGTCTTGTGTCCAACATGGAGTTCTTTTGGAGCAGGAAGCATGTTGAACCCATCAAGAACCTACTCTGATTTCCATGATGAGTTTTCCAAATGGCTAGTTTGTATGGTGAGTTTGGTAAGAATGTAACCCACAGTGAGTTGGGCTGTTAACAAGGTGTTTAGCAGGCAATGTTGTGGGACAATGGGGTACTCGTGATGGTGGAATATGTGGTGGATTCAGGTGAGAGGTTCTGTGAGGCCCATCGCAACTTCAAGATCCCTAATCAGAATCTGTCCATGCTCAATTATACCACACAGCTCACCAGGCTCCTGGCGCTCAAAGCCTGACAAGATTCTGTGCTAAATCTATGTCTATTGCTCTTTACATCATTTGTCATTTTACTGAATAACAATGTGTAGTTTCTGCCAACATTTCTTAAATGAAACAAATAACATGAGAGAAAGAAAACAGCAAATGAAATGGGCGAGTTGGGAATTTTTGATTTAAATTCATGACATTCTTTATGGAATGTATGACTAAGATTGGTTAATGCATATTTGAGTTATGGTGTCAGCCAGGACACTGTGGGCAGGATCAGAGGATCCCCTGCTACCTGGCCAAAGGCCCCTCCACCCTCCAGGTGGGACTGGTTAGATGTCAACTCCACAGTGGGTTGTCCCTTGGTTTAAAAAATCATCCCAACAATTTTGATTGAGAATGCCAGATGTTTCCAAGATCCTTGGGCCAATCAAAAAGGCAGACAGACCTTTGTATGTATATAGATGTTTATATTGATATTCAGTCCTCAATTCTTAGTTTAATTTAAGTTGTTTTCAACATCATTGCAAGAGACTTTGTCTAGATTTTTGTAGAAGTGTTTCTTTTAAAATTGAAAAATACAATCCAACACTGAGGAAGGTTTTAGGGTTATGGTTGGGTGGCAGTAACAGGCAAATGCATGCAGACAGCCATGTGTCAGAGAAACATTCAAGTTTCACTGAGATCGAGGGAGGTGAGATTTTAGCTGGCTAAAGTCCAGATAGCAGGTAAATACATGTTCATGATTATCTTTTACTGGACTTTTTTTCTTAATTAGCTAGGTTTAGTTCAACCACTCAGTAGTTTATTACAAATCCTGATGGGATAAAGTTTGAACTAGTCAAGCTAGAACAGTTTGGCGAGCCAAATTGAATCATCATTGATTCCTAGGCATCATCCAATGATAAATACCATACACTTCATTGACAAATAGTTATGCAAACGCTTAAGGATTTGTCTGGTGCCCTTGATGAATATTCTAGTTTTCTTATACTCCCTACAGTTGGTTGAATTGTGAGAGAGACTCCCAGCAGGCACCTGTCACTGCTGTGCTGGCATCCAGTAGGGAGTTGACATATACTTTAGATCACTGCACTGTTGTATGACCAGAATTAGATTTTGTAAGAGCAGGACTGACTTATTGTACAAAGCATAGATTTTCTGAGTCCTCTCACGTATTCAGGTACTCTGCATGCCATAAGCATGGCATATGTTGCAAAATCACTACCTCGCTGCCTAAGATTTTGCAAAGAATTCTTAGGGTATGTGGGTTGGCTCTCTGAGAATTAAGACTCAAAAGGGAGTGAGTTTCACTTGAGATAGGCCTCAGATAGGCACTGTCCTTGATGAATCAAGCCAGTTTGAGGAGTCTATTTATATAAGGGATGGCATCACCATTGCTGAATCCTACACTATTTACATCCTAGGGTTTATCATTCACTATAAACTGAACTGGGCACGTCCTGTAACTACTGTGGCTACAAGACCAGGTTACAGGCAATGAATACCTCACCTCTTGACTTCCCAGAGCCTGCCCATCATCTACAAGGCACAAGTCAGGAGTGTAACGGAATACTCCCCACTTGCCTGGATGCTCCAGCAACACTTAAGTAACTTAACACTGTTCGGAACAAAGCAGCTGGCTTGATAAGCACCACATCCACAAACATTCACTCCTTCTAACATCATTGCATTCATAACATCATTCGAACATCACAGCAGTATCTACTATCTACAAGATTCGCTGCAGAAATTCACCAAGGCTCCTTTGACAGCACCTTCCGAATCCATGGCCACTACCACCTGTAAGGACAAGGACAGGAGATATTTGGGAACACCACACATGCAAGTGCCACTCCTAGTCACTCACAATCCTGACTTGGAAATATATTGCTGTTCTTTCATTGTCACTGGATTGAAATCCTGGAACTCCCTCCCTAACAGCACTGAATTAGAAGTAAATTAGCATGCTCCCTCAAATGTTTGAAATAGGAAATGACAAAAAGTCACATGACAGCATTCTTTCTAAACTGAGGCAGAGCATAACAAATTCTGCAGCTAATTCTAAGTATGGGGTGCAGACGTTGGGTGAATTCAGAATATGTTCCAAACTCCACAGGAATGTAGTGGTTCAAAAAGGCACCTGACTACCACCTTCTCAAGGGCAATTAGGGTATATAATAAATGCTGGCTCAACCATAGCATCACCTACATCCCATGAATGAAGAACAATTTATATAAGAAACTATAATTAAGAACTGGTACCTGTGGCAGCCCTCCCTTTGAGGCAGCTAGAAACCCATATGGAGGAACTTGGCCAGAATTGGGACTTAGAGGGAAGGAAGGGCAATGTGGCAGAGTGGAGGAAGAAGCAATGGAAAAGGAGGGGTTTAATGGTGTGGAGATGTTAGGAACTGCCGTTGCTAGAGAATCTGAGATAACAAGATGTAGAGCTGGATGAACACAGCAGGCCAAACAGCACCAGAGGAGCAGGAAAGCTGGCGTTTCGGGTTGAGACCCTTCTTCAGAAATGGGGGAGGGGGAGGGCATTCTGAAATAAGTAGGGAGAGACAGGGAGGCAGATAGAAGATGGATAAAGGAGAAGATAGGTGGAGGGGAGACAGACTCCTCTGTCTCCACTGCACCTATCTTCTCCGTTATCCATCATCTACCCGCCTCCCCCCTCTCCCTATTTATTTCAGAATCCCCTCCACCTCCCCCATTTCTGAAGAAGGGTCTTGACCCAAAAAGTCAGCTTTCCTGCTCCTCTGATGCTGCTTGGCCTGCTATGTTCATCCAGCTCTACACCTTGTCATCTTGGTTTAATGGCGTAGATGGGTACACAGCAGGCTAGACTTTTTCTGGAGCCACAGATAGTCTTTTCATTCCTCCTAATGCCAGATCGCTCTCTCAAGGAAGTTTACCTTCCATTTTTCTAAGAAGTCTCTAATAGTTACTTTATTGAAGCAAATAATGGTGTTCAATGCCTTGCAGCATAGGTGCTGAGCACATGGGACATGCTCCACCTATTAGTAATTCAATATTACATGGGAACCCTGAAGTATCTATTAAAATAGCTTCTAGTCTAAAACTGGTGATTTGACCAAGCTTCATGTCAAAGGTCCTGAAGTAAATGACAACAGCTGATCAGAAATGCAACCGCAATAAAATACGAGGAAAACTTGATGAGACTAATTATAAAATAATAAATAGCTTATAAAATCTAATATGAAGAAAATTTAAAAGCATTCACACAAATTAATACTTAACAAATGGAAATGGAAGAACTTGACTCTTTACTCATTATGCCATATCGTTTGGAGATGAAACAAGATGACTGTACAATATTTTTATAGGAATAATTTGAAAATTATTGGTACAACTGAAGGGTTAAGGGAACAGATACTTTAAAAATAAAAATTGTTTCTTGCCATACTGAGTCACTGCAGAAAGCAAATGAGCAGCTCATACTCTCCATTCCAAGTCTATGAAAAATGAGTATCCAAAAAATTGTAGTATGCTGGGTCCCAAGATTTATGGACATTGTTTGTCTTCTGGCAGTCTTCAGGCTAAAAGTAATACTCTGATATTACATTATCCATCCAACTGTATACTCACATCTTCACATTGACAGAAGCAGCGCACAGAATTTGACTGGTAACAAAATTCTCTGCAACAAAATGTTTCTGTGTCCTACACAGAATGTTCTCATTCGACTCAGTCTTTGCAATCATGACATAAACTGAAATAGCCTAATGCCAGAAACCTTATGAATTGCTTGCAAGAGGAAGTGATGGTAGGAGCAACAGTTGTAGAAATAAATTGGCATATTCTAGTAAAATACGTGGGAAAATGTATGTCTTGTCCTTCCAATTTCCCACTATTCCATCGAGGGAAGTTCAACAGAAGCCCCGAAGGAATTCTATACATGTCTATACTTTGTCATTTACACAACTAGAGATAACACTGATTTAGATGACACTTTTTTAGTGAGTTGGTTGTGTACATCCCTCCTTTGGAAACGTTGAAATGCGGGTTCTGATTGTTAAATTTCCATCAAAATGTTCTGTTCCTCTCCATTCTTTAAAGTGTTGTGAACAGTTACATTTACACTAACAATTCTAGTGATCTCAGATTTAAGTTTTCTAATTGAACTAGCGTTCACTGCTTATTGTGGGTGAAAGCTTGACATTTTTGTTTCCCTGTATATGAAAAAGTGTTTCTTATCATACCTTCCGCATGACTGTGCTCGAATTTTAACTTTATGGCCCTGATCCTGGACTCAACCACCATTGGAAGAAGTTTCTCGAGATCTATCTATTAATTTTCCAAAATTCTAATAACATGGATTAATTAACCTCTATCTTTTTGTACACAAACTGGAAAGAAATGTGTTCCACAGGGATTTGTGTTGGGGTTTCAGTTATTCAATATGTTTGTTAACTTACTTAAATCTTTAACAAACATATTGAACATGTGGAACACATTTCTTTCCAGGTTGTGCACGCACCCAATATTGGCTTGTCATGTGTTCTACTGCTTAAACATTCTACTAATCATGTTAGTAATATGCCTTCAAATGAATTAACTTTAAATTTAGCCAACAGTCTCTTATGTGGAACCGTATTGAACGTCTTCTGGACATCCCTATAAATCAAATCCATAGACTTTTCCATGTTTCTTACTTTAATTACTTCCTCAAAGAAAATCAATTAAGTCTCTAGACATGACCTTTCTTTACAAATCCATTTTGACTTTCTTTAACCAAGTGTTCTATCATTTTGTTCCTGATTATAGCTTCCATTGAATTTCCCTGCAACAAAAGAAGTGGTTTTGCAAATGAAAAGAGAATACATAATACAAAAATACATAATTGATCAAAATGCACATGTGTCACTTTCATATCATAGACAGTCATATTCAATTGACTTCTAAATCCATACACAGCTCCAAAACTGATAAATTGTCCTTTCACAAGAACAATCTCATGCAAATAGATTTTTTAACAATGTAAATTAGGAATTGTATTCATTGAAAGTTCTGTCAAATGGATAGAATTTATAAATGTAAATTTCCTCAATTAATTTATGAGTTTTACCCAATTTACTACCAAGCTATAATTTCACTTTCTGGGCGGCTCTTATTTTGCAGTGGTAATATCCCAAATTTGAGACAGGAGGTCTGGATTCAAGCCCCAATTACTCCAGATGTATTAATAACATCGCTGAATGGGTTGATTAGAAACCATTTAGCTTCCCTGTCTGCAGTTGTCTTGACTTGTATTTAGCAATTTGTAATAAACAAGACACTCATTGCTCAAGAATCAGACTAATGAAACCTGAATCATATAGAAAAAGATCATGGATGATTAATTATTTTTAAGCTGGTGCAAACTGTTTGTATAAGAAAATAGAGTAGCAAAGATATTATAAATGCATGCTGGAGTACTACAGCTTGGTGCTACGATTGAACCAGTGTTGCCACGGCTTACTCCAGTGATAGCAACTTCACTGAACCTCAGCCAGAGCGGATCCATACTTCTACTCGGGTAACAATTTATGTGTCTGGCATTGTTTACCATGCAAACATGCTGGAGATTAAGCTTCATTTTAACATGTGCACTGCAATAACAACTACAATATGGACATTATGTAATTCAACATGCTGCAGGCTAGAGAATGAAATAAAATCAGACTGAAAGCAGAAACAGATCTGTATAATTGGATCAGTGCACATAAAGTAGTGAAGCCTAAAAGAGTATTAGCATTGCATCGATTTCACTTAGTCAATCTGATGATGTTTCTACCCCAACTGGCATCAATAACTAGTGTACCATGAACTCGATGGGAATTAACTGGAAAATAATATGTCTGGTTTTGTTCTGAAAGAGTAATTATTATATAATAGACAGTTTAGCAGAACTTCTGTACAACAAATCCTACTGATGTACCTAATGTATTGCAGTATGGATACACTTAAGAGTCTGATGAAAAATGCTCATTGTTTTAATAAGGTGTCTTTTCATTGGGTTGGGGATTCATAAAGTAGCTGGGCATGGTGCCATTTAAATTGTACTGGTTCCGTTGTTTTAGCCTGTAATATTATTCTTTCAGACTGAAAGTTATTGTTTCAATTAACCTGCTAACTTTATAGATTTGAATGTCCATATAGCTGTGTGAAACACATTTTGCTCAATCCAAAACAGAAGAAGGATGGGACTCAGAGTGAATGACAGCAAAGAAAAATAAGCAGTAACAAGTGGAGCATGTAGCAGTTTGTTATGTAACGACATAAAACAAATTCTAAGCATGTGCGTCACTTTTTTTAAAGTCACCAGTAAATTGAACATTATAAAAAAAAATTAGCTCAAAATGCAAAAATTGTTTAAGTTGATCCGGTCTCTAATATTTTAGAACACTGTGCATGATGAAAAGATCAGAATATCCATGGAAAAAATACCTGTATTCAGCTCCGAGTATCTTTAATTAAAAAAAGGAAGTGCTAGAAATACTCAACATGCCAGGCAGCATCTGTGAACACATAAACAGTATTAACAAGTGAAATTTTCAATGTTATCCTGACTGCATATTGGGATTTTAATGAGTTCAAAGCCCAATTGCAACTGGACTAAGCTTTGCTGTGGCTGTTTAACTCAGATGTTGCGTAGCATCCAACTTCCAATGGTATCACTTCTTGAAGCAATCTCAATGGTGATCTGAATGGCTACATGAAGCCTGGCTGGGGCAGATTTCAGAAACATTAAGAATGAAAGAAATTCATGGGAATGCTGTTTCCCTCAAACCTCCAAAAAACATCCCACTCCACCCATTCCCTTCACTCACCTAGCACCCTTGGTTCTCTAACTCTAGTGCAGAAGTCATGATGGGAATGTTAGGGGTTAGGGGAGGCATCCTCCTCCCAGTGGAAAGGATTAAAATGTCTGTCTATCCAAGAAGGCATGGCTGGAAGTGGTACTGGTTTGCAGTGTTGCAACAGGTTTAATAGCCTCATTAGATCAGGAAAACTGAGTGCGACAACACTGTCAGATAGCAAGGCTTCAATGAGTTTGCTTGCTAGGGTAAGACATAAGGTGTTATGATCTCAGTTGATAACACCATAGTTACTCACTGAACATATTCACATAAGGCTACCAATGTACTTTGAACAAAAAAATTATAAGTCTATTACATAAAAGGCTGAATTTGGAAACTTAGAAAGATCATAACATAGATAGCAAATGTAAAGATCCAACTTCTTTTCCAGCAATATCCTTTACAGACGCTCATTCCCAATTAAGTGTCTCTTCTGGTTTAATTCTTTAATTTCTTATTCAACTGACGAGATTTCAAGCTTCTCCTTTCCGGCTTCCTGCATATTCATCAGATGCAATTCTGTCCATCTCTGTCAGACTGACAAAAATGCAGGTTAACCTGTTAATCTTTCTCACTGAACCTTGAGAGAAACTCAGGGCCATTTCCAGCTGTTATCCACGAACTGCTAAAAAACTAAACACTTCTTTCCAGTCAGACTTTCACAAACTCACTGTCGCCATGCTGTTATGGAGAAGAATCAAGGAAATCTAGAATCAGACAGAACTGGTGTAATTCTAAACATAAAATGAAGAGTTTAGTAATATTAATAGCAGGCTAAATGGTATGAATTGGATATCAAAAGTCTGAAGGCGTGGTCCTTAAATATGCTGAATAACCACAATCCTGTCTCGTTCAAATTTAATTTGGAATGGACTGCAGAATCAGAGAAGCTTTAATATTTTGAGAAGCAGCAAGAACAAGTTATTTTAAATATTAAAAGTTCTTGGATGATGACAACAAGAATACATAAATCACCTCACAGAATTGTGACTGAGTCAGCAAACTGATTGAAGGCCTTCACCCTCAATCTGCAGTGGTAAGAATTAGATCATACAGAGCTGAAAGGTACCACCAAGGCTTTACTTATGAGTCTTGGATTTAGTTGCGTGGGAGTTTATGGGTTATGGGTGTAGATGGGAGGCAATACAAATAGTTGATGAAAATATTTTCTCTGTGTTATATAAAGAAAATGAGAATATACTTGGGGAGGTGTCGAGTCTTGAGATAGTCTTGCTTATGATGATGCAGCAGTGACATTACCAGAGATGTACTAAGGACTCTGGGTGAAGAGTATGTTCCAGTTAGAGACGTGATTATCAGAAAGTTTAGAATGTATTCTGGGGTAAATAAAGGAGATCTTCAGAAAACTATCAGGTCAAATCTTAGTCACTCGTAAATAAAGGTAAACTTTCATGATGCAGAGCAGGCCATAACTTATCTAAAGAGACTTCCAAACATTTGTGAAAGAAGGAATCAAATGACCAATCATTCATCCTATTGTCTTCTTGTACGCATGTCCCTCATAGTCACCATCCTCAAAAGTTTTTATTTTATTCACAACACACATTTCAATTATTATGTTCGCTATTATCTGCCTTCTCTGCTACTCCAATTTACACCTCTTCTGGACCCATTTTTATTTTAACTTACCCATTAACATCCGGTTTCATCTTGCACTATGATCTCTTTTGACATTTAATCTTTCCTGTCTTCCAGCCGTTACAGTGCATTTAGATTTCCAGTCTGACACTGTAAGGATTAAATGGATATTTCCATAGGAAAAATAAAAGCAGACTGTTAAACCTTGTATTGAATGAACCTTATGCATTGTAGAGTTCAGTGTTAACAAAAACAACATTAGTTATGTAAACAGGAGATAATGTTAATAAAGCAATATAAGAAAGCTTTGAGAAGAGAGACAGGCAGAACAGAGAGGCAATATTGATAAGGAAAAGGAGACAGCAACATCTAGGATAAGACTGATTACTCTCTGACTGGGTGAAGGAAAACTTAACAACATTGACCTATGACCTAGACTGGTCACATCTGCATCTTATGTTTGTATTCAGGAAGATTGGAACGTGGATAATGAGATGTTTATGGTATAAAGATATTCAATTTGCTGCATGCTTTAGAGTTTCACTTTTTTTTTAACTGAGGTGAAGCTTGTCCTACATCTCTTGAACAAAATGATAGCGAAACCTGCACGCAGTCTCTATTGATTGATCATTACAAGTTAAGACAATACACCAAATTACAGACATTCTTTTTTGTTCTTTCTCCTCTCTCCCTGCATCCATACTTGCTTAGAACCTATTACATCTCTGACATCTTCCAATTCTGATGGAATGTCCTTGACCTGAAACATTAACGTATTTCTCTCTTCACAGATATTTCATCACCTGCTGAGTATTTTCAACGTTTTCTGTTTTATTTTCAGATTTCCAGCCGTTGCCTCAAGTACCTGCATCCTTTATTCTGCAACAGTTCTCTTTTTAATGAACAGCTAGATCCACATCCAAACTGTCTGCCAATTGATTGTGATATCACATTATGGTATTGGAGACATTTCCTGTCAAAGATGTTGGCTTTCTGATGAGATAATAAACCAAGATCACCAGGTAGTTTGTTGAAACAGTAATTTGGAAAGCTGTACACTTTTCTTCCGAGACATAACTTAGATCAAGTCCAATTTATTGAGATTAACTCTTCTCTCTGAAGTCTGATCAGGGCCTTAAATCAATTTGGTCAGTCTCAAATCCGTTCCCAGTATAAGTTTATGGTCCCAACCTACTCATAATTTAGCATCAATTAGGCAATGCCACTTGGAGGTACTTTGATTCATGACTTAAATACTAGAAATACCCTGGTGCAATGAAGGACCTTTTTCTTGTAACCTCAGTTAATGAATATTAATGGGGGATCACTAACAGAATCAGAGCTACATTCCATCTTGGATGAGTAATTTCCTGTTTTATTTGTCAAAACAGCTATTCCAATGCTTATAAAATAAAGTAAGCTGATAAACTTAATAAACATTGAATATTGTGACATAAAATAACCTAGTGTTGATCAGTCTTTTTATGGCCACCTTTGCGTATTCAACAACATTTGGATACATCTCCAATACATTCAAATGATCTTTCTTTAATAATTATAAATATTATTCTGTATCTGTGCTTTGATTGAGAAAAAAAATTGTTTTGATGTAGGAGCTATTGAGTAGTTAGTCTACTCCTGGGCACAGATATGACAATTTATTGGTGGCACATAATGTATCACCAAAAATAGTAACAGACTCGCATATATGCTCGGCTTCTGTTTCAAAGCTACTTGATTTTGGTGTTATTGACCATGTCAAATTCAATATATCTGACACAATGCCTGTAAAATCAAAACTAAAATAGCACCTTTTAATAAAGACGAGTTTCAGCTTGATATTTCAATGTGCAAAATTCACCGGCAAGTATTTTTTCCCCTATCTTGATCCCATGCCAGTTCAACAAGAATGAATAGATTGCATCACGATATTTTAAAAAAATTGAAATGAAAAGCTGGTGATGAAATAGTGATTTGCACAGGAATCCTGTCTGAATCTTTCAAAAGACCTAATGAATAAAATTACAGTAGGTTAAGAGCAAAAGCTACAGATGTGGACAAAGTTCAACTCAAATATAAACTTGACATATATTTTAGTTAATGAAATCCAATAAGGTTATAGATGTGGTGGAAAGAGAATAAGCTCAGAAAATGTCACCATATGCCATATGAACATGGGGATTGATGGCATTCACTGTGGACCAGAATTGAAGTTACATCAAATAAGCTGGTGGATTTATGTTGAAATTAAGTGGTTTATGGAGTCTTACACAGTTTGGCCATGTCCACCTGATTATATGAAGGTCAGCAGAACATATTAGTCAGATGGTTTCTGCACATGGTGCAACTGTGTGAGTACAACATTTGGGGGGAGAGAAAAACCAAATACCAGGCCATTCTGCTATTTAGGAAAATAATCCAGCAAAAATGAAAAGAAATCCCTGAGTGGAGTCAGACTCTGTGGGCAAATGAGGGAAGGATTAGTGTTTTCGAGAAGATTTGTAGCTCAGGCTGTGGATGAGGCTGTAGACATTCTCGCCAAGCCGGTGCGTTTGGTTGTAAACATTTCATCGCCCTGCTAGGTAATGTCGTCGGTGCGCATCTGGCAAAGTATCGGTATTCTGTCACCGTTGTAATGTATATGCCTCGGTTTGCTGGGGTTAGCTCCTGATCCCCTGTGATAAAGCTGGCAAAGTGGACTTATTGTTGCGCACAAACACAGTTGCTGTATTTTAGCAGGGCACTCCCCCCCCCAGAGGACAGCAGTACATCTTGACTGTCAGTAGGTGGCAGTCAATCTCAAAAGCTGCACACAATCGGGAATCCTGAAAAGTTCAGTGCACCAGTGAGTTGGTGATTCTTTATCAAAGCTAAGTTGAAGAGCATAATGGCTCAGATTCTGTGGTATTTGAGAAAGGGATGGAGCTTGCTGATGATGTCAAGAAAAGATGCAATAAAATTGCAGGCTCTAGATTTTACGTTCTATTTCAATGTTGTTTTGAATGTGGCATTTTCTGAAGATCTGGATCATTCAGGAACAGGACAAGCAGCAGATAGGCTGCTCATTCAATCAGATTAAAGAATTCTAACAGACATCAAGGAAGAAAATAAAAACAAGTAATGTAGATCTCATTTTATATAGAGCGGAATAGAGATTGGTGCATTGAGATGGAATTAATGGAGAAACAGATTAACATTACATATGAATATCAAAATACATCTGATATTTTTAAATGTTCTTTGGAAGCAAAGACTTTCCATATTTGTAAATAACAGTTTCAAGACTAGAGAGATTTTCAGACGTAATTATAACTTAGTATGCTGTTTAAAATCTCTGCCACTTACAAACATTTTAAAAACATTCTGAAGCATCAGGATCATTTCCAGGTCTGACTCACCATGAATCACATGTAAACAAAGAGAGAGAATCTTCTTTAAGGTGGCCAATTAAGAGGTCACCTCCATGTTTGCTAGTTAAATAAAGTGGGCACATACATTAGGTTGGAATGTAGGACATTTCTAGACCAGCGGAGGCCAGCGGTGCCCACTGTAGGATTGAGAGCCCTGCTGAGGAGCCAAGATCTATCTCCACTATTTCAGAGCTGTATGATAAGTCTGTCATAGAAGCATACAGCAACCTTGCCATTTGCTGGAGGTGATTTCTTCAACAGCATCAAGGTAACAAAGTCTGACATGCCTGCTATGAGGCCAGATGCTCTTACCTACTGGGGGGGCCAAAGCAGCAGAAGGCCCCAGTGCCACTCGCAGAGTTCCATTTGTGATGAATGATAAGGGTTAATTTCCCTTTTAATTGCTTTGATTATGAGTCCACTGCGCCAGGTGGTCTCCTGCAGTAGGAGCCATATCAAACAGCTGATCTAACATGTGGTATTTGAAATTCCACACCACCCCCGTCTGCAAAGCTTTCTTAATGGAACTGTAAAAATTGCATCCAGTATTGAGCGCATCCTATGGAATTCTACAATTAACTGTGTAAGTGTACGAGTAACAGAAGTTGCTGTTAGGTACACACAGTTGGCAGAAGTTGCTGACAACAATGTCATTATTTCTACTTATAATCCAAGATGCACTACAAAAATTCACCAAAAATCCTCGGACAGCACCTTCCAAACTCATGACCACTTCCATCTCGAAGGACAAGGGCAGAAGGTACACAGAGGCACCACACCTTCAAGATCCCCTCCGAGCCACTCACCATTCTGACTTGAAAATGTATCGCCTGTTCCTTCACTTTGGCTGGGTCAAAATCCTGGAATTCCCTCCCCAGTGACGTTGTAGGTCAACCCACAGCAGCGGCTCACGAGGGCAGCTCACCATCGCTTTCTCAAGGGCAGCTAGGGACAGGCAATAAATGCCGGTCAGCCAGCGATGCCCACATCCCCCAAATGAATAGATTAAAAAAAGTCAGAGCATTGCCTATTACCAGCAAGGACTTTGTAATTTACTTTATGAATCTCAGGGCAGTTGCCAACCTAAGTCCCAACATCTGTCACTTTAACCCCTTATATTCTAGCTATTCTACATCCTCACCCACCTGCCATCCCACACCATCACCCACCTGCCATTCTACACCCTCACCCACCTGCCATCCCACATCCTCACCCGCCTGCCAACCTACACTCTCACACAACTGCCATTCCACACTCTCACCCAGCTGCCATCCCACAGCTGCACCCATCTGCCAGCCCCCACTCTCACCCTCCTACCATCTCACCCAACTGCCATCCTACACCCTCACCCACCTGCCATCCTACACACTCACTCTCCTGCCTTCCTGAACCCTGACCCACCTGCCATCCCATACTCTCACATACTTGTCATCCTACACTCTCACCCACTTACCATCCTATACCCTCATCCACCTGCCATCCTACACCCTCACCCACCTGCCATCCCATACCCTCACCCATCTGCCAGCCTACATCCTCATACTCCTACCATCTACTTGTAATAATTCTACCACTCCAATCTCTCATTCTGCCACCCCGGCCCCTCATCCATCTGCCAACTCATTCCCTTCTTTACCACATATAATGGTTTGTTACGTTTTAAATTAAGGCTCTCGTCATCGCAGACAAAAGCAAACTTTTCCCCGTGAACTACACTCATTCAATACCCAGGCGTACTTCAAATCTGCTCAAATTCTCTTTGTTCATTTCAGTCTCATCAGAAAGAGTACAACATGCTAATTGAGAACACATAATAAAAACTAAATGTCACCATTTATTTCAAAATATGTTTGACGCTAACTAGCAATATTTACCACACAGTACAATGTGGACTGGGTTATCTGTAGATTAGAAGGTGCACCCAAGAGGTTGAATGTCATTGTAAACTTGTTGTTTTCTGTTAACTTGAGTTGTCATGTGTAAAGATCTAAAATAAAAGGCAACAGAACCTTTGTTTTATTATAACCTCAGTGCGCGGTGTTTACTTCTAGACAAAGAATAGCTTTATTGGGATTAGAAAGCTCTTTTTCACTTAATGGTGGCTGTCTGGATTTGATGACAAACTCATCATAGGGAAAATATAGACTTCCTGATTAGCAAGTAGGACCGTTCACTTGGACAAGCCTACAAACTCGTAATTAAGCTGTAAAGCGCTGGGGAAATCATTCCTCCTGGTTAGAAGCTTCAGACAGCAATGCTTACTTTTGATTAAAAGTCAACTCACTACAAAATTTCCATTCTCCTATTAAGTGCGCTAAGTTAGTTGTTCCTTTTCCTTAATCAAGAAATGGGAACTCATGAGAATTTGTGCCACATCCCTCTTGTCAAAATATATATTTCAGTTAGGTCAAATTCAGCTGTTCTTTAGTCTCTAATATTTGACGATTCTATTATTTAAATTGTGTATGATTGAAAGTGATTTTCTTCTTGTCTAAAGTGTCATTCACTGTGTCAATAGAGGCCAGACCTTTACTTGGAGTAGGATTAAAATGGAACGTTCAAGCTGTTCAATGAAATTAATTTGATGTTGTCGGTGCGAAACCCAGGTGATTTTATGCCTAGGCCCGTTTGAATAAGATTGATCGTTAGCCCATTTAATTCACAGCATGGGGCCTCCTGAGGCATAGTTAGAGTAAGGATGGACCTCTAAAGAAAGATTGGGCTCTTTGTTTTCAGATTTCCTTGTTGTACTACTACGTATTTCAGAAACAAGACAGACGACTGCCCCTAGGATTTTTGTTGCTTCTCAGGACACGCTGATGAAGCATGTGAGAGTGCGGAGTGATGTATTGTTTTCTAGCAATCGTGGGAAAGTAGGCAAGACTAATTTCCAGCAGAATTGAGTCAGGGAAACTGAGTTCTTGAATTGTTGCCCCATTTCAATTCAATAATGGCAGATCTGTACCTCAACTTCACCTTACCCATAAAAAATACTATTGATCTTCACCTTGAAAATTAAAATGATCACTGAATCCATGGCCCTTTCTGGGAGATGTTCCAGATTCCTTTTGCTATTTGTATTTCTTAATTTAATTCTAAACTTGCTTAGCTCCAACTTCATGCATCTGTGCATTATTAAGATTCTCCCAGTCAAGGAAATGTTTTCTTTATGTCTAGCCTATTATATCATTTTATCATGTTAATCATCTCAATTGTAACAACCCTGACACCCCATATTCTATAACTTACAATTCCAGTAAGTGTCATCAGCAAAATCAAATATTCAGCTTCCCTTTTTTTCCGTCATGTTGTTCAGATATGTGGTGGAAAGCTGAGGCTCCTGTATGTAATCCTGAGAAGCATCACTTATCACATCCCACTGATTTCTGACTCTCTGTCTTTGACCTCCCAACAATTACATCAGGACAATAGAAAGGAGTAAGTGAAGGCCATTTGGTCCTTTGATCTGACTCCATCATGCATTACAATCATGGGCGATCAGGCGATGTCACAAGTTAATACTTGGCCCTTTTGTTTTTGCGAATAGAGCAAACTTTGTTTTAACCACTGCCTTATCAACCGGCACTTTGCATAAACAGCGGAAATATATATCTCATACCGCAATCTTCTCCAACATCCGAGTATTCATCCTGTAAATAAAGTATAATGATGATGTGTATATCCCGTGTATTAAGTTTCAATTGCGTATTGTGTGTTTTTACATTAATTTTAGGAGGTGTGTTGATATTTTTATACAGATTTTCTTGAGTAACATTTATACCTCAAAGCTTTGCTTGTCAGGGACTACTGAGGATTTGTGTCCCTCTTGATTATGCGGAAAGCTTGATCAACAGGCACACTTCTTGTGCCGGGTAATAAAAGGTTTGCTGTAATTAATTCTTCACAAACTTATTAAATGCTTTCTAGAAGTCCATATCGACACTGTGTCAATACTGTGCCTTTAAGAGATGTGTTCTGCCCTGTTTCTCTTGCAGAGAAGCATTGTCACAATGGTGCCAAAATATTTCCTTCAGATAGGCAATTGGGAAACAGCTTTGAGTTCTCCCTGGGTATTTTTTTTTAAGTAAGACCAAAAGAATCATGAGTGGGCGCAGTCAGGCTCATACAGACCAAAAAAGATTTTACTAAATAATAACCGAAAGAACTGTGGATGCTGTAAATCAGGAACAAAAACAGAAGTTGCTTGAAACGCTCAGCAGGTCTGGCAGCATCTGTGAAGAAAAATCAGAGTTAATGTTTCCGGTCTGATGACCCTACCGCAGAACTGAGCTGCCAGACCTGCTGAGCTTTTCCAGCAGCTTCTGTTTTTGTTCCAAAAGGGATTTTGGTTTTGCTTTCAGTCAGCTGGTAGTTTTTGCTGGCTGCTGGTGCCAAAAGCTTGAGTTCTCTGTTGCGAGAGTGAAGTCTTAGACAGAGAGGCTTCCTCTTAAAATTCAAAAGGGGCACATTGTTTCTTTCAAAGATAACAAGGTGTAGAGCTGGATGAACACAGCAGGCCAAGCAGCATCAGAGGAGCAGGAAAGCTGATGTTTCGGGCCTAGATCCTTCTTCAGAAATGGGGGAGGGGTAGGGGATTCTGAAATAAATAGGGAGAGAGGGGGAGGCAGATAGAAGATGAATAAAGGAGAAGATAGGTGGAGAGGAAACAGACAGGTCAAAGAGGCGGGGATGGAGCCAGTAAAGGTGAGTGCGAGTGGGGAGTTAGGGAGGGAATAGGACAGTCCAGGGAAGACGGACAGGTCAAGGGGGTGGGATGAGGTCAGTAGGTAGGAAATGAGGGTGGGGCTTGAGGTGGGAGGAGGGGATAGGTGGGAGGAAGGACAGATTAGGGAGGATGGGACAAACTGGGCTGGTTTTGTGATGCGGTCGGGGGAGGGGAAATTTTGAAGCTTGTGAAATCCACATTGATACCATTGGGCTGCAGGGTTCCAAAGCGGAATAGGAGTTGCTGTTCCTGCAGCCTTTGGGTAGCATCGTTGTGGCAGTGCAGGAGGCCCAGGATGGACGGGAGGGGGTGTTGAAATGGTTCGCGACTGGGAGGTGCAGTTGTTTAGTGCGAACCGAGCGTAGGTGTTCTGCAAAGCAGTCCCCAAGCCTCCGCTTGGTTTCCCCGATGTAGAGGAGGCCACAACAGGTACTGCGGATGCAGTATACCACATTAGCAGATGTGCAGGTGAACATCTGCTTGATGTGGAAAGTCTTCTTGGTGCCTGGGATGGGGTGAGGGGGGAGGTGTAGGGGCAGGTATAGCCCTTCCTGCAGTTGCAGGGAAAAGTGCCGGGTGTGGTGGGGCTGGAGGGGAGTTTGGAGTGGACAAGGGAGTCCCAAAAGAGTGGTCCCTTCGGAAAGCAGACAAGGGTGGGGAGGGAAAATTGTCTTTGGTGGTGGGGTCGGATTGCAGATGGCGAAAGTGTCGGAGGGTGATGCGTTGGATCCGGAGGTTGGTACGTGAGGACGAGGGGGATTCTGTTTTAGTTATTATTGCGGGGAGGGTGTGTGAGGGATGGATAGTGGGAAATGCGGGAGAAACGGTTGAGGGCGTTCTCGACCACTGAGGGGTGAAGTTGCGGTCCTTGAAAAACGTGGACATCTGAGATGTACAGGAGTGGAATGCCTCATCTTGGGAGCAGATGTGGTGGAGGCGAAGGAATTGGGAACAGGGGATGGCATTTTTGCAGGAAGGTGGGTGGGAGGAGGTGTATTCTAGGTAGCTGTGGGAGTCGATGTTTCGATCTTTTGATGTTTCTTGGTCTTCTGGACTGGAGAAAGATGGCACATGAGAATAATAACTGTGTAAGTGTGTTGCTGAATTGCCTTTGCCAGGGTGTGTTTATGGAATGCTGACTACATTAGAATAGTTGTTGATTAATGGTTAAATAATCCATTATCCTGTTCAGTTTTTCAATCAAGTAAAGTTATGCCAATGCTTCTTTTTGTTATATTTTAACTGTGCTGTAAGAATAAAGTGTGTTTTGATTAAAGCTTATTGGTGGACCAATCAAATTATATTTGGAACACAATGCTTACACTTTTAAAAAAATATATAAAAATTAGGGTCTAGGCTATCTCCATAATATACTTTGGGTGTTTGGTCTGTTCCATAACCACGTTCACAGAGACTTCATTGCACATTTGGAGAACTGACTTCAAAGCATTCAGAATGCAGTCAGGTGGGATAGACACAAGCCTTCGTTTGCCAGGGAAAGCTGTTGCTGAACAATGTGCTATGTTTAAACAAGAGATGGTTAGGGCACGATATTGTCTAGGTATTGTCCCTCAAAGGGGAAAAGTATGGTGAACAAATTCAGAGCTTTTATGGGTAAAAGAAGGAAATGGAAATTACTATAAAGAAAAAGTGTGCTTCGGTCAGGTGGAAAATACAATTGAGAACTACCCTGAATATAGAAGGCTCTGAAGGATGTTAAAAAAGGAGATAAGGGAGGCAAAGATGTACTATGAAAAGAAGCTGGCAGGCAACATACGGAAGAATCCCAAGTACATCTTGCTGCATGAGCAAGCTGGGCACCTGGTCGTTGTGAGGTAGATTTGTAGCTATTGTCTTTTTAGGTTGAGATCTATAATGCCTGTTTCAAAAATATGGGGATGGTAACTACTTGGCTAGAGGGTCTTGTCATAAACAAGCTGTAGTTTATTTTGTTTCATGCTAACGATTAGCTAACCTCTGGGTCTTGATGTTTAGCACCATATGCACCCTTCTCCCGGGCTCTGCGAGTTTGAGAACTCCTCATAGAATTCAGCTAGATTATTCAGATCAGACACACCCTTTACAAATTCATGCCTGCTCTCTTTGATAGCTGATACTTGTCCAAATCCTCAGCTCTGCACAACTGACATTAAAATAACAGGTCTATAGACTTCAGGATTCCCCTGTATGATAGATTTTCATACAAAGACTGAGAACACCCTTGACTGTAAAGCTTTCGCCTTCGACATGCAAAACTGATTCGCCCTTCCCTACCCAAGTCCTTTGGCTTTTTACCAAAGCAAATTGGTTGGTTCATGAATTACCCTGAGAAATGCATTGAATATCATTTCTATTGCTATAACATCATCAGTTATAGTCCCATTGCATACAACTTTCTTGTTCAGCTTCTGATATAACATCTAGCTTAAAAGTAATTTGTATCTTAATAACTATTTTCTCCATAATGTCCAATTCTGTGTTCTATTTTATCCATTTCTAAATTTAAATCTTTCTAAAAAATAATGGCCCAATAGTCATTATGCCAGCATAGATAAGAGTTCCACATGAGGACCTGGGGAATCCAGTGGCAGGTAGGGCTTTGTGTCCCAGAGGCTGTTGAGTTCAGCAACATTGGGAAGTCTCATGAACCATGGCAGGACGAGGGTGGTTGGGTCGCAGGGAGAGAAGGGTCTGTCAAGTCCCAATGGGTGAAAGATATTGATTCATGTGTGTGTCCCAGGAAAGAGGAGTTTTTTATGGTCAGGATTTGGGATATGTAAGGAGCCTGCAAGATGTGCAGTTGGGAATATGTTGTGGTAAGTTGAGGGTGATATGTTTAATAGTTACCCATATGTTAGACAAGCATTTTTTAAAATGTTTTTGGTGACTCATGAGTTAACTGCAGCAGAAATCTCCAAATTCTTTGTTGTAAAGAGATACTTTCAGAGGGGTCCAGGCACAGGGGAATTATTCACTTGAATCTTCAAATTTCTGAGCAATTCCTTCAAAGCGAGCTGTCTCCAGTCTCCGACTCCATTCTATGCTGCAGAAACTATTATCTGTCTATTGGAATATATGGGCCCTCATATGATATACACAACATAGGGAATTGATACCAAGAGCAGTAACAACATAATAGAATGTTTGTTTGTGTGGTCCTACAGATAGTCCCACGGTGACTATTAAACAAAGCTGAAGGTAAAAATTTTACTTTAACAGTATCGTGTATTATTGTCAATGTGGCAGGAAAATATCCCATTAACTTCTAATGCTGTGCAGATAACATTGATTTTGGTGACTGCCTCATTAATACTTTGTGCATATAATATCATATACGCTGATTTTCAACCAATTCTGACGATTGCTGTTAGCCTGGCATTTTTGGCCTTCAGGTAGTTTTGGGGTTTTTTCTTGGGCTTTTAAATTAAAATCAAAATCACAAAGCTGCCAAAAGAAACAGCAGCACAACATCAGTCAGTGAAGCCTTTAGTTCTGAATCACTTGTTGCTTAAGTACAACAACTTGATTGACAAAAATGAACCTAGGGTCCCCTAACCTCTGGGTCTTGATGTTTAGCACCATATGCACCCCTTCTCCTGGGCTCTGCATGTTTGTGAACTTCTCATAGAATTCAACTGGATTATTCAGATAAGACACACCCTTTACGAATCTCAGTGGACCTCTTTAAAAGTATGAGGTGATTCATTTTGAAAGGACAAACTTGAAAGCAGTATATAGGGTTAACAGAAAGATTCATGGCAGTGTGGAGGAGCAGAGAGATCTTGGGGGTCTTGTCCACAGTTCCCTGAAAGCTGCCACCCAGGTGAATAGAGTTGTTAAGAAGGCTTATGGTGTGTTAGCTTTCATTAATAGAGGCATTGAGTTCAAGAACCATGAAGTTATGCTCCAGCTATACAAAAGCCTGGTTCGGCCACATCTAGAGTATTGTGTCCAGTTCTGGTTGTCTCATTACAGGAAAGATGTGGAAGTGTTGGAAAAGGTGCAGAGGAAATTTACCAAGATGTTGCCTGGAATGGAGGGAAGGTCTTACGAGGAAAGGTTGAGAGAGCTAGGGCTTTTCTCTTTAGAATGACGAAGGATGAGAGGTGACTTGATAGACGTGTACAAAATGATCAGAGGTATAGATAGAGTAGACAGCCAGAGACTTTTTCCTGTGGTGAAGGTAGCTATTATGAGGGGGCATAGTTTTAAAGTGATTGGAGGTAGATACAGGGGAGATGTCAGAGGTAGGTTCTTTCCTCAGAGAGTGGTAGGGACGTGGAATGCATTGCCGGAGAGGGTAGTGGAGTTGGTCTCATTAGGGGCATTTATGCGGCTATTCAATAGGCATATGGATGATAGTATAAGGTAGGGGTGGAGGTTAGATTGGCCTCAGGATTAGGGTAAAAGTTCAGCACAACATAGTGGGCTGAAGGGCCTGTACTGTGCTGTACTGTTCTGTGTTCCAAATCCATGCCTGCTCTTTTTGATAGCCGATACTTATTCAAGTCTTCAGTCACTCTGTCCTCAGGGAAAGACTCTACAAAGCTCTACACAACTGACATTAAAATAACAGGTCTATAGTGTTGAGGATTCCCCTCTCTCCCTTCTTAAGCAATGGAGTGACATTTGTAATTTAGTAGTCAAAAGGTACAATTCTTAAATTCTCCATTGCCTTTTTGAAAACCTTTATTTAAATATAAGGATCAGTATTGGGTCCATTGCTTTTCATTATTTATATAAATGATTTTGAAGTGAACATAGCAGGTATGGTTAGTAAGTTTGCAGATAACACGAAAGTTGGAGGTGTGATGGACAGCGAAGAAGGTTACCTCGGAGTACAACGGAATCTTGATCAGATGGGCCAATGGGCCGAGAGTAGCAGATGGAGTTTAGTTTAGACAAATGTGAGGTGTTGCATTTTGGAAAGGCAAATCAGAGCAGGACTTATACACTTAATGGTAAGGTCTTGGGGAGTGTTGCTGAACAAAGAGACCTTGGAGTGCAGGTTGATAGTTCCCTGAAATTGGAGTTAGAGGTAGATAGGATAGTGTGGAAGTCATTTCCTTTATTGGTCAGTGCATTGAGTATAGGAGTTGGGAGGTCATGTTGCAGCTGTACAGTGCATTGATCAGGCCACTTTTGGAAAATTGCGTGGAATTCTGGTCTCCCTGCTATAGGAAAGATGTTGCTAAATTTGAAAGGGTTCAGAAAATATTTGGAAGGATGTGGCCAGGGTTGGAGGTTTTGAGCTATAGGGAGAGACTGAACTATTTTCTCTTGAGCGTCAGAGGCTGAGGGGTGACCTTATAGAGGCTTGTAAAATCATGAGGGACGTGGATAGGGTAAATAGACAAGGTCTTTTCCTCAGGGTGGAGGAGTCAAAAACTAGAAGACATAGATTTGATATGAAAGGGGAAAGATTTAAAAGGGACCTAAGAGGCAACTTTTTTACGCAGAGGGTGGTGTGTGTATGGAATGAGCTGCCAGAGGAAGTGGTGGAGGCTGGTACAATTACAACATCTAAAAGGCATGTGGATGGGTACAGGAATAGGAAAGGATAGAGGGATGTGTGCCAAATGCTGGCAAATGGGACTAGATTTATCTAGAATATCTGGTCGGCATGGATGAGTTGGAACGAAGGGTCTACTTCCGTGCTATACATCTCTATGACTCTATGGTTCTAATAATCCTCTACATTTGTAGGATTGATATTTTCTCCTTTCTCCACTGTGATACAGATTTTACAATCTAATGATTTACCAAGTCTGTCATTTATTTATCCTTCACTATCGTCTCAACTGCTGCTTTCGTTAATGGGCCATCATTTCCCTTTATTTCCTCGTTTAAAGGGAAAGTGGCAGAGTTGATGAAAAAAAACAAAGTGATAGAAAGCACTACTATTTAAGTGGAGAAATAAATCCAGAACTGAGCAGCACGGAAGGATTTCGGTTTTCATGTGCATGAAACATAAAAAGGTTAGCATGCAGGTGCAGTGAGTAATTAAGAAAGCAAATGGAATTTTGGCTTGTTACAATTGTGCACGGTGCTTGCGATGCCACACCTGGAGTATTTTATGCCGTTTCGGTAGCTCATGTTTAAAAATTAAGATATACTGACATTGGAGGCAATTCAAAGGATGTTCACTGTGCTAATTCCTGGGATGAGTGGGGTGATTTATCAAGAACGGCTAAGTAGATTAAGCCTTTATTCAAGTTTAGAAGAATGAGAAGTAATGTTATTGAAACACATAAGATTATGAGGGTTATTGGCAGAATGCCTGTTGAGAAGATGATTCCACTAGTTGGGGAATCTTGAGCTGTGGACATAGTTACAGAAATGGTTATTAAAGAATAAACAACTTTTTTTTGGCTTTACAAAGAGATGCTTAAGAGTACAAAAGCAAGGAAAATTTGCTAAATGTTTAGAAATAACTGGCTAGGTACCAGTGTCAAGCATTGGGTTCACTTCTGGGTGCCAGACAGTAGGCAGGATATCGGAATCTTGTAGATTGTGTAAAAGGGAATTATTGGAATTGTACAAAGGTTGCCAAACTTCTAAAACATAGAAATAGGATCAGGAGTAGGCTATTTAGGCCTTTGATTCTGTCTGACATTCAAATGATCATAGTCAATCTTCTATCTGAATACCATATTCTCACTTCCTCTCTACACCTCAATACAATATCTAAAAATATTAATATTTAATATCTAAGATAATCAATCTCTTTCTTGAGCATGCTCAGTAAACCAACCTCCATAGCATTCTGTAGTAGTGAATAGGTTGACCACCCCTAAGTGAAGAAATGTTTCCTCGTCTCACTCCTGAATGTTCTACCCTGTATCATGAGATTATGACTTTTAGTTCTAAATTCCCCAGCCATGGGAAGGATCCTGTCTTCACCTCATTTGCCCAGTCCTATTAGAAAGTTATGTGTTTTCAGTCAGATTCTTCTAAATTCCAGTGAATACAGGACCAATCAAATCAATCCCTCCTCATGCGATAGTCCTGCCACCCCCGCTATCAACCAAGTGTTGCACTCCTTTTATGGCATATCCTCTCTTTGGTAGGGAGACCAAAATGGCACACAATACTCTGGGTGCCATCTCAATAAGGCCCACATAATGGCAGTTAGACATCCCTACATCAAACTCAAGTATTCTTACAATGAAGACTAACATACAATTTGCCTTCCTAATTGCTTGCTACACATGCCTGTTTACTTCCATACATTGGGGAAAGTGGATATACAAGGACACTTTGTATACCCACAATTCTCAACATGTTACTATTTAGTTAGTACTTTGACTTTTGTTTTTCACACTAAAGTGTATAATTTCACATTTCCACATTATATTGAATCTGCCATGTATTTGCCCACACACTCAACTTATCTAGATCTCCCCAAAACCTCCTTGCAATGTCCTCATTACTCACAGTTCCATCTTGTATTGTAACATCGGGAAACTTGGAAAAACTATATTTGGTTCTCTCATCCAAGTCATGCATATATATCATGAATAGCTGGTCCATGAGGTACACCATTAGTCACTACTTGCCACCTGGAAAAAGACCCATTGTCTGTTTCTAGTTTGTCAGCCAGTTCCCAGTCTATGCTAGCAATGTACCCCCAAAGCTGTATGCTTTAATTTTGTCCACTAGCCTCTTGTGAGGGATAGTATCAAAAACCTTCTTGAAATTCAAATACACCAAATCCATTAGTTCTCACTTTTCTGTTAGTTGCACCCTCATAAATGCTCCAGCAGGTTAGTTAAGCATGATTTCTCTTTCATAAACAAATTGTGATTTTGTCTAATCCTTTTAATGTTTTCCAAGTGTTCTGTTATCATATATTTACGATATATGATATACTTTACAATAGACACAAGCATTTTCCTTAACGTTGATGTTAGGCTAACTGCTCTATAATTCTGTTTTCTTTTTCCCTCCTTTTCTTTAAATAATGGTGTTAAATTTGCCACCCTCCAATCTGTAGGAACTGCTGTAGAGTCAATTGAATTTTGGAAGTTGACTGTCAATGCATCCAACAGTTCCAGGGCCACTTTCTTCAGTTCTCTGGGATGTTGATTACCAGGCCTTGGGGATCTGTTAGCCTTCATCTCCAATAACTTCTTAGGCCTTTCTTGAACTAATACTGATTTTCTGCAATTCTTCCCTCTCACTAAACCCTTGGACCCTTTTTAATCATCTTAGCTTTATTTTGCACAATATTCACTGTGTTGTCAGAAAAGAGTCAGGAAATGGAATGAATTGTAGACAAGAAAGAGCTTTTCCCCTGGTGGAGGAATCAATGTCCAAGGGTCATAGATTGAAGGTAAGCGGTAAAACGGGGTGTGAGGAAAAAAGTATGTGACTCAGAAGACGGGGGGAATCTGGAACTCACCACCTGTAAAGGTGATAGGGGCAGAAACCCTTATTACATTTATCAAGATTTTAGATGAACACTTACAATGTCAAGGCAGACAAGGCAATAGGCCAAGTGCTGGAAGACGGGATTTAAATAGTTCTGTATTTGTTTTTGATTGGTGCAGAATTGATGGGCTAAAAGGTGTTTTCCTGCGCTGTAGACCTCTATGTCTCCAATTGAGTAGCTCTTTCCAAGGCTCTGAATAATTATGACGGGCTGAATGGCCACTTTCTGTGCTATGTTTCTATACTGTGCTGCATATCTTGCTTTGCAGCATAAGAATCAGAATGACTGACAGAATGGATTAGGGAATATATAACACTGGGCTAATCCCGAGTTGAGGAGTATTTTTTGGTTGTGGTTGAATAAAATATAAAGAAGGAAAATATTAAGGCTGTCATTTTTATTTATTTGTTATAGCATTTGTAGTATGGATTTACGATGTCTTTTTGTCCTCATTTTCAGAAAACAGGTTAAAACCATGAAATATTAATCATTTTCCTCTTCAGTCTAACCTACAGCTGAAGCTTTTTTGCCTCGTAAGCTGAATCACTTCAAAATCAATTTTTACCATGCTTGAAACTCCATTAGTTAATTTAACTTAATTTGCTTTGAAAGTATATATTCTAGCAATGGCATATTTAATTTCTTTCTAGTTTTCATTGGCATGTTTAAAAGTTCATTTCCAGATCAGTTTCCATTTTCTTTGATGGAGGTCAGATGTACACTCTGGAGTAAATAAAACTATGTTTTCATCCAAAAATGAAACATGATTTGTTTCTTTATCATGATCAGTCACATGCATTACATCCTCCAGATTCTGCTACGGGGTAAACAACATTTAGCCCACTGAGCTTGTCACTGTACAGCATAAAATGAGGAAAGCAGCTAGCAAGGTAGTTGGAGTGTGCATTTATAGCTGTCTGCAATGTTTAATTCAAACTGACAGCTCTGGGTTGTGTAAATTATTGATAATGTTATTGGCCAATTCTACCAATAGCAGCTATATTTTTCCCAATGAGACTACTTTTAAAGCAGTGTAAACTTCCATTAGAAATGTTCATAATTTATGAAATAGTTCTGAGATAGTTTGGTTTCCGTCATGACTCCAGTAGGCTCAGAATAGACCATGAACTATGAATTTTTATTGCTTGTCTAGTCCCCTTGCAAAGACATTGGGGAAGAACGACCTTAACATGATAGAATTTTTTATCAAGCTGAAAAGTAAGTTGTTGATTTGGAGACTAGAGTGCTGAGCCTTAATAAAGGAAACTATGAGGATATGAGGTGTGAGTTGGCCTTGAAAGATTGGGGAGAGTTACTTAAAGGGATGACAGTGGATAGGTAATGGCAAACATTCAAAGAATGGATGGGGGAACTGCAACAGATATTTATTTCTGTCTGTCACAAAAGCAAAATGGGTAAGAGGGACAATCCATCGTTTACAAAGGTAATAAGAGAAAGTATCTGATCCAGGGAAGAAGCATACAAATTGGCAAAGAAAAATAACAAATCTGAGGATTGGGACCAGTTTAGAATTCAGCAAAGAAGGAGAAAGGGATTGATTAAGATGGGGAAAATACAGTACAAATGTAAGCTTGTAGGGAACATAAAGACTGACACTAAGAGTTTCTACAGGTATGTGAAGAAAAAGAGATTGATAAAGACAAATGTATGTCCTGTACAGACAGAAATGGGGGAATGTATAATCGGGGAGAACGAAATGGCTGAGGAACTGAATACATACTTTGGTCCTGTCTTCAGAAAAGACGACACAAATCAGATACCAGAAATGTTAGAGGATGCAAGATTTATTGAGAGGGAAGAGCTGAGAGAGATCAGTATTAGTAGAGAATTAGTGCTCGGAAAATTGTTGGGATTGAGGGCCGATAAATACTCAGGGCCTGATAATCTACATCCCAGAGTACTTAAGGAAGTAGCTCTAGAGATAATGGATGCATTGGTGGTCATCTTCCAGGGTTCTATACACTCTGGACAGTCCCTGCAGATTGGAGGATGGCTAATATCACTCCAATATTCAAAAAGGGAGGTAGACAGAAAACAGAGAATTATAGACTGGTAAGCCTAATGGTAGTAGGGAAAATTCTCAAATCCATTGTCAAGGATTTTATAGCAGAGCATTTAGAAAGCAGTGGCAGGATTAAACAGAGACAGCATGGATTTATGAAGGGGAAATCATGCTTGACAAATCTGATGAAATTCTATGAAGATGTAACTAGTAGAGTTGACAAGGAGGAGCCAGTCGATGTGGTATATTTGGACTTTCAGAAAGAGTTTAACGAAGTCCCACATAAGAGATTAATGTACAAAATTAAAGTGCATGGGACTGGGGGAAGTGTGCTGAGATGGATAGGAAACTGGTTGGCAGAGAAGAAACAAAGAGGAGGAATTAGTGGGTCTTTTTCAAATTGGCAGGCAGTAACTAGTGGGGTACCACAGGGATCGGTACTAGGACCACAACAATTCACAATGTATATTAATGATTTGGACGAGGGAAAAAAATGTAACATCTCAAACTTTGCAGGTGATACCAAGTTGGGTGGGGGGGTGAACTGTGACGAGGATGCAGAGATCCTTCAGCATGATCTCGACAGATTGGGTGAATCGGCAAATCAATGGCAGATGCAGTAGAATTTGGATAAATGTGAGGTTATTCACCTCAGAAACAAAAACAAGAAGGCAGATTGCTGCCTGAATGGCTGTACATTGGGAGATAGGAGTGTGCAGTCGGACCTGGGGGTCCTTGTGCACCAGTCGCTGAAGGTAGGCATGCAGGTACAGCAAGTGATAAAGAAGGCAAGTGGTATGTTGGCTTTCATTGTGAGACATTTTGAGTACAGGAGCAGGGATCTGTTGGTATAGTTATACAGGGCCTTGGTGAGGCCACACCTGGAATATTGAATGCAATTTGAACTTCTTTTCTGAGGAAGGATGGTCTTGCTCTTGAGGCAGTACAGCGAAGGTTTGTCAGGCTGATTCCGGGGATGGCAGGTCTGACATATCAGGAGAGATTGACTAGGTTGGGATTGTTTTCGTTGGAGTTCAGACGAATAAGGGGGGGAATCACATAGAGAATTATAAAATTAGAACAGGTCTGGACAGGATAGATGCAGGGAGGATGTTCCTGATGGTGGCGTCTCCAGAACCAGGGGCCACGGTATGAGGATTTGGGATAGACGGTTTAGGATGGAGATGAGGAAACATTTAGTTAGAATCCCTACAGTGTGGAAACAGGCCCTGCAGCCCAACAAGTCCACACCGAACCTCAGAGCATCCCACCCAGACCCACCCCTCCCAACAACCCACCTAACCTACACCTCCCTGAACACTACAGGCAATTTAGTGTGGCCAATCCACCTAACCTGCACATCTTTGGACTGTGGGAGGAAACCGGAGCACCCGAAGGAAACCCACGCAGACACGCGGAGAATGTGCAAACTCCACACAGACAGACGCCCAAGGCTGGAATCGAGCCCAGGTCCCTGGTGCTGTGAGGCAGCAGTGTTAACCACTGAGCCACCGTGCCGCCCAAGTTTCTTCACCCAAAGAGTGGTGAGCCTGTGGAATTCAGTACCACAGGAAGTAGTTGATGCCAAAACATTGAACGTACTCAAGAGGCGACTAGATATAGCACCAGGAGCGAATGGGATCAAAGGCCACGAAGAGAAAGCATTGAGTTGGACGAACAGCCATGATCGAGATGAATCGTGGAGTAAGCTTGAAGGCCCGACTGGCCTCTTCTTGCTCCTTTCTTCTCTGTTTCTATGCTTATGTTGATAATGGATGTAAATTCAGTAGTTTTTCTGGCAAAGAACCATGGAATGTCATATTTAAAGATTTCAAGATAGCTTCAAATGGAGATATGCATGGCAAACTGAACTGTAATCTCCCGCGAGTATCCCAGACTGTGAACAAAATGGGAGAAAAGGTAACAGTTTGGTCAAGACATAAAAGGTACTGCAGATGCTGGAGAATCCGAGATAACAAGGCGTGGGGCTGGATGAACACAGCAGGCCAAGCAGCATCATAGAAGCAGGAAAACTTGACGTTTCAGGCCTAGACCCTTCATCAGAAATGGGGGAGGGGAAGAGGGTTCTGAAATAAATAGGGAGAGAGGGGGAGGCAGATAGAGGATGGATAGAGGAGAGGATAGGTGGAGAGGAGGCAGACAAGTCGAAGAGGCGGGCATGGAGCCAGTAAAGGTGAGTGTAGGTGGGGGTGTAGGGAGGAGATAGGTCAGTCCAGGGAGGACGGACAGGTCAAGGGGGCGGGATGATGTTAGTAGATAGGAGATGGGGGTGGGGCTTGAGGTGGGAGGAGGGGATAGGTGAGAGGAAGAACAGGTTAGGGAGGTGGAGATGAGCTGGGCTGGTTTTGGGATGCGGTTGGGGGAGGGGAGATTTTGAAGCTTGTGAAATCCCCCCTCGTCCTCACGTACCACCCCACCAACCTTCGGATCCAACGCATCATCCTCCGACACTTCCGCCATCTGCAATCAGACCCCACCACCAAAGACATTTTTCCCTCCCCACCCTTATCTGCCTTCCAGAGGGACCACTCCCTCCGTGACTCCCTTGTCCGCTCCACACTCCCCTCCAGCCCCACCACACCCGGCACTTTTCCCTGCAACCCCAGGAAGTGCTACACCTGCCCCCACACCTCCTCCCTCACCCCAATTCCAGGCCCCAAGAAGACTTTCCACATCAGGCAGATGTTCACCTGCACATCTGCCAATGTGGTATACTGCATCCGCTGTACCCGTTGTGGCTTCCTCTACATCGGGGAAACCAAGCGGAGTCTTGGGGACCGCTTTGCAGAACACCTGCGCTCAGTTCGCAACAAACAACTGCACCTCCCAGTCGCGAACCATTTCAACTCCCCCTCCCATTCCTCAGATGACATGTCCATCCTGGGCCTCCTGCAATGCCACAGTAATGCCACCCGAAGGCTGCAGGAACAGCAAATCATATTCAGCCTGGGAACCCTGCAGCCCAATGGTATCAATGTGGATTTCACAAGCTTCAAAATCTCCCCTCCCTCAACGGTATCCCAAAACCAGCCCAGCTCATCTCCGCCTCCCTAACCTGTCCTTCCTCTCACCTATCCCCTCCTCCCACCTCAAGCCCCACCCCCATCTCCTATCTACTAACATCATCCCGCCCCCTTGACCTGTCCGTCCTCCCTGGACTGACCTATCTCCTCCCTACCCCCCCACCTACACTCACCTTTACTGGCTCCATGCCCGCCTCTTCGACTTGTCTGCCTCCTCTCCACCTATCCTCTCCTCTATCCATCCTCTATCTGCCTCCCCCTCTGTCTCTATTTATTTCAGAACCCTCTTCCCCACCCCCATTTCTGATGAAGGGTTTAGGCCCGAAACGTCAAGTTTTCCTGCTCCTATGATGCTGCTTGGCCTGCTGTGTTCATCCAGCCCCACGCCTTGTTATCTTAGTTTGGTCAAGAGACTTGTTTGCATTTTCCCCTTTCAAAAATACCCATGGACAGATGTTAAAATGAATTTCAACAGAGGTGTATGTGGGCTTATTGATAAAGATGCTCACGTGTGCTAATATGCTGAGGTGCTCGAGTATACTAACCTGGCTTTGAGTGCTAGCTTGCTGTGCAAGTCACAGGTAATTAAGGCAGGGATCAAATAGTTTAGAGGAATCATAGAATCCCTACAGTGTGGAAGCAGCCCATTTGGCCCATCAAGTCCAAACCAACCCTCCAAAGAGCATCCCACCTAGACCCACACCCCTTTCTATTAACCCTGCATTTCCCATGGCTCATCCCTGCACATCCCTGGACACTGTGGGCCATTTAGCATGGCCAATCCATCTAACCTGCTCATCTTTGGATTGTGGGAGTAAACCAGAGCACCTGGCGGAAATCCACACAGCCAATATGTAAACTTCACATAGAGAGTCGCCTGAGGGTGGGATCAAACCCTGGTCCCTGGTGCTGTGAGGCAGCAGTGCTAATCACTGAACCACCTTGCTGCACTTTGATCTTAGAAAGAACATTTTTCTCCCAGAGGTTGGTAGACATATGGAACATGCTGCCTAGAGGGTGGCAGCAGATATTCTTGCAACATTTAAGAAGCATCTGGATGAGCACTTAAAATGTCAGGGCAAAGCAGGCTATGGACGAAGTGCAAATTTTCTGAAGAAGGGTCTAGATCCAAAACGTCAGTTTTCCTGCTCCTCTGATGCTGCTTGGCCTGCTGTGTTCATCCAGCTCTACACCTTGTTATATCAGGCATTTGTCACACTTGCCTTCATTGGTCAGAATATTGAGTATAGGAGTTGGGACGTCATGTTGCAGCTGTACAGCACATTGGTAAGGCTACTTTTGGAATACTGTGTACAATTCTGGTCACCTTCTATAGTAAGGATGCTGTTAAACTTGAGAGGATGCAGAACAGATTTACAAGGATGTTGTCAGGACTGGAAGGTTTGGCTGATAAGGAGATGCTAAATAGGTTGGGCTTTTATCCCTGGAGCATCGGAGGCTGAGGGGTGACCTTACAGATGTTTATAAAATCATGAGGGGCATGGTTACGGTTAATAGTCAAGGTCGTTTTCCTAAGGTAGGGGAGTCCAAAACCAGAGGACATAGTTTTAAGGTGAGAGGGAAAATATTTAAAAAGGACCTGAGGAGTAAATTTTTCATGCAGATGGTGGTGCGTATACAGAATGAGCTGTCAGAGAAAGTGATGAAGGCAGGTAATATTACAGCATTTAAAAGGCAACTGGATGGGTACATGAATAGGAAGGGTTTAGGGGGATGTGGGCCAAATGCTGGCAAATGGGACCAGGTCAGATTGGGATGTCTGGTCTGCCTGGGTGAATTGGACTGAAGGGTCTGTGACTCTATGACAAGTATTTAAAAATCATCTGCTTTTCTGCAGACATTTCACTATCTATTCCTCACAAACAAGCCCAGAGACTGATCCATTTTGTTATGGCCCACTTTAGAAAGTATGCTGTTCTTGACCTCTGCAATTCCTGGGGTTATCACAAAAACTAAGAAGTTAATTGAAGTACTCAAAGTCCTCAGTTTACCTGTCTGATGGAATCAGGTTAGCAGAAAGCATTGACCAAAGTCTTGTACCTAACAAGAACTATTATTTAGTACAAATAAGTTCTAGAAAACAAAATTATGAAGAATCAACATGTAACTGTACTAGTGGAAACTCTAACCCCATTTTAAACCGTTGCTTACACATACAGACGGACACAAACACACAGAAAAAAAGTTGTGTTGTGGATGAAGGAGAAAAAAACATTGGGGAAACACATTTCAGTAACACTGGTCCATTGGATTCAACTAAATGTTTCCTTTGCTTCCAGATAATTTCTCTTCACTGATCTCCTTCTCCAAATTCTTTTACTTCTTCATTGGAGGCACGGGGTGTTAGGTACACTAATTATAAAGTCTCTTATTTACTGGTTAAAGGCAACAGCTTATAGTAGCAGGAAAAAGTAACAGGCTTTTTCAGGCTTTGATACCATTTGTGTCTGTGTTGACTTAACGCAGTTCAGTAAAAGGAGCAAATCAACCGCAGATGCTGCAATCTAGACTGAAAACAAAAAAAATTGCTTGAAATCACGACGCGTCAGGCAGCATCCATGGACAGAGAGCTAGCTTCTCCTCTCTCCATGGATGCTGCCTGATGGGCTGTGATTTGCAGTATTCTTTGCTTTCAGTACAATTCAGTAACAGTTGGCAAGAGAGGTTCATCCTATATTTATGGTAGATGAAAGTTTAGGAACATTTTTCAAGAGCAACGAGAGTAACTGTTATAGGTTTAGCCAATAAGATGTTGATTTACTTGAAGGAAGTTTGTCTTATACTCTGACTACCCCGTGGCACAATGGCCGCCTGCTGGACGTGAGTCATAACATACTGGGACAAGTTGATTAAAATAACCATGAGGGCGAAGAAACACCAAGAATGCTTTGGAGGATGTGAGTCACTGTGAGGAGGTGGGGCATTGAAGATTACTATCACCCTGGTTTTGACAGGAGAAGGGTGCAGCGTAATTATGTGAGTGCCCAGCTGTAGGACAGGGGCTGAGGAAATAAAGTTGGGAGATGAAGACTTAATGAAAAAACTGTGTGGAAACAGTGAAACCTCAGCACGAGTGGTATGCACAATGAGTGCGAGGAAGAAAAGAACATGGATGTTTGGTAGGAATATCTTATGGTGAGGGTGATCTTGAATACCAGGCTGAGCCTGTGACTCACTCAGCCAAGTGACCTGTGTTCCCTTCCATCCCCATCTGTAGTCATAGTACCTTGTGTGTGAAAAGAATGCAGTGTCCAACTGTGTTGGATACAATTCCTGATCACAAGCAATCTTCACCACGTCATTACAGGTTAATCATAGTCATCTCAGTGAAGCAGAAGTGATCATAGGAGACGTTAAAAGTCTGTGGGCCACAATTCTTAAAGACAATCCAAGATCTCAGGCTGCATGAAGCTGATCCCCTCTTACCTTGAACTGTAAGTATTTGACATTATGTTCTTATATGCAATGCTGTCTTTCTTTGGTGATGTCAGTGCAAATGAGGGGATAGGGTTTCATTTATCCTACTGCACTTACAATCTCCTACTGTATCTGGAAGGCATGACTTTTGCTGTATATGTTGCAATAAAGTCCAGTATGTCAAATGTCAATAAAGGGGTATTCCCTGTTGAAGTCCTCCATTTTTCATTGTGTGGTGGACTATGCTAAACTGTTACTTGTGTGTGATACAAACGCTGATTGTTGATATAACTAAAAATCAGTTCTGTTTCTGATGATTTCACGCAGGTTCATTGGCTTTGACATCGGATCCAGTCACAGCAGGGTTCATTGTTGCTATGGCCATGACACTGCAAAAGCATGGTGAAATTAAGGAGGAACTGATGCTCTAGCAAGCCCAGGCCCACCAGCATCCTCTAGCTACATCCTCCAGCAGCTGCCAAACAGCCTCCACATAAAGATGTTACAGGTCTGTCAGGACCCTGAGCAGAGATATGACCCTCAGTGTCTTATACTTGTTGCTACCTATCCCAGTGCTTGTCAAAGTGACTGCTATACAAAATGTTTGTGAAACTGGCTGCTTCTAAGGGTGGACTGGAGATCTGTGTGGGCTCTCCTCCTCAAACCACAGACGTATCAAGGCTGTTACTGATGCAATTTATACAAAGCCATGCCATTTCATTGCATTTCCCCATCATGAGGTCAATGCTGTATTCCAGACAATAGGCTTTGCTAAAGCAGCATGCTCCTTTCATGTGCAGGTCCTATACACTGCACATATGCCATGCTGAGAAGACCATATTATAATATGACAGACTTCAACACACCAACAGAAAATGCTTCCATTTAATCAAGGTATAAGTTATTTAAGGTCATTGGTACTGCACCTGAGAAGTCTGCCCCAGATACCCTGAAAGCTGCCATGTTTATCTCCTTGAGAACTCTCATATTCTTGATTTGATTCAAGGGCTGGATGCCTTATAAGGATAGGAGATGAGGGCTAACAGTGCTGACTGAGTGCCAGTCTAGGTACAGTTCTGTCCCTTCCTCAACCGAGGCCATGGTGGAGCAGACAGTTGACCTCCTGAAGATGAGGTTCTAATGGTTGGAGCAATCTTTGAGGATCTTGCAGCCGTATACTCATACCATGCTGTGTTCTGCACACCTGGAGCGTGCAAAGAGGGTTTGTGATGCACTGTGTGCTGGGAGCATGACTATCATCCTCCAAGGAGGAAAATGAAGAGATTGAGGGAGGAGGAACAGTACCTTGAGCATGAGAGTGTAATGCAGAATGTAATTGATACTTGATTCCAATATATGTGAACTGGGTGCAGGAACAACTCATTAAGTGTACATTTCCTCTTACTTACAGAAATGTATCTTTTGCATTCGTCTCTCAGAACATGCACTGTGAATGGCAGTTCCTGGCTTGCAGCACTTGCCCTGGTGCAGAGCTGGACTTTAAATATGGCTCAATGCTGGAAAACGCAGAAAGTCATAGAAAGTTATCCACAATGAATGTTAGAACAGAAGAACAAAGGGATCTTGGTGTACAAGTCTATAGATCCTTGAAGGCATCAGCACAAGTAGACAGGGTGGTGAAGGAGGTATACGGGATGCTTGCCTTCATTAGCTGGGGTATGGAAAATAGGAGTAAAAAAGCCTTGTTCCAACTTTATAAATCATCAGTTAAGCCACAGATGGAATACTACATGCAGTGGGCAGTTCTGATTGCCACACTATTGGAAAGATGTGATTGCATTGGAGAAGGTGCAGAGGAGGTTCACCAGGAAATTGTCTGGGATGAAAAGTGTCAGTTATGAGGAGAGACTGGATAGACTGGGTCTGTTTTCCTTGGAGCAGGGAAGGCTGAGAAGAATCTGATTGAAATTTACAAATTTATGATAGGGATAGACAGAGTAGATCATGAGAATCTCTTCCCCAAAGCAGATGTGTCTTAGACCAGTGGACATAAATTTAAGGTGAGGAGCAAATGGTTTAGACACTTTGGAAAAGACACAGAAGAGGTTCACCAGGATGGTGCCTGGATTAGAGGGCATGAACTATAAGGAGAGGCTAGAACAACTTGAGTTGTTTTCTCTGGGGAGACTTAATCGAAGTCTATAAAATTATGAAATGCGTAGATAAGGTTGACGGTCTGAATCTTTTTCCCAGAGTTGAAATATCAGGGGGCGTGCACTTAAGGTGAGAGTGGGAAAGTTCAAAGGAGATGTGAGGGGCAAGGTTTTTACACAGGACATGGTAGGAGCCTGGAATGCGCTGTCAGGAGTAGTGGTGGAGACAGATACGATGGGGACAGTTAAGGGACTTTTAGATTAACACATGAATATGCAAGGAATGGAGGGATATGGACCAAGGGCAGGCAGAAGGGATTAGTTTAATTTGGCATCATTTTTGGCACAACGTCTTGGGCTGAAAGGCCCATTCCTGTGCTCTATTTTCAATGTACTCTTGCAACATTGAAGAGATACCTGGATGAGTAGAGTCATACAGTCATAGAGTCATAGAGATATATAGCATGGAAACAGACCTTGCGGTCCAACTCATCCGTGCCAACCAGATATCCTTAATAAATCAATTCCCATTTGCCAGCATTTGGCCCAAATTCCTCTAAACCCTTCCTTATCACATACCCTCCACATGCCTTTTAAATGTTGTAACTACCAGCCTCCACCACTTCCTCTGGCAGCTCATTCTATACACGCACCACCCTCTGCATGAAAAAATTGCCTCTTAGGTATCTTCTAAATCTTTCCCCTCTCACCTTAAACCTACGCTCTCTAGCTTTTGACTCCCCCACTCTAGGGAAAAGACCTCATTTAATGATCCTATCCATGCCCCTCATGATTTTACAAGCCTGTATAATGTTAGCCCTCGGTGCTCCAGGGAAAACAGCGCCAGCCTATTCAGCCTCTCCCTACAGTTCAAACCCTCCAACCCTGGCAACATCCTTGTAATTCTTTTCTGAACCTTTTCAATTTTCACAACATCCCTCCTACTGCACGGAGAACAGAACTGCACCCAAAACTTAAAATATCAGGGCACAGTGGTTCTGGGCCATGTGGAGGTAAATGAGATTAGTGTCGTTTGGTGTTTGTTGGTTGGCATATACATGGCGGGGCAGAGGGCCTGCTTCTAAGCTGTATAACTCTTTGACTCAATGAAATGAAAAGTACCTCTGCTGTTTGTGAGTGCATGCTCGCATGAGCGGAGTACCATAAGGATATGATGCATACATAATGAGGTACATAGCATAAACCTGAGAGAGAATACTCGTTCGGGCTCACAGAGAGAAACCATCTACGACACCCTCCAAAATTGACACTTGGCCAACAATTGGCAAGTTCAGCCCTCCGAGTCCATCTGAGACAGTCATTGGAGAGACGCTGAAGTGAACTTGTAAACTTTGTATTGTACAGTAATGCAATAAAATTATTATTATTTACTTTAAACAACCTTCAAGGTCTCAGTGAGTGAGAGGTGGATAGTTTTATTCACAACAAACTACAACTCAGCCAACAGCAGTGGTTGCAGCATGGTGCAGCTTGTACTAATCTACTTTTTTGGATAATTGTTGGTTAAGAAAGATTAATTCTGTTTCTGGAAAGTATTGTGATTTGCAATTAATTATCCAGAGGTCTGCACTGTGTATGTTTACAGACAAAAGACAGAGAAAAAATTGTAAGGCACGATATTTAATGTTTGTGATTTTTGGTTTGCTGAGAAAATGTTGACTTACTAACAATCTACCTATTTAAGAATTAGTGTGGTTGACTCGGTGAAACCACCTGAATGACAAATGAAATGGATTTGACCCACTGTTAGCTAACCCCTGTGCCCGATTGAGATAGAGAAAGAAGAGTTGTGGAGGTAAAACAAAATGACTGTGAAAACACAATGCCTAAAACCTATTAGAATCAGACAGCTGTTACATTGTTTAATCCTTCTGTGACATTGGCAGTAAGGCACTACTTGAAATATTACTTCTCATGACAAAATGTTGTCATGTGTTAAGCTGCATTCTGTGCCTGAATGTGTGAAGGGTGAATGAGGTTGACTAATTAGTCAAGCAATCAAAGCAGAATTCAACATATCCCGCCTATTCTCTCCACTGCCTCTGCAATATATCAGTGCTTGCATACAGATAATTGAAAACTAGAGAGCCGCCTGATGGGAGCAAACATATTTAGCAATTACACTCCGGGGTCCTCACTTATATTGTTTATTATTTCTAAAGGAAATATTCCAGATAGTCTGAAAGCAAAGCAGCTTATTATATTATCACACCGGTGTAAGTGCTTATCAGTGATGACCACCTTCATATGCAGCTTTTGACGTACCTCTGCCTAAGAAGTGAGCAATCAAGCTCTGGTGATCCTGTTGCCTGTCTGCCTTCGCTGGTTCTTGGTACATGCAGATTGCTTCTGAAAACAAATACAAAGGGAGGATAATATTGTTATGACAAGTATTTTTATTTAGGCTTGGTCTGTTTCAATCTCAGGTCTGACTTTTTAAAATTTGTCAACAAGACTTTAGCTTGTTCTGAACAGTGGGAACATTTCATTATTTTGCCCAGTTTGGAATTGCATACATGAATGTCTACTGGATGTAAAATATTATTTATGATATGTGTGTAGATCCATATTATAATAAATAGCATATTTCAAACTTAAAGCTAAAACAGAAAAATGAAAACTAAAACTGAGATGGAGACAAGATAAATCCAATTCATAAAAGACAAGGGGGTGGCTCCGTATAAATTGGCAGGCCATTCCATTAAAGTCAAAATTACCCTCAAAAGTTTTATGCTTCAATATCACCACTTCAATGGTGTCTTCTTTGGAAACCTGCCAAGTCCCAATATGTTTTGTTCCACTTGGATTAAAGGTGAGGTGTTGGATGCTCCTCCTCTGACCTTACTTCTTTCCAATCTATTGTGGTCTCTTCTGCAGAAATGGAAAACATTTTTTAAGTGGCTAATGAGAAGAAAGGTGCATGCGTGCATGTCTGAGTGTGAGTGTGAGTGTGAGTGTGTGTGTGTGTGAGAAAGACAGAGAGAGAGAGACAAACAATAGAGAAGCTGAGAATGGAAAGAATATAAGATGCTAGCAGAATAGGGATGTCTTAATTAGTAGGTGAAGCGCTTGAGTGGGAATTGAAGCGAGGCTTTGTGTGAGGTTACTGGAGGTTTTGTAAAGAACAACAGAACGCTGTCTGTGAAAGCAGCAGGCATCAGATGGGGGTACATGTTACGACAGAGAATGAGAAGCAATGTAGTGAGGATGTGATGCAAAGTTGATAAATGATGGAGAGTGGTGGTGAAAGGAAGATGTATATTGGCCTCAGGATGTTGCTACTGCTGCTAATTCCCTTTGCTGCATACACTTTGTGGGAACAGCACTTCCATTTAGGCATCTAATGCTATAAGCAGCATTACGGGAAGATACCGGAAAACCCCAGGGTAACCTTACCGTCCTTACCACATTTCTTTTGTTTCATTTTGACTTGCACTGGCAAGCTCACTTCCTGTCGTACAGGTTTCTTCCTTTTCATTTTCCATTGCCTCCAATTTTCATGATTAGCAGAAGCCTAGTTTACTTTCAAGAGTTGGGAGAAAAGATATCCATTGATATATTAAAGTCTTGCTCCATTGCTCAGCAATGTTGTTTGAGATATTGAAAAGTAGCTGCTGCTCATAACTCTTAACTTCACCCCATGCTCTACCCTTATTTGAGACACTTCAGTATGAAACATGTAACCCTCAAGAAAAATGACTTGTGCTCCCAAACAGAGCCATTAATTGCTCTTACAAGTAAATACAAATGGTTGTATACTGTAAATCCATTGTTACCTCTTCCACTGAAGGCGGTGGTGATACATTTTTCTGTCCTGCTTTTTACTCTGTTTGTCTGTAGACAGTATATCTCAAAACCGCTACATGTATGTGGTATGGTTTTTGGAAGGATAAATTGTTTTTTGTCACAGATTTTAAAGGATTCATTAGCTTTGAGTGATAAGGCAAATTGATGCTTTTTGTTGCAGGTTATGGGCTGTTTTATTTGCAAGCCTGGTGACTGTTTTGGAATGCTCTCATGTTGCATTGCTGGTTTGCTGGAATTTGTCACAGCTGTTAAAGTGTGAGCAGTGTTTTCAGAGCAAGTTGTTGGATGTTGATTGACCTGATGCCTCTTTGTGAATTGAATGCTTTTAATAAAGTTCTGTTTCAGAGCTGTGGTTAGGATATCAGCCAGATAGAAAACACCTCAAGGAAGAGTTACGTGATTGTAATGACATTGAGATAATCCAGCGTGGCAGAGATAAACACTGCACTAAGTGTCTCCTTCAATTGTTAATGAATGTACACAAGTAATTTCACATTTAATTCCAGTTTGTTTCCATTGTGATTTCTGGTCAGAGCTTTACATATTTCTGACTTGTACTGACAGCATCAGTTAGGACACTGATTATCATTTGTTTCCTTAAAATGCTAAGTTAAAATTTTAAAAAAGTATGTAAAGCACGGAAATATTGTTAAGGTATCTACATTATGGAACTGCAGCTTAGTTCCAGTGCAGTCAGTTATTGCTTGAATGCATTATGCAACACGCCTAATTTAAAATTTTTATTTGTAGCAGCTAGTTTGACATTCAGTGTTCCCAAACCGAACCAAAGTCTGAATTAATCTAAATTTTAATTGTCTCATCACTGCTGTGAAATCTGTAGATATATTATATGTTGGCAATGAGGTTCTCTCACTCTAAATTCTTTATGTGTTGTAAATCTTTGTTCATGTTTTAGTAAGTTTGCAAAGAGCATTTCGCGACCTATACACTCCTTGCCTTTAAGATATGGACGGCATGGTGGCTCAGTGGTTAGCACTGCTGCCTGTGTTCAATTCATGTCTGTGTGGAGTTTACACATTCTCCCTGTGTCTGCATGGGTTTCTTCCAGATGCTCCAGTTTCCTCCCACAGTCCAAAGATGTGCGGGTTAGGTGGACTGGCCATGTTAATATTGCCCATAATATCAAGGGCTGCGCAGGCTGGTTGGCTTAGACATGATAAATGCAGGGTTACAGGGATAGTTTAGGGGTGGGATGCTCTGCGGAGGGATGGTGTGACTTGATAGGCCAAATGGCCTTCTTCCACACTGTAGTCACTCTATGATCATACAACAAGATATTGTTCAACATCTATATTAATCCCGGCTTCCAGCCATTTCTGACAGGAACAGCAATTCAATAAAGTACGATGACAGAAAACGAGGACAGGTTTATGTTACTGAGGTCAGTAACTTGAGATGGGAAATTTCCTGACCTGGTAGATTCATCTTATTATATTTGCTCAGGGAGATGGGCCATGATCTACTCAGGATTGCTAGCAGACACAGAGGTGGCTATGTGCGGGTGGTCTGGTTAGAAGATCCACTTTGGTTCTCTTAGACTGTATCATAAAAGGCTGCTAGAACTTGTAGCCTTCGTCCCTCAGCTTCTGTCCTACTCCCCATTCCATTTCCATGCTATGTCAATAGCCATTTACCCAGTTTCCATGATGGCTAGATCTCAGTCAAGCATGTGGAGATGAAAAGAAATTCAACTTCTGACAACTTAATAGGATTCTCATTAATATATATTTCACACAAAAGTAAAGAGCTGAAATTTACTAGAAATTGGCTAAGTGTCAAGTTCGACAAGTTTCATGGAGAGTTTCCCGTCAGGAGCCTCAGTGAAATTTCTTGTGCTTTTTTTTTAAACTTGCCTCTGTTGCTATGCTCCATTCCTCTATGACACCCCACTTATTCTTCTCTCTTACCAAGCTTGTCACATTAACTACATATGCTGCCCAATCACATTCCTCAAATCCAATTCCAGCCCCATTTTATCATGTGCCTTTCTCAGATGCTTTGCCACTCAGCGGATGTCCACTGTCTGTGCCATTTTTAAAAGGTCACCCAGACAAGTTTTGACAAACCAGTATTGCCCCCTCACCAGCAGTGTAACTGTTTAGCTGTCACAAAGCCACATATCGCCCATGATGGTCTGTGGCACCCAGCTCTCATCTATTGGAAACAGGTGTTATTGAGGTTCAGGCTTATTGTACCCAATGTCGCTGAGCTCTGTCATGCACAAGGACAGCTTCCTTCTCCCCAGTGTCTTTGTCCTCCTCAGATAACTGTTCCGATTGTCCCAATTCTCCAGCATTTATCACATTGCTGTTCTAATTGTTCAGAGCACGACACAACAGGATGATATGTCATAATTTGTCTGGACAGTACTCAAGCACCCCCAGCGTGGTCCAAGCAGTGGAACCTTGTCACCAGCAGCCCTAGAATGTGCTCCACTCGCACCTGGATTGAGGCTTGGCAGCATTGTATCCGCACTCCAGGTCACTCATTGTGTTGTACAATGGTGTCAGCAGCCACGATTGAATTGTGCCAGGTCAGAGGTCATGCAACACCAGGTTATAGTCCAACAGGTTTATTTGAAACCACAAGCTTTTGGAATACTGCTCCTTCATCAGGTAACCAGCTTTGTAAGGCACCTGGACCCTCAAATACACCAGGTACATTAGACTGTGCAAGGATATAGGAGTTATGGCAGCTGCCAGGGTAATGGGTGCACACCTCCAGGAAGTAGTAACAATGATCTAAGATCACGTCTATACTAATTGAATAGAGCCCCCTTCCTGTTGATGAATTCTGTAGTGCTGTGGTATGGCTCTGTGTGCAGGCAATAGCACCTGTAAGAACTCAGTTACATTTCCGAACCTTACTGACTGAGCTGCAGGACAAACTTCCCCATGGGGAAACAAATAAACTGGTGTGATGTTGTATATCAGTCACTGTCCTGATTCATTTGTGGGTGCATGACAGAGAGATCCTACACAGGTCACCCATCATTCCCTGGAAGGAGCCAGTCATGTAGAAGTTCAATGCAGCTGCCAACTTCCTAGCCACTGGGAGAGGATGGCCTCCCGCTCCTGTTCCCCTTTGTTCCTGCTGTAATGTCCAGGATAGATCCATCATAGTGTCCTGGACAGTATGGAATGCCCTGGGCTGTATGGACCCTGCATCAGCACTGTGCCTTGCTCATCCCCAGGAGATGGAGTCAGGGCCAAAGTACTCTGGGATTCCTGTGCACCCCATGCATCCTGAGAGACCTTGAGGCAATGTCTTCACCCTGATCCCCATCCTCCACAGCAGGCTGCTGCTGTTCTTGGACTTGCCATTTTCAAGATAGCTCAAACTTCTATAAGATTCCACCTTTCGTGACCCTTATCACTTGTCTTCTTACCTAACTTTGAAATGTTGCATTTGGTTCCCTCACACACACATATATAATATATATCATGAATAACTGAGACACAAGCCCTTGCGGCATTCCAGAAGTCATTGCCTGCCACCTGGAAAAAGGATCCATTTATTTCAACTTGCTGTTTCCTGTTTGTCAACCATTTCTCGATCCATGCCAAAATTTTACCCTCTATTCCATGTTCTTTAACTTTGTCCATTAACTTCTTTTAAGGGATCCGTTAAAAAGCCTTCTGAAATTCTTAATATACCACTTCCATTTGTTTGCCTTTATCTATTCTACTGGTTGCTATTTTTTATTCACACGTGGGGTGTGGGTGACACTGGCTGTGCTCATTTCCCTTCAGAAGTTGGTGGTGAGCTGCCTTCTGAAACCGCTACAGTCCATATGCTGTAGGTCTATCCACAATGCCCTTAGGGAGGGAATTCTGGTATATTAACCCAGTGACAGTGCAGGAACGGTGATACACTTCCAAATCAGGATGGTGAGTGGCTTAGAGGAGAATTTCAGATATTGATGCTCCAATGTATCTGTTGCTCTTGACCTTCTAGGTGGAAATGGTCATGTGTTTGGACGGTGCTGTCTAAGGATCTTTGTCAAATTTTTGCAGTGTATCTTATAGAGAGTGAACAATGCTGCTGCTGCTGAGCGTCAGTGATGGAGTGACTGAATGTTTGTGGATTTGGCACCAATCAAGCGAGCTACTTTTTCCTGGATGGTGTCAAACTTCTTGAGTGTTGTTGGAGCTGCAATCATCCAGGCAAGTGGAGAGTATTCCATCACACCTTTGACATATGTCTTATAAATGATAGACAGGCTTTGAGGAGTCAGGCTAGTCTAGTTCAGTTTCTGTTCAATGGTAAACCCTAGGGTGCTGATAGTGAGGGATTCAGTGATGGTAACGCCATTGAATATCAAGGGGTGGTGGTTAGAATGGTGTGAAAGTTACATGCAATTTTTAGCCGAAGCCTGGATATTGTCCATTTCTTACTGCATTTCAATGTGACTGCATCAGTATTGATGAACAGCTGAAGTTAAGGGCTGAGGGCACTTCCCTGAGGAACTCCTGCAGAGATGTCCTGGAACTGAGATGACTGATAACCAACAACGACAACCATCTTCCTCTGTGCCAGGTATAACTCCAACTATCAGAAAGTTTTCTCCCAGATACCCATTGACGTCAGTTTTGCGAGAGATCCTTGAGGTGACCTTGATGTAAAGGGCTGTCACTCTCACCTCACCTCTGGAATTAATCTCTTTTGTCCATGTTTGAACCAAGGCTGTAATGAATGACCCTAGCGGAACCTAAACTGGGAGTCACTGAGCAAGTTATGGCTGATCAGGTGCTGCTTGATAGTACTGTCGAAGATGCCTTCCATCACTTTATTTATGATTGAGAATAAACTGATGGGGCGGTAATTGGCTGGGTTGGATTTTTCCTGTTCCTTGTATACAAGATACACCCAGGCAAGTTTTCACATTTACAGGTAAATGCCAGTGTTGTAGCTGTGCTGGAACAGCTTGGCTAGGGTAGTGGCAAGTTCTGGAGCACAAGTCTTCAGTGCTATTGCTAGAATGTTGTCAGGGCCCATAGCATTGTTAGTAACCAAAGCCTCCAACCATTTCTTGATATGGAGTGAATTGAATTGGCTGAAGACGGGTATCTGTGATGCTGTGGAGTTCTGAGGACGCTGAGACTGGCCATCCACTTGGCTGTTCTGGCTAAAGATTGCTGTGAATGCTTCAGCCTTATCTTTTCTCGTAAGATGCTGAGCTTTCCCAAAATTGAGGATGAGGGTATTTGTGGATCCACCTCCTCCAGTGAGTTAAAACTGAAAGAACTACAGATGCTATAAATCAGGAACAAAAACAGAAGTTGCTGGAAAAGCTCAGCAGGTATGGCAGCATCTGTGAAGAAAAAAATCAGAGTTAATGTTTCAGGTCCAGTGACCCTTCCTCAGAACTGTCTCATTTGTATGGATTTGCTGTCAGTTCTGAGGAAGGGTCACCAGACCCAAAATGTTAACTCTGATCTTTTCTTCACAGATGCTGCCATACCCGCTGAGCTTTTCCAGCAACTTCTGTTTTTGTTCCTCCAGTGAATTGTTTGATTGTCCGCCACCGTTCATGACTGGATGCGACAGGACAGCAAAAAAAAATTCCAGTAGATTTGTTAAGTGTGATTTGCTTTTTGAAATCCAATCCTGGCTTTGTCCAGTCCTGTTCATGCTTTCCACATGTCCTGTCATCACATCTGTTATGAGAGCTTTTAACATTTTCCCTATGACTGACGTTTTGCTAGTGTGTTTTTTTTTGTTCAACCATTTTTCATTAGTGTAAAGGAGGTAAAGGAAGGTGAGGACATTGAATAAGTGGACCATGACTTTGTGCAGCAGCGGGTGCAACATACCAAACAGGACAGTCGGTTCAAATAGATATGAGCGAGATGAAACAACCACTCATTGCCTTGTTCCTCCCACCTCACTAACCAATCCCTACCACTGCCTGCCCGCACTCACCTATCCCCATCCCACCTACCTTCCCCAGCCCCATCTCCTCTCTCTCTATTTATTTCAGAGCCTCCTCGCCCCTCCCTCATTCCTGCTCCTCTGATGCTGCCTGGCCTGCCATGTTGCTCCAGCTCCACACTGCGTTAATCTAATATCTATCTTACTTGCGTGATTGATACCTGGTTGCTATCATGCACTAAGCACGTTTAAGACAAAAACCTTTTCTTACAAGATTACCTCATGGTTTTCCTCTACCACTTCAAGTAGGCTCTGTAGACCCAGTCAGAAAAGGGGACAATGGCAGCAATTTAGCCAATCATTTGTTGGTAAGGCATGATCATATAACATGATCATACAACAGCACGGCTAAATTAGGACTGTAAAGTTTCTAGCTTAAAGCATTTAACCTCAGTTAATATTCTACTGAAAAATTCCTTGATGTTCCAGAATAGAAAAAGTAAACTAATTATTGGATCTCCCCTCATTGAAACCCACATAGAGATGCATGTGATATGAATCCATAAATTGTCTAATTATGTGGTGTGAAACCCAAGAAGCTACAGAGATCAGCAAGAATAAAGAGCGTGTTTGTTGTTACTGTGGAGCTGTTTGGAAATTGATATTTGGTTGTGCTTCCTTAAAGCTTCTGGTTTCACCACTTATTTTGGACATGGCTGAGTGAATAATGATCTGAGGCCATTACTTTTCAATAACATTGAAGAGAATCACTTGTTTTTCTTAAACTTAACCCTTATACAGATCCGGACAATCAATTCATTGTTTTTGACATTTGTGAACATTCTTTCTATACTGTGCAAACATTCCTATTTTGGTGCTTGGCCTATTTTACATCTAACTGATGTAACATGTAATGTTCTATTGAACAAATATTCCACTATCCTAGCCTCAGCTAGACTTCCTGACAACCCATTCTTCACGTTGACTGTAACATTTTGTGATATTTGCTCTAAAATGAAACTTTCTGAGGCTGAATCAGTGTGCTCAGCTTCAGTTTTAACTTTGAATGGGAGTGCTGCATATGGGAGGGTAAGGAACCCTGCAATTCCCAGGGACACAGCAGACTGAGGTAGAACAGTTGCGCCACATTTCCATTTGAGTGAGACATTTCCTTTATTTTCTCGTTGGAAATTGAACAGCCCACCCAGCTGACTCTTGCAAATTTCTGGAAGAAAATCCTGAGGCCTTTTTAACAGATGTCTTCACTCAAGCAATTATTGCCGGATATTGGTAGGGTTGCCAGGAGCTGTCACCCTCTGACTGAAAGTGTAAAGGATCCCACTTTCGGCTGCATGATGTCTTCTTGATTCATGCTAACACTGAAATCCATACTTGGGAAAGTGTAGTTACCTCCTGAATTGTTGCCATTGGACCCTCACTAAACGAGTCAATGTCACCAGCCTGTACAGCTTTCATGGAAACCGAAACAGTTACATAGAAACGTAGAAGATAGGAGTAGGTGGAGTTCATTCAGCCCCTTTGAGCCTGCTTCACCATTCTTTACGATCATGGCAGAACGTCCAACTCAATAGCCTAAATCCTGATTTCTCCCATAACGTTTGATCCAATTCACCCAAAGTGCTATAGCTAGTTGCCTCTTGAATACGTTCAATTTATTCAATGCATTTACCATGCAAGTTCTCAGCTCGACCATTGGGGTTTAAATTGATAGCAGCTTTTGAGAATTCATATGCAATCTGCCTTCTCACAGGATCAGTGTGAGTGATGACCTCAAGTCCCAGCAGACTGTTAGCGGCACCAAGTTCTTGTTGCTCCCTGTCAGGATTTCAGTACAACTGCTGCATCACCACCCTTTCAACCAATACCTATCATGATGCCAGAGAGTCAGCTAAGCCATACTATCCCATCAGCTAACGTTCCCAGGCTTGAGCATCCCTGAGGCACAAGCATCTCATGAGTCTCAACAGTGCTATTCACTATATCTGCTGAGGCTACAAAAGGAGCATTTCATTGGTGTAGCATTGTTAACAAACCTTGCGGTCGTAAAACACAATGGGTTGATCAATTGTATGTGAAACAAATAGAACACAAGTCATCCCCAGATTTTGAACATCAATTGCAATGAGACTGCTAGCATCCATTGTCGGTACTTGTTGGAGACTGACAGAAATCTCTAGGCTCTGCACATGTCGTTAAATGTAATAATGCAGAAGTTGCTGTCAGTGATTCCCTGCTTCTCCATGGGAGACCCTGTTGAGGATCTCAAAGACTGAAATCAATTATGAATGATGCTAATGCTGAGAAGCTACCCTCTTACATAATTAGTTCCACTTTAAAATCTATTGACAAGTTCAACCTGTTGAATGAGGAATTCTGAATGAAGTTTTAACAGTGTACTAAGCGTATAATCATTGCTGATTAACCACCCTAAAAAAGGTATTTGTAGAATGTGAAATTCCGCCACAAAATTAACTCTAGTTTTTCAAAACAATACAATTTTTGAAGTTTGTTTGTGGCATTTCAGTTTCTGTTACATTCCCATGTGTTTCAACGAATGTAAAATCATATTAAAAAGTGAATAAAAATCATTCATTTTAATTTCCTGGTTTATTGTCTGTGAGAACTCTTCAACGTGATTTGCTGTTTGCTGTGTAGTTGCCAAATGAATTGAATCTCATTTCTCTCTCACCAAGCTTTGAGCCATTCAATCTCTGATCAAATATTTTCTACGCCAATTATCTCATGGATTAGGTAGTAGTTCAGAGCTGATTATATTTCTTGTTTCTATTTTTGAATGTAGCCCCTAGCTGCTTTTAGTCCTCTGTGCAACCTTTTAATTAGGCCTACCTGTATCATTGGTATCCACATGAACCAAAACAACTGGGTCCTTCCCCTCCCACTCTAAGTTCTTCTCCAGCCTGGATAAGATGTCCTTAAACATGACACTGCACAGCCCTCAGGGCTCACCCTCTCAGTTTCAGAGTACTTATCCCCCTTATTTTGCTATCCTAACTAATCTGTCCCCACTATGACTACTTTCCTTTTTACTGCCCCTTTCTGAATGGGACTCTGTACCAGAGTTCTTAGTCATCTCACACATCCATGCTGCAGTCCCTGCCCTTATCCACACAAACTGAAAAAACCTTAAACCTGCTTGACATTTGCATTGGCTAAGACTCCTCCAATGTTACATTTTAGGTTCCTAAACCTGGTTCACATGCAATCTGGTGACCCTGGTGATGTGCTAACAGTTTGGAAAACCAATGCCTTAATCGCGAAGAGCCATGCCCTTGTATCCCTGACCATGGAACAAATCAGAAGGACGTACTTAATAAGGAACAAAGTGTCTGTACCCGTTGTGGCTTCCTCTACATCGGGGAAACCAAGCGGAGGCTTGGGGACCGCTTTGCAGAACACCTGCGCTCAGT
>JAHRHZ010000021.1:23797828-23865360 GCA_024137785.1 Ginglymostoma cirratum | reverse complement strand
CCTATCTACTAACATCATCCCGCCCCCTTGACCTGTCCGTCCTCCCTGGACTGACCTATCTCCTCCCTTCCTCCCTACCCCCCTACCTACACTCACCTTTACTGGCTCCATCCCCGCCTCTTCGACTTGTCTGCCTCCTCTCCACCTATCCTCTCCTCTATCCATCCTCTATCCGCCTCCCCCTCTCTCCCTATTTATTTCAGAACCCTCTTCCCCTCCCCCATTTCTGATGAAGGGTTTAGGCCCGAAACGTCAAGATTTCCTGCTCCTATGATGCTGCTTGACCTGCTGTGTTCATCCAGCCCCATGCTTGTTATCTCGGATTCTCCAGCATCTGCAGTACCTTTTATCTCTGTCCAAATAACCTTTCCACTCACTGATGCAGTGAGGTGTCTGAAGTTGAGCCTCTCACTCATCAACTGGGATTCAATGTTCCATAAGCCATGGATCACTCTGGTGACCACCAGCTGTCACATGCAATAACAATAACACCTTACATCCTGAGATAACAAGGTGTAGAGTTGGATGAATATAGCAGGCCAGGCAGCATCAGAGAGGCAGGAAGGCTGACGTTTCGGGCCTAGACCCTGGTCCTCTGATGCTGCTTGGCCTGCTGTGTTCATCCAGCTCTACACCTCGTTATCTCAGATTGTCCAGCGTTGGCAGTTCCTACTATCTCTGAACACCTTATATCCTTGTGTTTTATTTCACAAATTAGACTTCAAGCTTAGAAATATAATTCAACTGTCAACTGTACATTATGTAGTTAAAGCTATTGGTAACTAAAGATCAAATGTATAAAACAAAGACCTGCGGATGCTGAAGATCTGAAACAAAAACAGAAATTGCTGGAGAAACTCAGCATTTTGAGTCCAGTGACTCTTCTTCAGAAAAGTTTTAAAGAAGGGTCACTGGCCTCAAAACGGTAGCTCTGCTTTCTCTTCACAGATGCTGTCAGTTCTGCTGAGTTTCTTCAGCAATTTCTGTTTATGCATTAAACATACAGTTTATCTTCAGGGTACCAGTTTAACCTATCACCACTACTTAAAGGGATAACACCTTAAAATACACCAACTAATAAATAAACCCTGTGAATGTTCATCAGCATTTAAAATACCACCTTTCCCCTCCTCTGAATTTCCATCTGCAACAAAATCCCAAGTCAGCACTATTAACTTGAAGCACTCGTAAATCAAAGCACTCTGCCCTTATCTTAATCTGTACCATTCTCTTTTCTGCAGTTTATTATTTGCCTGTGAAGTAATGTTTAGTTACTTCTTAGTTACAGTGAATGTCTTAAAATGTAAAACCTTGCTGTATAATTATTTTGAGTCAGTCACTGGAAATTGCAGAGCTCTTTTAAAAAAAATTTATTGATTCCTATGGGCGTCATAACAAGTGTGATGAAATATCCCACCTGCCCTCATGAGCACAGCTTCACAACATTTAGGAAGCTCGCTATTATTCAAGTATTTCATTCAGCATCCAAACAACGCATCATCTGCAAGATGCAATGCAGCAGTTTGCTAAGCATCTTTCGACAGCACCTCTCAAATTCAAGGCCTCTACCACCTTGAAGCACATGGGTAACAGGCACATGGGAACACCATTACCTGCTGGTTTGCCTCCAGGTCACGTAGAATAGATTTGGATTTATATCATCCCTCCTTCACTGTCACTGGGTCAAAGTCCAGAAACACCTAGGTTTCTATTGTTTTCTTGGGAGTTCCATCAGTCTTGCAGACTTGTGGCTAATATAAATAAGAGCTTGAACCTATGATGTAAGACAGATATTTCAAAATAGGTTTTCTTTTTGGAGAGCAAACTGAGAAGAAATATAATTAGCTGTGTAACTTTTGATACACAATGGAGCATAAAGATTGATTTACAGAAACCATACAGAATTAAATCTGTAAATCAAGTGAGGAAATGCTTCTCTTGCTGATCATTTGGACTAGCATCCATTCCCATAGCTGCATTGCATCACTGCTTGTACTTACTCATGTGTTGACCATCAATTTCCCATCCATTAGTTTCTTCTGTAGTTAGAGGATATGCCATTCTCACTCACAAGGGAGCTATTGGTCAATAGTTCCAAATGCCCAAATGTCTTACAAACCACTGTCATGCTTCATAGAAATCTATCATTGACTTTGATGAATAGCATGGAAAAATATATTGTACATGGATTGTTTCCAGTAGAAAAAAGTATAAAGCCCCATGTGGCTATCTTCCTTTATTACTTTTTATCTCTGTGGAAAGTGAAAAAGAAACTAAAATAGCCCTTTGCAAATCAGGTTGGCCAATCATTTACAGTGTAAGAACTGGAAAAAGAAAATACCTACTGACAAAAGAGGTTTAATTCCAGTTCACTGTATGGTCACCTTTCTGAAGTGTTATTCCTGTTTATCCATAGAAATTCTGGTAGAAGAATCGTTTACACTGCAAAAAATAAAGTTATGTTAGACAAACAAGAGATACCAACCATTAGGAACCTCACTCCCTAATCGCTGGAAATAGTCTGTGCAATTATTTCTAATTGACTGCTGTTTTAATCTAGCATTCTGGCTCTTCGCGATTAAGGCACTGGTTTTCCAAACTGTTAGCACATCACCAGGGTCACCAGAATGAGTATACAGTGGGGAGTGTATCTTCAGTGAAACTGACAGGTGGGGAATGCTTTTGTTTGAGAAATTTGAAGGTCTGCAGCCGTGTGGGAGGCCACTATTCAAATCATTTCTTCTTTTGTGGAGTGTTATTACTGTACAACAGAGTTTGCCAAGTTCCGAGTAATTTCACTTGTTTTACAATTCACTCACCTTCAGTTGTACTTTCCTGTGCTAGACCCTACCACAGTAAGGGAGCAGGTGAAGTAGCTCTGCCTGTCTCCTCTAATGTGGGACAAATGGAGAAACATTAACACCAACTACAGCAATTGCCTTCTCCTCTGCTGCTTACCCTTCGCCAGAGCAGAGGGAAAATACATCATGATCCAGCTGTAGGGAGGCAAGACTTTCAACTCACAGCCCACAGATAGATGATCAGCTCTGAGCAAAAATGATGCAGATTATCCGATGGCCAGACTACCATTTCTGTACCATAGATGGATCTGAAATCTCCCCTGCCATCTCCCAAATCATCCACAGTCCCTCCCAGTCCACCAGAAACCCCCTCCCAACACAGACCTCCTGGATCCTAAGGATCAATGCCCCCTGGCACAAGACCAGTCTTCCTTGGTTGTCCAGGCCTGAATGCCTTGCCACTCCACAGGTCTCAACCGTTCTTGGAAAATCTCCTTGGAAAATAGGCGACAGGTTGAGGTAGATGATCTGAATCGGTGCAGGCTTGGAGGGCCGAAGAGCCTGTTCCTGTGCTGTAATTTTCTTTGTTCTTCGTTCTTTGTCCTTTGTTCTATTCCCTCCCCTACTGCTAGGGCCAACCTCCACTTCCAGCATTGCCAAATCTAACAGCTCCCTTTCACCACCTGAAGCCTCTTCCCCCACCCCCCACATACCCCTGCTCTTGCTTATCCCAACCTACCCTAAAAAAAATCCATCACCTACCTGGCCCTATTTCTTCCTTGTACTTTGGCACCCTGCCCTCCTGTCACCTGACCTAGCTGAGCTGGCACCTTACTCACCTGGCACGCAGCCCTACTCATCTGTCACCCTGCTTATTCTGCATTCTAACATCAACCCAGCTGGCACCCTATTTTACAGACATGCTAACCTTACACATAGCTCATGTGCTTAAAGAGCATCTCATAGGGTCATACAGCACTGAAGCTGACTCTTAGGTCCAACACATCAATGCCAACCAAGTTTGCCTAAATAAATTTGTCCCACTTGCCTGCATTTCCCTCTAAACATTTCCTATTCATGTACCTGTCCAAATGTCTTTTAACTGTTGTAACTGTACCTGCATATACCATTTCCTTTGACAGTTCATTCCATATATGAACTACCCTCTATGCTAAAAAGTTGCTCCTGGGGTCCCTTTTAAATTTTTCTCCCCTCACTTTAAAGATATGCCCTCCAGTTTAGAACTCACCTGACCTAGGCAAAAAGACCTCTGCTATTCATCATATCTACACTTCTCACGATTTTATAAACCTCTATACGGTCACCTGTCAACTTTCTACGCTCCAGTGAAAAAAGTCCCAGCTATCCAGCCTCTCCTTATAACTCAAACCCTCTGGTCCTGATAAATCTTTTCTGAACCTTCGCCAATATAATAACATCCTTCCTATCGCAGGTTGACTAGAACTGTTTACAGTATTCCAAAAGTGGCCTCAACAACATCCTGAGAGATAGTAGGAACTGGCGATACTGGAGTCTGAGTTAACAAGGTATAGAGCTGGATGACTACAGCAGGCCAGGCAGCATTAGAGGAGCAGGAAAGCTGACGTTTTGGGTCTGGACTGTTCTTCAGAAATGGGGGAGGAGAAGGGGACTCTGAAATAAATAGAGAGAGGGGGAAGCGATGACGGAAGCAGATAGGTGGAGAGAAGACGGATAGGTCAAGGAGGTGGGGATGAGTAAAGGTGAGTGTAGGTAGGGAGTTGGGATGGGGTTTGTTCAGTTGAGGGAAGATGGACAGGTCAAGGAGGCGGGGATGAGGCTAGTAGGTAGGAGGTGGGGTTGGGGGTTGGTCAGTGAGGTGGGAGGCGCGGATAGGTGGGAGAAAAAACTGACAGGTCAAGGAGGCGGGGATGACCTGGGCTGGTCTTGGGATGAGGTTGGGGGTGGGGAGATTTTGAAGCTTGTGAAGTCCACATTGAGATCATTGGGCTGCAGTGCTCCCAAGCGAAGTATGAGGTGCTGTTCCTGCAGCCTTCAGGTGGCATTGTTGTGGCACTAGAGGAGGCCTAGGATGGACATGTCATCCAAGGAGTGGGAGGAGGAGTTGAAGTGGTTCGCGACTGGGAGGTGCAGTCGTTTGGGAACCCTTGCAGCCCAATGGTCTCAATGTGGACTTCACAAGCTTCAAAATCTCCCCACCCCTGACCTCATCCCAAGACCAGCCCAGCTCGTCCCCGCCTCCTTGACCTGTCCGTCTTTTCTCCCACTTCTCCACTCCTCCCACCTCACCGACCAACCCCCACCCCAACTTCCTACCTACTAACCTCATCCCCACCTCCTTGACCTGTCTGTCTTCTCTCCACCTATCTGCTCAAAATTTTATCCACTTTCCACCATCACCTCCCCCATCACTCTATTTATTTCAGTGTCCCCTTCCCCTCCCCCATTTCTGAAGAAGGGTCCAGACCCAAAACGTCAGCTTTCCTGCTCCTCTGATGCTGCCTGGCCTGCTGTAGTCATCCAGCTCTACACCTTGTTATCATCAACATCCCGTACAACATCAACATAATGTTCCAATTCCTACACTCAATGGGTCTGAGCAATGCAGGCAAACATCCTAAATGCCTCTTAATCCCACCCTCCACTCCCCCGCCTCTCGGTCTACCTGTAATGTAACTTTCAAAGAACTGTGTATCTGAACCCCTAAGTCTCTCTGTTTGACAGCATTATCCAGGGCCCTATCATTAATTGAATGAGTCCTAGCCTTGTTCGTTTTAACTAAATACAATACTTCGTATATCCAAATTAAACTCCATCAACTACACCTCAGCTCATTGGCCCAACTGATCTAGATCCCTTTGTAATCTTAGATAACCTTCTTGCTCATTCTCAGGAGCTGTCAACATGGCTATCTGTGACATCGGACTTTTAAATTACAGAATATGGCAACTGACTTTTGACTAAAAAGGTGGTATGGTTTGTCTCCCTGACTCTTCTGCACTATGAGGGAACTATTGGAGAGAAAACACAGCTCAACATTTCTGAAGGAGCCCTGATCAGAATCTCCTATCAGAAACGTGACAAGGAAGAAGGAACAGAGTGGCAGTCTAAACGTGATTGCCACTTCTTGGAAAATCTGGTCAAGTGTCTCAGGAGGCTCAGTTCATAACATATCGTTGCGAAGATCTGCACCCTTTTGCACTGAGACATCCTTTCCAGTGGAGAAATAGTACCTGAAGCTGATGTGATGCCTGTACTGGAGGACTGCCTCCAAAACCTCTGTCTCTCCCCAGAGCACGGTGCTCTCTTCTTCTGAAAAGAAAGAAAATCAGAAAGGCATAAGTGCAACAAATTGTGTAGAGAAGAGGGAAGGACAGTGTTTGTCAGAGTTAACTGAGGCTTGATTTGACAGGGCAATAGGATGAGAATGGGCATGAGTGTTCACATGGTGGAGTACTGATGCTTGGGAAGAGAAGATTGAATGTAGCTGAAAGAGGTAATGTTTTGCGACGTGTTATAGATGATAGCAAAGCACATGAGAGTGTTCTTCCACTCACTTTTTCATCCTCCTGAGGTCATCGAACCTTTTGCAGCACTCTCTCCAGATTGAAAGGAACTAGACCTCTTTTGCCATCTTCCTTTCTATCTATGCCTGTTTAGTTGGAGAAGTTGTCTTCTTCCTTCTGTCCTTCGAAAATATATTCTCACTGAAGCCCCTCAAATTCCATAGCAGGACTTCCAGATAAGAGTACGAAACATCTTCTCAGGTCTATCTATATTCTAATGGATCCTAGAACCTCAAAACTCCAAGTGCCGCTGAGGCTTTGTAGCCATGTCACGGTCAGTTAGAAATCCTTACTTTCACAGAATTGATGTTGTATTTTGACCTCACTGTTTCCTCAGAGAACCTTGAAGTAGGATATCATCATCAGGGCTCAGAAAAGAACCTCGGCAAAACTCATTTCTTCACCATTTGGGATCCTGGCATTGCCATTTAACAAACATGGTGGAAAATTCTTCACTTTGTTTCCACCTATTTATTGAAAATGGCTTGTGCTCAGTCTTTCACTCCTTCTCAAATGCATGTAAATGCTAAAAAAATTAACACCAAGTACCATCAAATATGTCAGCTTCCGATAGAGGTAGGAAACATGCTGATCATTTTTCAAAGTGTCTAAGGTAACATTTTGGTTGACCTTCAGCTTCCTGGTTGGAGAGCACACTGTCATCTGTCAGTTATAGTCCTGAAAACAGATGATAACTTTTTTTTTAATGTCATGATATCATTCTTATTCCCACATCTTCTGATTCCCTTTCCCACACAATAAATCTGTCACATTAGCATCATTTTACTGTTTCTCCCTTTATTTAGGTTCCTCTCAGTTCTTAACTTTAGGACGTATTCCCTCAGTAATTCTGATGCAATCTTCCTAATATTCGTACTTTTCATGGCTTTTCTCCATTATTTAATTTCCTTCTTCAATTCCCTCTCTTTCATTCCTTTGTTTAATATTCTCATTCACTTCTTTTCTAACATTCTCCTTGTATTCCTTTTTTAATAATTTCATTTTCATCACTTTTTCTTTTCCTGCATTCTCAGGCCATATCTTAATACTTCTCTCATTTTCTCTCTCATAGGAATATAAGAACAGGAGTAAGCCATTTATCCTGTTGAGTCTGTTCCACCATTCAATGGGATCTTGGCTGATCTGTGGCCTAACTCCATATACCTGCTTTTAGCCTTAATCCTTAAAATCTTTACTCCTTCAAATTAAGTATCTATATCAGATTTAAAATCCCCAACTCAAATCCCGCATTTCATATTTTCCAGTTCCAATTAATTTCATCTCATTCATTATCAATCCTATTTCTCACTTATCGCTTCATTTCTGATCCTTACCTTCCCCATTTCTCTCTTTTGTCTTGACCCTCCTTCCTGATTTTCTGCAATATATTTTCTACTTCATTTTTTCCTACCACACTTCTCTCATTTCCCCCTTAATTCCAACTTTGACATTTATTCTCACATTTCTTTCATTTCTCTCATTCACTATCTTCATTATAATCCTACCTCCTATTTTTCCACTTTTGCATTCATTCTTTTTTCCCATTCACTTTCTATCTCTTAAGTTTTCAAATTCTCTCACCACATATTATAAAGATTTTTCTTATTCAATACTTTTTGTGCATTTCAGTTTGAAGAATTATGGATACCTGGAATGTATTCATTTAAAATGGAACATTTTTTCTTCAATAAAATATTTCTTGGAAACCACATGGTTCCAGATAATTCTATCTTGCAAAAAAAAAGCCAAAGAACTGCAGATACTGGAAACCAGACTGGTAACATAGAATGCCTACAGTGGGGAAGCAGGCCATTCAGCCCTTCAGGTCCACACTGACCTTTCTGAGAACTTTCTACCCCCCTACCTATTCCTGTAACCCTGCAATCCAACCAGCCTGCACATCCCTGGTTACTACGGGCAATTTAGCATTGCCAGTCTGCCTAACCTGCACATCTTTAGACTATGCGAGGAAACCAGAGCACCCAGAAGATATGGGGAGAATGTGCAAACTCCACACAGGCAGTCACCGATGGCTGGTATCAAACATGGGTCCCTGGCTCTGCAATGCAGCAATGCTATCCACTGAGCCACTGTGTTGCCCTTATCTGTGCAGCATCTGTGGAGAGAAAGCAGAGTTAACATTTGGTTCCAGTGACCATTCCTCAGAATGCACATCTTAGTTGTTTAAACTCACTTCCAGGAATAAAATGATTGTTTTTATAACTGTGTTTAATGGCTGTCCTGTTTGAACAGTGTCTTGCAGGCTTGCAGATGGTTTTGATTTTCAGTCTGGGAAAGTCTGCTACAGAACAAACTGATTGGCTCTTATCTCCAGTTTTTGAAGCACTTCTTTGTTGAATTCAGTGTGAAACCCAATCGTGCTCTTCAAGAGAGACTGAAAGATTTCTTGAAACTATGCTTCCTGAATAAGCTGTGTGCACTAGAATTGCAGCGACAATTGCTTTGTTAGTGACATCTGTCTGCACATCCTAGAACGCCAAAAGCTGTGTGAATGTTTCACACCTCACCCTTATGTTTTGCTTTCAGTAACCAAAGCTAAACATGTTTTAATCTCAAAATGAATCACTACAGGGAGAACTCCACTTTTTTCCTTCACCTGGTGTGTGTTTTTTGCTATTTTAGAGGGGTAAATATTTATATTTTTACATTACAAGCTAAGTGTTAATCTGCTTTGAATCATTATTGAATATGTTTTGGTTTTATATACTGGTTTTATATACCAATGCTTTGTTTTTTCATAGAAGAAACATGATTGACAAAACTTGTTATTTTAAATCTAGTATACAGAAAGCAGACAACTGGCCATATTTGGAACTCAGTAAAATAATAACATTTCTGTCGTGACTTATAGAGTAGTGGAACTGAAGAAAGGCAATGTATTCCTCCCTGCTTAGTCATTACACAACCCACCATGTTCTCTTTTGTGATGAATGTTCATGTTGTATGTTATTATCTGGAAATGTGGTTCTAACGTGGGCAGAAACATGTAATAGCATTCAGTTTAATTTGGTAGTTTTCTATTGCATGTGTTAACATAAGAAGACATTGTTCTTGTTCCATTATTGATTTGTTCTGAAAGCAGCACAGGGGTTTCTGAAGTTTGGTGATACCTCCATTTTTAATGAGGAATATTGCTTTGGCGCAGAACGTGAAGGGAGAAGTTCAGTACATTAGGAATAAGACCAGGAGAGAAAAAAGAAAACTACTGTTGTCTAGCAACAAGGTGTTTTATGACACAGTGAGACAGAAAGACAGAACCATCACAAAGATCAGCAGAATGTGTAAGTTCCTTTTAAATCATTCAGTTAGAAAATGCCTGTAACAGCAACAGTGCAGCTCAGCAGTCTGCGAAACAGTTAGTGCAGAAGAAAACAAGTCCTGAGTTGCTTTAAGTCAGTAACAGAAATGCTCTGGAAGCAGAAAGCAATGGAAGATGAGTTTAAGGAACCCATGTTATTAAATATGCGAGCTGTATTTGAGTTGTGTTCACATTTTATTTAAGGTTTTCAGAAATAAACATTGCCTAAACATATTTCATTGTGTGAAGGCAGAAATATGCTGAAAAGAAACCAATTACAGTGATGCCAACAGAGCAAAGAATTTTAATGCGGAACAGCATAACTCTTCACTGATATTTGACAATTAGTAAAGTTGCTATTGTAAAAGTGTTGAATCTTTATTTGTAATGAGATTGTTTCAAATAGTTCTTGTACTGAGTAAAGTAGTTTATGTTTTTTGTGTGTAATTAAACATCTATGTCTGCTTGTTGGCTGTGGTTTGTCGAGCTAGACGTCACACTAGGATCTGACTTATTCAGCATGCCATTAGCTGGATGGTAACAGTTTTAGTTTCCCCTCTTCCTGTGTCCCCATTTTTGTGTACAGTACTCACTTTCTCAGTCTCTCCATTTCATCACATCCCCTTTCTCTTTCTGTTTTTCCCCTTAAATACATGTCCCAGTATCTCTCTCTCTAGATCACGCATGTGTTCTTTGATTCACCCATAGAACCATAGAAATGAAACAGCACAGAAGGTGTCCATTCAGCCAGTCTTGTCCATATTGACCCAGACCTCTTTCCTCTTTGTCCATGACTGTTTAGTTGTAGTCCACGTGATCTCATTTGGCTTGCACAATTAAAAAGGCAAGATTTTGTTTCATACATCAAACATCTCCATTCCATGTAATACTATTTAGTTTATCAACTTAATCAAAATGATTATTCAAGAAAATGAATGAATGTTAGGTTACCTGAAGTAATGCTGTGATTTGCACAAAACAGACAAAAAAGGTGGAAAGCGTCAATTTGTCAAGCAATACCATTTTTTCACTTTTTATCTGTCACATCATAATTTTATTTTGCCATGGATCATTTTCCCTTTGTTATTTAAAGTTTCACCTTCACCCTTTTCCAGCTCTTTTCCTTCTGTTCATCTCCTGTCTTTTCTCTAGTCCTACATTTCCCTAAAAGTTATTTTATTCTCAACAGCATTCTCTGTTTTTATATCAGATTTCCAGTATCCATAGTACTTCGCTTTTGTTTTTTATGGTTTTTATGTGCCCATTTCTGAATGATTTTTGCTAAGGTTATACAATAGTTTCAACAATGAGAATTTAAGAATATTTAGATCATCATTTTTAAATAAACTAATATCAAATTTATGATTATATATTAGCAAAATGGAATTGCTCAACTATTCTCACTTTCAGCAATTATAAATATTTTTGTCTGTCATTTCTATGAATGGGATTCTCAATCACAGAATATTCTGGAGTTCCATGCATTTCTAGCAGACCTCACATCTTCTGTTTTAATTTGAAATTCCCTTCACCTGTAAGCATTAGCTTTGCCAAATTGCTGTTTGTCATTAAATGTGCCTTGATTAAGATGTTCAAACTTTACAAAAAACAGCTCTGATTTTGCCAAGGCATGGGCATAATTCAAACCTTAGCTACCATTCAAATCTTTGACCTCTTACCAGTTTCTCTAGACATATAACAAGATTGTACAAAGAGATTTTTTTAGTACAAATTAAAGTGCATGGAATTGGAGGCAAACTTGCTTTGGGAATGTTCTGCTGCCTTGAGCAGTGGGCAATAGTGAGACAGTTGGGAAAATACAAGAAGAGTGAAATAATCGGATTCCTGACTTCAAGAAGAAATTCTCCAATTTTCACTGTAAGATTTAAATTGTAACCTTACAATCTTGGCAATGCATCAACTACTTTATTTCCATGCATTTGCATCTCATTATTAGTTAGTATCTCCTCATTTCTATGCAATTCCCTATTCTCCCATCCTTCCAAGAAACCGGATGATTCCAATTTGCAACATCGAAGTCTGAGCAGTTACCCATCAACTCAGCTCACTGTTTGCTTCTTTGGGCCTTTGTTCTCACCATTATTCCCTCACATTCACCATGGACACCATCCTCTTCCAGCCTTCCTCCATGCAAGTGAGCATCACCAGCTCAACAGCTTCAACAGATCATAATTGCTATCAGGCTGATTCACAAACCACTTCATCCCTTTAGGAATTCATTTTGGCACAGATGGACATTTATTTCTTGCATGCATCTTTCAGAATGTTTTACGCACAGGATACATATTCATCTCATGCAATTACACATGCTGCCATGTTATGGCTTTTAGCTTACCTTCCTAGCTGTCACTCACTTTGTACTTTCTTGGAGACTGTCGCCGTCTCAAGCTTGCATTATTTCTTAGTGCTCTTCTGTCATAACTTACAGCCCACAACTTTTCAGGCATGCTTTGCTGAGAGACAGGCAGGCAGCCTATTACCTTCCAGACCAATGAACAGTCAAGGGGATAGATATGTTACTGCATGGCACTAAGCTATATCAATAGCATATCTGCAGTGTGTGCAGCATGTACTTCGACTAAATGGCCATGCCCAAAAGTAAAGCAGATTAGTCGTCAGTGGACTGAAAGGCAACAATGATCACTCAGATGGTGTCTGGCACACTCAGCTAGGAGCATGTCAAATCTCAGTCCAGGGTGTTGGCCACAGTCAGCCAGGCTCTTGGGCTGACCAGAGTCAGAGGATCAATGTCTTTACAGAACAGCAATCGGGCCATGGTCAATCCTGCATGGATCAGTCCAATACAACTGGTGTAAAGGTCTGATATGGCAGTCAGGATGCTGTGGAGTCACCTGGTCCAGGAACTGAGCCATGCTTTGTTTGGGCTATCCTCCCAAATCAGTCTGAGTAAGATGGGTTTGAGTATTAATGATCAGGGGGCTTAGCGATGACAATTTCTGTCGTCCTGGGAAAGTAGGAAGCTCAAATCTGGAGTTGGACTTCGTTGGGCTGAGAATGATAGTAATGAATGGGGACAATTCAAGATAGGAAGGTGGTGTTTCACAAAGCATAGGAGGGGATACAAAGGTTCAGCAGGGTTGGGTGGTGGGTGGTTTTGGGGGCATGGTGCTTTGTTCTTACAATCATCTCAACCTCAATGTGAGGAGATGAAGAGAGTTTATGGTTAACAAGAGTGTAGCCATTTGCAAAGGTTAGGCTCAGAGTATAAATAGGAAATACTGACATTAAAATAAAGCGACTGAATCTAAATCAGGCAAGGCTGAAAGGTCATTGGAGGCATAATGACAGGAAGATAAAATGGAACATGAAGGATGGGGTGTCCTCATGAATCTAGTGGGGAGACTGCAGCTCACTTGTGAGGACATGAAGTTGAAACATTCCCACAATACATCAAGCTCAATTGTGCAATAATGAGACAAATTGGCTGCCATCACATTTTCACGCAGTCAGACACATGCATGCTGGTGCAAGCCACATACCTACAGGTTGGTGAAGTCATCCATCCTTTGAGCAAGTTTACAGACTGTCTTTGACTAGGCTGCCTGTTTAGCTTCCCTAATGGCCAAGATTATGAAATCACCTTCTGGCAGAGGCTGAGCAGTTGCTTGGTTTCCGTAATCCTATGAGTGCCACTGATCTAATGTCGTTCTTCCACAGTCAGCTGTGGTCTCATGTCAGTGATGTATTCACCGTATTGTGAATCTGATTCTAATCTGGAAAGAGAACCTACAGAGGTAAAAGTAGGAAGTGCAGTTGAAATGCATCCCCTGAGGCTTGAAAGGATTCTTCCTCAGATCTGAGTTAACAAAGTGTCATGGACGACTGTGTGAGATAAGTACCATTGTCATGGTGGACTGCCTTCTAAGAATCCCAAAAAAGAAAGCACCTTGCCAATAAATGGGAAATTTCTGCCCAATGAAAAATTTCTTGCCGGACTGAAAAAAGGGACTAATAGATTGTTGGTTTTAACATTAAGTTTTGAAATACAATGGGGTAAAAGTGATGTTACAGCTGTGCGGAGCTCTGTTTAGACTCTAACTGTCATTCAGCATTCAGTTCTGGAAACTGTATTTCAGTGAAAATATATTAGCCTTGGAAACAGTGTTGCACAGTTTCATTACATTGATGCTTGCACTAAAAGCATAAAATTATGAGGAAACATTGCAGAAACTAAGCTTCTACTCCCTTGCACATAGAAGATTGAATAATCTAATGTTTAAAATGCTCACAGAAGATGATAACGCTGAAAGAGAGAACGTATTTCTTCTGATGGAGGAGTCTTAGATAAAAGTGGATACCCTTAAAATCATTGAAACACCATTAAGTTGTGATTTTAAAAAATACTTCTTCATACCAAAGATATCAGAAATTTGTAACTTTCTTCTCCAAAACATTGAGGTCAAATGAAAGCATCAAAACCGAGACTGACAGATGCTTTTTTAGGTACAGATATTAACGATAAGGTAGAGTTAAGTTGCAGATCAACCATAGTCTAAATGAACAATGGAATAGGTTCAAGGAGCTCATTTCTTTAAATTTCTACAGCTATTCACAATCAGTTTGCGTTTCTGAACTTAAAAAGAGAGTGTATTCTTCCATTTTGTAACATGCTAAATCATATCTTCAACATATTTTTATAAAATGACAAACGCAGGCTGGAATGGAACGAGAAAACATTAGAAGGACAATATTCTATTGCAACAATTTGAAAACCATGGGTGTTCTAAATCACAGCCATGTCAGTCTCAATAATTTTCAAGAGCAGTGCATTAGATTTTATAAAAACTCAGAATTATTCCTTTCAGAAGTGAAGAATGAACTTAAATGTGATTAATCTGCATTAAAGAATGAGCATGGGAGAAAAATAGTTAGCCCTACCTCTGGTTAGTCTTGTGTATAGTCTGTGTACATCACCCCTTGCATTTCTCGTGTAGTTTCCCTCTAAGCAGGTATACTTCTTGCTGGGGGCATGTTAAATAAAACAGATGAGAGTTCTGATGAATGCTACCATCCCACCTGTCTCTCCTCCTCTGGTGATGCTTGTACATTGGATGTCAGGTGGTGAGGAGGTGGAGGTGGAAACTTGGTTAAGGGAAAGCACAAGAAATAGTTGCCTCCTTCTCTGGATGAATTGTTCCAGGCTTTAAAGCAGGACGCCTCAGAGGAATTGTTTCACATTTCAGTTTCTAGCTGTTCCTGTAATACTTAGCCTGTCTCCCTAGACACTAGACCCAGAAATTTCAGATCCAGTATGATCAATAAATTAAACACTTTGGTTGATGTGATAGTGAAAAGGAATAGGAAAATAAATTCCTTGTATATTTCATAACTGAAAAGACCAATTTAATTTTTGAGAAATGTGATACAAATATTACAGAAAGTTATGATTATAGTTTGTTGCATCTGATTTTATCCCTTGTAAATCAATACTTCAGACATCACAATTCAGTATGGGGCAAGGCATGTGAACAAAACGTTTAAAACAGCCACGTGATTTACTGAGACAGTTATAAATGGTGTTAAGCAGATGCAGGAAATATTTACTATAGCAGTCTTATTGAGAAATCCAACTAGTAATTGATTTTGTTTATGGATGTATCTAGTTCTTTATCTGTCCCTAACAGATTTTACTCAGTAACCTTTGTTCCATTATCATTATCTGCACAATACTGTGGCAGTATCCTGCATCTGTCATGCCTGGTAATGTTTTGCAGCTTGTTGAAATTTCTCAGTGATCAGAGTTTCACAATAAGGAACAAACTAACAGCTGATTCCAGTCATGTTATATATTATCATTTGAAATTGTAGCCCTTGTTTTATGAGGTTGATGGAATTTGATTTGGTTTGATTTGGTTTGATTGGTTTTATTGTCGCGAGTGCTGAAATACAGTGGAAAGCTTTGTTTACAAGTGGTACAGGCAGATCACAGCAAGCAAAGGATGTACAGATCAAAAAGACTGAGAGGCATACAGGTTACCTTACAGGTTACATTATTAGAGCCTAGAATCCATTCCTCAGTCTGATAACGGCCAGAAAGAAGCTGCTCCTGAACCTGCTTGCATGTGTGATCAGGCTTCTATATCTTCTGCCTGATGGAAGAGGTTGTAGGAGATCATTACCAGGGTGCGATGGGTCTTTGATGATATTTGCTGCCTTTCTGCAGCAGTGAGCCATGTAATTAGAATCCATGAATGGAAGGTTGGCTTTCGTGATGGCCTGGGCTGTGCACATCACCTCCTGTAGTTTCTCACAGTCCTGGGCAGAGCAGTTGCCATACCAGGCCGTTATACACTCAGACAGTATACTTTCAATGGTGCATCTGTAGAAGTTGGTGAGGGACCTTACGGACATGCCAAATTTCCTGAACTGCCTGAGGAAGAAGACGTATTGTTGTGCCTTCTTGACTGTCGCATTTACGTGGGAAGTCCAGGACAGGTCATCAGTTATCATCACTCCAAGCAATTTGATGCTCTTCACCCTCTCAGCCTCAGTTCCACTGATGTAGATGGGGGCGTGTTCTCCTCCTTTCTTTCTGAAGTCGATGATCAGTTCTTTAGTTTTGCTGATGTTGAGAGACAGATTATTTTCATTGCACCACATCACCAAGTCCTCTCTCTCACTTCTGTATTTTGACTCATCATTGTTAGATATCCGTCCCACTACGATAGTGTCATTGGCGAACTTGTAGATAATGTTTGTTCAGAATTTGGCAACAGAGTCCTAAATGTACAGGGAGTACAGTAAGGGGCTGAGGACACATCCTTTGTTGGGGGGGCTCCATTGTTATTATGGAGGAGGTGCAGTTACCTTTCCTCATTGATTGTGGGCTATGGATCAGAAAGCTCAGTTGCAGACGGCTGCGCTGAGACCAAGGTCATGCAGTTTTGAGATCAGTCTGGAGGGGATAATTGTGTTGAAGGCAGAGATGTAGTCAATGAGAAGGAGTCCGATTTAGTTGTCATTGTTGTCCAGATGTTTCAAGGATGAACGCAGGGTTAGGGAAATGGCATCCTCTGTGGACCTGTTATGTCGGTGGACAAACTGTAGGGGATTGAGGTAGGTTGAAAGACTGGAGATGATATGGGCCACGACTGGCCTCTCGAAGAACTTCATGATTATTGCAGGTAATGGTTGGGTCTGGCCCAATTCTAGTCCACCAGACACTGAGATAGCTACCTTCGTGATCACAACTATGTGAATAATTACAAATATTTCCGGTCGAGCTTTGGTCTAACTCTAAAATTATCAAAAATAAATGAGATTTGTCTAGCATCTCAATGAAAGGTATGCCTATTTAACTATATCTGTGAAAATATTACTTCAGCTCTTACAAATCTCAAAGCAGCTTTTAAATACTGGGTGTGGAGGGAAACGCCATTTTAAAAAAAAAAGCATAGGCTAAGGCATGAATTTGGAAGTATGAGCAAGTGATGGAACTGTGCCACACCTAACTTCTTGTCAGAGTGTGGGTAAACTGGTAGCACTGCTACCTGAGGTAGATATAAGGAAGGTTGATCTATCTGATACATCAGAGCACCTCCCATAGGACAGCAGTGCATCCAGTCCATCTGAAGGCTGCAGGGCTTGATGATCTGCATGGTACATGGGAACCATCTAATACACTTGGAAACTTTGGCATTTGATAAAAATGTGAATAAATAAATACTATGTACCCATTCATGTTGATAGTATTGCTAACACTGGTTTCCTTGCAAACAAGGTCTCTGTGGGCTATTCAATGATCTTTGTGTGGCTGACTGATTAATTTGATCTTTGACATACATGGCAGCTCAGAAAATTCCTAATAGAATAAAGGTTTAATGCATGTCCACCTGAAGAATTGTCCATTTAGTACAGATTTTGGAAAGTCATCCTCCAAGAGTTGGCAAAGCTCTCTGGGAAGCCCTTTGTGAAGGTAATTTCTCTCCCATGGTTAGAATAGATTGTCTGAGTTACTATTTTCCCTGAGCAAAAGAAAGGCGCATTGTGTTTTATCTGAGGTACTGTTGCACCTCCTTCTCTTCTCCCCTCAGAAATGGTTACCATAAAGGAATTTCGGTTCTGGCCACTTTGTTTGCAACATATTAAATTGAAGCAAGGCAGTTGTATTACTTAATTTGAAAATAAAAGTCTTGCAAAAACTAGAAAAAGATAACAGTAACAAAAGTAGCTGCAGCAATGAAAATATTGATGGAACTCCTTGGTGAGATTTTCTTTAATTACAAATGAGCTTGTCAATCAAACTAAAGGAGTGATGCTCCTATTTATGAGCTACTAATTGACCAAGATTGCCTTGGTAGTTTCAGTTGGATAACTCTTTCAAAGACCTGGCCTGGACGTGGTGTGCCAAACGGCTGTGTTTTCCGTGATTCTATAAAGCAAAAAGCAGAAAAAAAGAGATATGTAGTTTATCATATATGCCGCTATTTAACTACTTTGTTATAAAAGAACCATGAAAACATACAGTGCAGTTATTCAATTATTTCCACCTTCTGTTCTTTCCCATCAAACAAACATTCAATTTCCTTTTGAAAGTTACTGTTGAATGTACTTCCACTGCCCTTTCTGGCAGCGCATTCTAGATCATTATATCTTGTTGAGTAAAGAAAAAGAATCTGCTCATCTACCCACTGATACTTAGACAACATCATAAATCTATGTCCTATCCAAGTGGAAAATCAATTATGTCAAGGATTAAGGAATAGAAAAGAGCAAAGTAATGTACTGATATTAACCTGAAATACCAACACTTGGACAAAATAAAGTTCAGCTAACACAGTTTAAAAAGAGTTTGCTTGCATGCACTTCACAGGTTTACAGTTTTTATGGCATCAGTTTCCACACAAAGTAAAGGAATTCATAAAAGGAAAGCACGGGAACGTAGAGGATGTAACATGATTCACTTTGAACAATAAAGTTGCAAATAACAAATTATTTGGTTTTATTAGAAATACTTTGTTAAAAGCAGTTTAGGTCATTCTGCGATCAAGTCCAGCCAATTCACTGCGAATGAATTCATCAGCATTCTGGCTTCATGGAAACTTTCATCTGGTGATGACAGCTTCTTTCTAAATGCAGTCTTCCGCCTGGCCAAATATTTATCCACTTGCCCCACCGACACCTTCGCAATGGAAGTGTTCTTCTCAATTAGCAAATCATATCTTGGTCAGTGTTCCCTACTCCTCAGCCGCTTCTCCTCCTTTTTACATCTCACTTTGTTCCATCCCCTCACTTGTCATTTAAAATCTTCTTTCACTACCATCCATCAATGTATCACAAAAATATTCTCAATGAGCTGTCAATATTGCTTTCCTGCTCTTTCAATGGTCTCCATTGTTAAGCCTTTCCCGATCTTTGTAATATTCCCTAGTACAACAGCCCTCAGGATATCTGTCTATTATGAACCCCATGGACACCAATAATTTTTCAGATATTAATTTCCTAATGACCAATAGACATTATCTAACAGAGAAGATTTTATTATTTAAGATTTTATTGAAACCATCTTAAAAATCAACACAAATCATCACTACCTAAATTGCATAGAACCAGAGAAAAGATATTTTCACTCTAATTAACCAACACTATCTTGCAATTCCTTCTGTTGTGTACATGATATAAAAGCAAAACTAAATGGTCCAGTCCCAAATATTCCCAGCTTCTTTTGGATGCAAACATCTCCTTGCCCCCTGAAAGGGTCTAGCAAACCATTACAATGCGTAGTGTCCCACAGAATTGTCAAGCAACAGCCTGCCACATTAAATTCCCACAGAATGGGAATGTCCTTTTCCACTGATAGGTCAAATTCACTAGAGGAGGCAGCACAGTGGTATTCAATCAGAAAGAAGTTGCCACATTTACTGTGAACTCCATGAAGTCTTGATAGAGGTGTACAAAATGATCAGAGGTATAGATAGAGTAGACAGCCAGAGACTTTTTCCTAGGGTGGAGGTAGCTTTTACAAGGGGACATAGTTTTAAAGTGAAAGGAGGTAGATATAGGGGAAACATCAGAGGTAGGTTCTTTACACAGAGAGTGGTAGGGGCATGAAATGCATTGACGGAGAGGGTAGTGGAGTCGGCCTCATTACGGGCATTTAAGTGGCTATTAGATAGGCATATGGATGATAGTATAAGGTAGTGGTGGAGGTTAGATAGACCTTAGGTTTAGGGTAAAGGTTCAGCACAACATTGTGGGCCGAAGGGCCTGTACTGTGCTATACTGTTCTATGTTCTATGTTCTATGTTCTAAGTCACACAGCATCAGGCCAAATATGGACAAATAAGCCTCCTTTTGATCACCAACACCTTAGCCAATGAATCAGTGCTCCTCCATTTTGAATGCCAATTGGAAGAAGCACTAAGGGTGGCAATTTCATAGAATATACCAAGTTGAGGAGTGGGGTGGGGGAATGATAATGTACATTACTACTATTGACAGAGCTGACTGAATAAACCAGGAATCCTGGAACTCCATCCCTAACAGCACCATTGGTGTATGTGCACCAAATTGATTGCAGTGGTTCAAAAAGGCAGCTCACCACTTTCTCAAAGGCTGTTAGGGATGGGCAATAAATGCTGGTCCAGCCAGCAAAGGCCACATCCTTTGAATGAAGGAAAGGATATAAATGCTAGACCTGGTATGAGGTGGGTGCTGAGGGAACAAACAGGACACCAAAAACAATCTTCCTTATAACTGGCAATGTCCTTCACTGCTGCCACCCTTTTATAATGTCGTATATAACCTGGGTTATCTGGGATAGATTTGTCACCTTCATTCCTTCTTTCTGATTAGTTTTGATAACTGGTCCCAGGTATGGAAGATGCCTACTTGATGAATTCAGCAGAAAATAGACTCAATCTTGATGAATAAGAAATAGATTTGTTGCATATCACTTAGTATCTGGTTGCATTACATCTAAGATACATGCTTGACTCATAGGAGGCATCAGGCTTACATGTAAACACACATTAATACTTTAGCTACGTGCTATTGACGCAAGGTACAATCATTGAAGCACACTCTGGAGAATGGTTAGTTCTTCCAGGATTAGTCCTTTATACCGTAATAGACAGGTATTATTTTGTAATGTCAGTTATCTGTTAACCCTTTCAGATCCAAACTGTCTGATACAATGGTCTTCACAAATCTACCTGTCACAGATGTATCTGTCGAAGACAATTTTGATAGGAGTGACCACCTTGTGGAGTCCTTGTGGAGGCAAAGTCCTATCTTCACTTTGAGGGTACCCTCTATTGTGTTGTGTGGCAGTATATCCTAATTAGGACAGATTTTAAATAGATTTAACATCTCAAAACTTGGAATCCATGAGATGCTGTGGGGTCTCAGCAGCTGCAGAATTGTCTTCAGCCACAATCTGTAACCTTACAGCCTGGTATAGCTTTCACTCACCGTTACCATCGAGTTAGGGGATCAACTTCATTTCAATGCAGAGTGCAGGTGGGCATGCCATGAGCATGCCATTAGCTCAGTTGTGGTCCAGTACAGACACATCTAAAAATGAAGTGTCAGTCTGGCGAAGCTACAACAGTCCTTTAAAGCAGTTTTAAGTCCTTAGAGTACTTGAGGTGTCAGATTTTTAACCTGAGACCATAGTCATTTCATTGTTGACTGGCATCCTCAGCAATGAAAAAGTTTGTAAATATCTTTTGAGTGCTCAGTAAACATTTTTTTCCAATCTGCTTTTACCTTGTGCATGACCTTCTAAGATGATCAAGAAAGTAGGCAGAGAAAAAGGCAGTGTCTTCAAATTCTTACAAATCCATTTTCCTTTTGTCTACTGTTGCTGAAAAGTAGCTGTTGAAATAGGGTTCATTTTCAGATTCCTAATCCAGATAACCTGCATGCCACCTTTCATATACAATTTGTGAAATTTCCACACACGTGTGAATTATATCAGGAGAAACAATTACCTGGTTTAGATAAAATGATAATTTCTGCCTGGCTAGTTTTGCTAATTTGATATGGGTCTTCCGGAATTAGCTCAGTTGTGGTCCAGTGATCACAACTGCCATTTCAGATCTGTATTTGTCCTTTTTAAAACCATTTTAATCTGTGCAAGGTCAATATTAAAATCAGATAATGGAAGTTAAAATTTGTCCGTTTATATTTACCAATATCAAAGCAATTCTGGAATACTTGTCCTTCAGTCTTAGCTGCACTCCCAACTAACTTGTTCCAGTGTGGCTTCAACATTTTATTTACACAGCAAAATTTAAAATTGTCCAAATATGTTCTGACCACAGAAAGCAGGTCAAATCCAACACATCAAATTACTGCTCTCTCAATCATCCGCAAAGCAATGGAAAGTATCATCAAATGTGCTGTCAAGCTACACTTGCTCATCAATACCTTACTCAGTGATGCTCAGCTTAGGTTCCATCAGGACCATTCAGTTCCTGACTTCATTACGGCTTTGGTCCAAAGTTGACAAAAAACCAAATTCCAGAAATGAGGTGACAGTGATGACACATGACATTAACTCAGCATTTGACCATGTTTGGCATTAAGGAGCCCAAGCAAAACTGGAGGCAATGGGAGTAAAGGGAGCAAAGGGAAACTCTGTACTGGTTGATCTCAAATGTAGTTCAAAGAAAGATAGTTGTGGTTGATGGAGGTCAATCATCTCAGTCCAATGACATCACTGTAAGAGTTCCTTAAGGTAGTGTCTTGACCCAATCATCTTCAGCTGTTTCAGTGGCCTTCTCTTCATCATAAAGTCAGAAATGAGACTGTTAAGGATGTTTACACAATGCACAGCACCAGTTGCTCCTCCTCAGATACTGAAGTAGCTGTGTCATATACAGCAAGACCTGGAGAAGTCTTGAGCTTATTTTTGGTAATTAACATTTGTGCCATACATATTCCAGGCAATGACCATCATTGACAAATGAGAATCTAAACATCCCTCATTGACATACAATGGTGCTACTAATGACAAATCCCCAGTTGCCAATATCCTGTGGATTACTATTGGCCAGAGTCTGAACTGAACCAGTCATATAAAACACCGTCACTGCAAGTGCAGGGCTGAGGCTATGGAATATACTGTGATTAACTCAATGCCTGTCTCACCAAAGCCAGACAACTGTCTATAAGGTAGTAGTCAGGAGGGTGATGGAGTAGTTTCCACTTATGTGGATGAGTGCAGTTTCAATGATATTCAAGAAGATTAACATCATCTAGAATAAAGCAATCCACCCACCACATTCAACATTCACTCTCTTCACCAATGATGCACATTGATAGCAGTTGCACCATTGGCATGATAAACTGCAGCATTTCACCAAGGCTCCTCACAGCATCTTCAAAACCAACAATATTCACCAACTAGGAGGACAAGTGAAGCACATAAGTGGGAACTGTACTATCTGTAATTTTTCTCCAAGACTCTCACCATCCTGACATGAAAAGATATTAATATTGCTTCACTATTGCTGGGTCAGAATCCTGCACCTCCCACACTTACAACTCTGTAGGTGAACCAGTGCAGTGGTTCAAGGAAACACTAATACCTTAACAAGAGCAATTAGGGAAGAACAATAAATGCTGACCTAGCTAACGACACCCATAAGCTATGAACTAATAACTATTAATCACTGAGAAATATCTCTGCTATTTATTATGCTGGTTCACTTTCAACTTTCTACTATCTAAAGACATTGAGTTATCTGATGTAATTGGAGGTGATGTTTTGTGATATGAAATCAATAACATAATTTATGGTATCTGTCTTTCGATGTGAAGACTAAAACAGTACTGTAAGTGCAGTCTCACTAAAGCCCTGTACAATTAAAACAAGATTTCCTTATTGTCATACTGTAATCCTCTTGCAAAAAAGGCCAACATACATTTTGTCTTTGTAACTTCTTATTGTATTTGTACGCTAACTTCTTATGTTCCTTATAGTACACCAAGCCTCTCTGAAAACCACCATTCAGACATTTCACATCTTTTAAAAAATATCCGATCTGTGCAGCTTACCAAAGTGAATAATCTCACCTTTCTCACATTATACAACATCTGCCATTGGGCTGCACACTTACAATCTGTCTAAATCTCTTCATAGCCACTTTCTATCCCCCTCACAGCTTACATTATTCTCCATTGTCAGCAACTGTAGATACATTGCATTCTCTGTCTGTTGGTCAAAATTGTCAATATGACGCCATTGTTACAAATTAAATTTAGGAATTTAACTTTAAAATATCAAGTTCCTAGGATCTGGAAAGGGTGGTGTAAGTAAATTGCATCGTATTTTTAAGTGGGGGCATGGAAATAGGGAAGAGGAGTCGTCCTGTGTTGTGAAAGTATGTAATGCTATCAGAATGTTCAGATCATAGAATTTTACATTGGAATTTATGCAATATGTCTGAGTTCCTGATATAGTAAATGATTGAAGATGGAACTATTGTTTTTTTGGCAAAGGTAATGTTTTCTGAAAATCTCAGCGTTTGAATGAGGTTGATTGGGTGGCATGGCAGCTCTATTGTTAGCACTGCTGCCTCACAGCACGAGGGACTTGGGTTTGATTCCAGCCTTGGGTGACTGTGTGGGGTTTGTATGTTCTACCTGTGCCTGTGTTGGTTTCCTCCCACAGACCAAAGATGTGCAGGTAATGTGCATTGGCCATGCTAAATTGCGCCTTAATGTGTAAGCTAGGTGGATTAGCCTGGTAAATGTAGGGTTGCAGAAATAGGATGGGGGTGGTTTCTGGTTGTGGGTGGATTGCTCTTTGGAGAGTCGGTGCACACGCAATGGGATAAAAGGGCCTCTTTCTGCACTGTAGTGATTCTATGATTATTAATTTTGTGGCGTTGTAACTAATTCTGTGATGCATTTTTGAACATTTTATTCCAAGACACACACGGTGCCAAAGGCAATTCAATATTCAAACATACCTTTGCAAATATCTATTTGAACAGATTATCCTCATCTCTTGATAGTCAATATAGGTCTGAAGTATTTAACATGATACTGAGTAGTAAATTATAATTATATAATATGTTGAGGCATGGGCAGCTGAGAAAAGTTTTCTTTCATGAACAAATTCATGCTTCAATTTGAATGGAATAAAATATGTAAGAATAGGTTGCTGAGAATGTCCCTCCCAACAAATAATGGTGTTTATAAATGCCTAAGTTACTTGCCTTTTGCAAAACATCAGATATTTTCTTTGAAGGCCTTATAAATGATCACACAAACCTGTTCAACATGATGGTGCCATAATGGCAGCCTTCAGCAATGTGAGCAATTATCAGTGTTTCCGTTGTACCAATCCATACAATCTGTATAAAGTGTCAGCAACAAACACCAGGCAAGTTAATATATATCAATCAAAATCTAATAACTTGACAGACTGAGAATTCTCAAAGTCAGAAGGATCTTGCTAGGCTTCAAAACTAAAGACTGTAGGTGTTGTGGTAAGCAATGCATAATAAATCATTAAGTGTAAGAAAATGCTTAAATGAATGGCAGAACAGCCTTTGAAAGTAATCCTCACCCAAAGCAATTTAAGCAGTCAGTTTAGTGTCAAATGAAGATTGTAATCTGAACTATTTAGATGGGAGAAAAAAATCCATTTACATCAAAGTGAAATTAGTCAGTCAGAGCTCAGTACTGCTCCAGAGATGTTATATTTGCTGGTGCAGAAATGGCTTCAGTTTCATATTTGACATTAACCAAAGGAATGGTCATGATCAAACTGAACTAAAAAGTAGGAAGAAGGGATGATCTGATAAAAAAAAGATCTGCATACACTGGAGGTTACAATATCACATATTGACATCATTACCACAGTGGTATTGGCCCTGTCCATCCGCAGTTCAGCAGGTGGAGGTGAACTTTCATCATTGAGGCCAAGTGATTGACTCATGGGATAATCCTCTGAAATGCAATTTGGGACACAGCGGTCGATCTATATTATCAATATTCTCGTTACATTTCAATATTTAAATTAAAAGACCACTTGTCAAATATCTCATCCATGTGGCACTTTATACTGTCAGCATGAATCTTCCCCTTCCAATAGTTGATGGAATTGAGTGAGATTTGTGACCATCAACCTGGTTGCCCAGTTAAAACAGAGATAACATGGATAACAGGGGGAGCCTGTGGAATCCTTTATTACAGAGGGCTGTTGAGCGGCATAAATAAGTATATATAAAGCTGAGATGGGCAGATTTTAAATCATTAAGAGAATCAAAGGTTATGGGGAAAAGGCAGGAAAGTGGAGTTGAGGAAATACCAGGTCAGCCATGATCTAATTTGATGGGCACATCAGATTTAGTGGACTGAACAGCCTACTTCTCCTACAGTCATAGTCTATTGGTCCAGAACTATTAATTGGAATTAAATTCACGGTGGGATTAGAATTCTTTGTTCCCGCAGCATCAGCATTAGGCTCAGAGTTACCTATCTGGTAATACTGCTGCACCACTATGTCCCCCACGTAAATAGTTGAGCTTCAAGATATTTCCAAGTTATAATGGATTTGGGAATCCAGATGATAGAAAATTGGCATTTCTACTTAGATAATAAGGCCTATATGATTCAATTTACCAGGTTTGAGATGTGAAGGGCCCCTAAGAAGCTATTGTAAGATCAATTTGCAGGTTTTCCTTAACATCACTGAGCTTCACAGATGCAGTCAGTCAATCTTCAAGAATCTGAGCCAGAGAAGAAAGATAATCCGCTCGATTTTCTATAGTTCACCATGAAGGATGTGAGTGGGATTTCATACTTTGATTGAAAGCACCAGCTTTAAAAAAGTTTAAACAAAATTGTAAGATTAACCTACCTTTGAATGCAAGGAAAGATCTCCAAGACATCCAACACCAAGAAAGTCCACTCAGGGATTGAAGTTATCCAGCTAGAAAAGGACAAATGAGCTGAGAAGAGTTTTAGAGTATTCCTGGATAATGAAGCGTCAACTTGAAGGATAGAGCACAATATAACAGAGACAGGAAGATTGTTGGCCATTGCACAAATTGAGTTAATGCTGATTTTGGGTTTGTTTATGACAGTAAGGACTTTATATTTGAAATCTTATTGTGTGACTGTTTCAGTTTACTAGAAGTTCAAATGCATTTTTAAAATTCATAAGTCCTACAAAACAGCCTCCATATGAAAAGCCCAGTTCTCCTTTCTCCCACTGACCTTCTGGGACCTGGCTTATTTCCCTGTGTTCCCTATATTGGATCCCCAATGTGAACCAAACACACTTCAGAAGATCAACCGGATGAGATAGCATTGGCAGATAAGGTTAAGGATAAGCCAAAGAGATTCTACAAATACATTAAGAGCAAGAGGGTAATTAGAGAGAGAGAATAGGCCCTCTTAAAGATCAAGGAGGTCATCTTTGTGTTGAACTCCAGGAGACGGGAGAGATACTAAATGAATATTTTGTATCCGTTTTTACTGTGGCAAAAGAAATGGAGTCAAGAGAATGCAGAGGAATAAACTTTGATGTTTTAAAAACAGTTGACATTACGGAAGAGGAAGTTTAGGATGTCTTAGAGAATATAAAGGTCGATAAATCTCTGGGACCTGATCTAATACATCCTAGAATGTTGTGGGAAATGAAGGAGGAAATTACAAGAACCCATAGCAGAAATATTTGTATCATCTATAACTACGGTTGAGGTGCCTGATGACTGGAGGGTGGCTAATGTTGTACCTTTGTTTAAGAAAGTTTGTAAGGAGAAATAGGGGAACTACAGACCTGGGAGATAACAAGAACTGCAGATGCTGGAGTGAGAGACAACACAGTGTGGACCTCTGAGTCTGACTTCAGTTGTGGGTAAATTGTTGAAGGTGATTATAAAAGATAGGATTTATGGATATTTAGAGAAGCAAACATTGATTAGGGACAGTCAGCAAAGCTTTGTGCGAGGAAAATCATGTCTCACAACTTGATTGAGTTTTTTGAGGAAGTTACCAAAAAGACTGATGAGGGCAAAGCAGTAGACATTGTTTATTTGGATTTTAGTAAAGCCTTTGACAAGGTTCTGCATGGTAGACTAATTAGTAACGTTAGGCCGCATGGGATTCAGAGTGAGCTTGCCGACTGAATACACAACTGGCTTAATGGCAGGAGACAGAGAGTAACAGTGAAGGGTTGCTTTTTGGACTGGAGGCCTCTGACCAGTGGTGTTCCACAAGGATTGGTTCTGGGTCCTCTTTCGTTTGTGGTTTATGTAAATGATTTGGATGAGAATATAGAAGACATGGTTAGTAAGTTTGCAGATGACACCAAAATTGGTGGCATAGTAGATAGTGAAGAAGATTTTCTGAGATTACAAAGGGACCTTGATCAAATGGGTCAATGGGCTGAAAATGGCAGATGGTGTTCAATCTGGATAAATGCGACGCATTGCATTTTTGAACAACAAACAAGGGTAGGGATTATACAATTAATGGTGGGGGTGTTGTAGAACAGAGGGACCTAGGGGTGCGGATACATAATTTTTTGAAATTCGTGTCACATGTAGGCAGGATGGTTAAAAAGGCATTTGACGAACTTGCCTTCATTGCTCAGTCATTTGAGTATGAGAGTTGGGAAGTCATGTTGAGGTTGTACAGGAAATTGGTAAGGTCTCTTCTGGAATACTGTGTCCAGTTCTGGTCACCAAGTTATAGGAAGGATATTATCAAGCTGGAGAGGGTTCAGAAGAGATTTACCAGGAAGTTGCCAGGTATGAAAGGTTTGAGTTATAAGGAAAGGCCAGATAGGCTGGAACTTTGCCTGGAATTGGCGATTGAGAGGCGACCTGATAGAAGTTTATAAAGTAATAAGAGGTATAGATAGAATTAATGGTAGTTGTCTTTTCCCTAAGTTGGGAAATTTCAACACTAAGGGAGATACTTTTAAGGTGAGAGGAGAGAAATTTGAAAAAGACATAAGAGGCAAATATTTTATACATAGGGAGGTTCACATATAGAATAAACTTCCTGAGAAGTGATGGATGCGAGTGCGATTACAATGTTTAAAACACATTTGGATAGATACATGAATGGGAAAGGTTTGGAGAGATATGGGTCAGGCGCAGGCAAGTGGGACTAGTTTAGTTTGGGAGTATGTTTGGCATGGACTGGTTGGACTGAAGGGTCTGTTTCTGTGCTATATGACTCCATGACTCTGTGAGACATCCACAGAAAACTATGCACCTTCAAAACTATATCCTTTAACTCCAGCAAGTTTTTAACTCACTTTTCAGATATTTGATTTGGCCTCAATGGGTTTGTGGTGTTGGGGGAAGAAGTGGTTTAACAATTGCATGCCAGGAAAGGCACCTGAAATTGACATCTGTTGGCACTAGTCTTTTTGAGTCTCTGCATGTCTGTTCCCAATTTTGGGAAGGCCCAAAAATTCAGCTTATTACTTTTCCAGTCCCTTTGCCGTTGCATCTAACTTCAACAAAAATGTGTTGTCCAACATTAGCACAATGTAAATGTATGGGCAAAGGACTATTATTGTGTTCAGAGATACTTCTCCAAGTGTGCTCAAGTTTGTTACTTGGATCCATGTCATAATTAATGGACACCACAACAGAATCACTTGCAAAACTTAAGAGCATTCTTACCTTCATTTTATTCCAGATATCAGCCACAAATGTTGACCCAGTCTCTGTGAAATTGGTATGAGTACCTTACTGCAGGGCAACATCCAACACCAAATAAAGCAATACTGTCTTGCTGTAACTCCTGCAGTTAGACCTCCAACTCTTCAGCAACAAATGTTTCTCAATGGTTTCTGCTGTGTCATTGCCATCTTTCTCACCACCTTTCAGAACTGCTGCCTGGCTAGTATTTTAACTTCCATTTCATGTGTGTTGAAGGACTAAATCTCTGGGCTAACTCTCCTCCCACATTTGCCAACCCTACACCTTTGACCAGAAGAAATTCATTTGTGCCTGACTGGCAAAATGAGATCTTCTGATTCACTCAACAAGGATGTCAGACAAACAAAGTTGTGATTGAATCATACAAAGGCCATCTATCATATTACTTGTCTTTCATTTTTCCAATTTATTAGAAACCAAAAAGCAAATACCTGTCTTTAAGCAATGATACAAAAAACATTTTAAAAACTGGCTCCCACATAGAATTATGGAAGGCCACCTGCAGTTATATTGTGACTAGCATCAAGTAAATTGATATATATCCAGTACTTTGGGATAACCTAATTTGAGTTGCTATTGTTGCTATGTTGAGACAGCCCTAAGAATATTGTAGTACAGTTCTGAGGAAAATTAGGAAAATGGTATAATATGAGCTCAAAATTGTAGCATAGTGAAGATTTAACTACGCAGTGATGCAAGTCAAAATTGCATAATCTAACAATAATTGGCAGGTTGCTATGGGAATATGCCTACGAAAGTAACAAACAAGGGTTCAGCCTAACTAGTTGCAGAATTCGCTAAAATAATTCAGAGGTTGTCGTGGGAATAGTGCCTACTGCAGTAGCCAGCAGACATACAGCCATATATAGCAAGCAAAGTGAAACCAATTGTACTTACGCATTACTTATTAGTCACTCCGGCCATTAAATTTTATAAGCTGCCTGACCTTTACAACAAAATGCCTAACACTCAGGACCACTTAGACATCACTCAAACACATATATTCACCATTGAGTCATTTACTTTAATGGGATAATTCTCTACTGATTTTGCAAAATGAAAAGTGGCTTGAAATAAATGGGTTTAAAAATGAAACCTACAATGGATTGAAGCTCACTTAATTAGAGAACTATAAAGCCTTGAAATTGCAAGGCTCTACTAATGGTACGGAGTTTCTCTGTGGGCTTATGAAGCCCAGACATTGGACAGACAGAGGTGAAGGTCCAGGTCACTGTACATCATAACTTATGACAGGAGAAAACAGTGAGAGAGCAAAGAGGACGTTAAAGAAATGAAGTCTGGTAATGATGAAATGATGTCAGAGCTTTTGTTAGCCAAAGTATTGACACAGGTGTAGAGGTAGATATTATTGTAATGATGGCAGTAAGTTGCCTTGATGATGGATAGGATGGAGGCTTTAAAATTCAGACCAAAACCAGCAGCAGCAATGATGGTGAATAATTATGTATAATGATTAGCCTGAGACAGAGTTTGGGAAACAGGATGATTTCAGTGGTAAGGGGTAGCACTAATGGACCAGGTCTAAGTTTATAGATTAACTTTTCCTAACATTAAACTGTTATGTGTGTTTTGATGCAGCCAAGCCATATACACTTAAAACATATTTAAACATAAATTACAATAATTAAAAATAATATTTTACTGTATACATATCTTGATTATTCATTTGATTGATTAGTTGTTAAAATATCTTTTTATGGTCTTTCTTGGCCTCTAGACATGGTGCATTTACCCACAGCATCATTGGGTAAGGAAATTTATTTTTAGTTTTAAATATTGCCCTTTCCAATTTGTCCTGTTTCATTCTCTCAATTTGTTAATGTTTAAAGCAACCCGTCGCTTTATCTATGTTCAGCATCAGTCCCAGTTTTACTCAATACTCCCTTTCCCATTTTGTACTTTGCACTGTTTCTTATTTCCATATATAGCATTTTCTCCTTAAATAATGATTTCTGTTTTAACTTCTTATTAATCATTCAGTGATTTATATTTTCTTCATCCTATGTTAGATCCCTCAAACCATGTGGTGGACCTTTAATTAGTAATACTAATTTTATTTCCATTGCTTTCAATTGGAGAAGCTTCACACTGTTGCAGAGATAAATGTAATTACAGTATAGCACACATGCTGACTGGTGGTTTATATCTTCCCAGTAGTACTCTGTGAATTATTTTGCAGCACCTTGCTGTCACTTATTCTATTAATCACAGAGAGTGAATGAATTGAATCTTACTTTCAAAATGAGAGTACCAGCTGCCTGTACGAGTTAATTGAATGGAGAACTGGGATTGGAGATATTAGAACTAAACTTGAAAAATGGGTTTTCAACTTCTGTTTGGTACAGGCATACTTTTTTTTCCTTAAATTGGGCAGCTAAATTTGTTTTAGTGCTGTTACTACTGTTTTGGTTCCGTTACTATTTAGAAGATTACAATGTAGAAGGAAATTGGCCCCTGTGGTGGAATTCAACATGCTCCTCATTGTGGATTTGTTGGAGAATGTCTTTTAATCAGGAGAGATGGTGATGTTGGAGGACTTCTTGCCTCCATCCTGATTAAATCTGTAATGGGAAGGCCCATGGATGCCTCATCACCTATTAAGGCACATAAGTAGGCACTTAATACCATGGGACATCATCCAAACACTATTAACCTAGTTTTGGTTGGCAGTCCCAACATTTGGAGAGGACTATGGGAAATCCCATTTGTGTTTCCAGAGATGAAGCAGGATGGGCTACATCAATCAAAGGCTTTCAGTGCTTGATTGAGGGACCAAGAATTGAGATGAGGAGCCTGTTGAGAGACATTGCCAGACCCTTATATCTGATCTCCTCCCTAGTCCATGACCTGTAATAAAAGACACCTCCCTTGCTATCTCATCCCTGTGACCTAAGGTCAACAAATACCTCAGACCTAGGTTGAATAGTTCACCTGAAGCAGCCACTGCTTCCAGTGGCACTGTCATTCAGTGGAACTCCCAGCCTCTGAGCGGCTATGAGCTTTTAATGCCAAGAACTTCCACTGGAATGCTTGATCCCAGGGAAGGCTCACTGTTGATCTGTAGTGATCTGAATTGCTATTAGTTGAATGAACCTTCTCTAAAAGAGGCAAAGAAAAGTTCTTTCAGTTAAGACTGCCAACATGTCCAGTAAATATTGCCTCTTGAGTCTCTGTGAGGTCTAAGCTAGCCACTTAGTCTTATACCCTTGCACTTTTGTTCTGTCTTTTAAATAATTCTTTTACAATGTGATCACTGGTATTTTAGAAGCTATTCTCTATTTTCATTGCTACCGTTTGAGATTTTTTTTGATTTAAATAACAACTGTTGCCAACATTGAGCTGAGTACCAATTAGCCATCAGTTTATATAATATATATTAAGTTTAAAAATGGGCATATGTGAAATTTAATAAAACCTGTTTGGAATATTGTTTCAATACATCTGTGAAGTCTCATCTTGTCAAGGACAATATGAAACATATTAACAGAAGTTGCTGGAAAAGCTCAGCAGGTCTGACAGCATCTGTGGAGAAAAATCAGAGTTAGTGTTTCAGGTCTGGTGACCCTTCTTCAGAACAGTTCTGAGGAAGGGTCACCGGACCCAAAACAATAACTCTGATTTTCCGTCACAGATGCTACCAGACCCGCTGAGCTTTTCCAGCATCTTCTGTTTGTTCCTGATTTACAGCATCCACAGTTCTTTTCGTTTTTATGAAACATATTAATATTTTCTAAACTCGAAATAAAGATCATTTTTGGAAGAGTAAACGTTTATTACTTATAATTGGTAGTTTCATGGCATTGAAGATATTGTCCGCAACAAGCAAAGGCACAGCACTCAAATATGGTTGACATTTGTATTTCCATTGTCCTGTTGTTAAATATTGCCCTCTTTGCCTCTGGCATGCTGCCAATGAATAGTCAATATCCAAGATTAATGTGACCTCCTCCAGCTATTGGAGAAGCACAAAGTTAAACACTTGAAAATTGCTATCATTTCCCATTAATGCAAGACAGGTTTTACTTTGCTTCATCGAGATGGAAAGTGAATGCAGTTGATCCTGTGACGAAGGTCCTGCATATAAATGAAGGAAACAGCAATGGTATGAGCTGTGAGCTGGCTATGATAAATTGGTGAACATTACTTAAAGGGATGATGGCAGATAGGCATGGAGCACACGGAGGCACTGCAACAATTGTTCATTCTTGTCTGGTACAAAAATAAAATGGGAAAGATAGCCTGGCTGTGGCTAAAAGGGAAATTAGGGGTGGTATTAGATTCTAGGAAAGTGCATAAAATTGACCAAAAAAAGGAGCAAACCTGGGGATTGGAAGCAGTTTAGATTTCAGCAGAGTAGGACAAAGGGATTGATTAAGAGGTGAAAAATAAACAACGAGAATAAGCTTGTGGAGAACATAGAAATTGACTGTAGATGCTTCTAAGGTATGTGAAGAGAAAAAGATTAGTGAAGACAAATGTACGTCGCTTACAATCAGAAACAGGGGAAATTATATTGAGAAACAAAGAGATAGCGACTTAATATATAGATACTTTGATTCTATTTTCACAAAGGAAGACACAAATACACATCAAAAATTTTGGGGAATGTAGGGTCTAGTAAGAGTGGGGAACGGAAGAAAATCAGTATTAGTAGGGAAATGGTATTGGAGAAATTGACTGGATTAAAGCCCAGTAAATACTCAGGTCATGATAATTTCCATGCCAGAGTACTTAAGAAAATGGCTCCAGAAATAATGGATACATTTGTATTCGTCTTTCAAGTTTTCATGGATTCTTGAACAGTTCCTACAGATTGCAGTGTAGCTAATATAATTTCATTGATTAAGAAAAGAAGGCAGAGAGAAAACAAGGAATTATAAACTGGTTAGCCTGACCTTGGCAGTATGGGAAATTCAAGAGTTATAAAAGATTCAATAGCAGAGCACTTGGAAAACAGTAACAAGATTGGACAGACACTGCATGGATTTATGAAAGGGAAATCATACTTGACAGATCTGGTAAAATGTTTCAAAGATGTATCTAGTAGAATTGATAAGGGTGAATCAGTGAATGTGGTTTGCTTGGATTTTCAGAAGGCTTTTGATAAGTTTCCACAGTAGCCAATTGACATGTAAAATTACAACACGAGTTTGGAGATAGAGCAATGACATGGGTAGAGAACTGGCTAGCAAAGAGGAGACAAATAACTGGGTCATTTCCCAAGTTGTTAGCAGTGACTAGTGGGGTACTGCAGAGACCTGTTGTTGGGCCTCAGCTATTCACAATATATATTATTGATTTAAATGAGGGAACTGAATGTAATATCTGCTGGTGGGAGGGTGAACTGTGAAAAGGATACTGAAATAATTCAGTGTGATTTGGACAAGTTGCGTGAGTGGGCAAATATGTGACAAGTGAAGGAGAATGTGGATAAATGTGGGCTTATCCACTTTGGTAGCAAATCAGAAAAGTAGATTTGTTGCTGAATGCTGACATATTGGGAAAAAGGGGAGATGCAATGAAACCTGGGTGCCCTTGTGCATGAATTGCTGAAAGTAAGCTTCAACTTGCAGCAGGAGGTGAAGAGGCAAATGGCACGTCGTTCTTCATAGTGAGAGGTTCTAGTACAGGAGCAAGGAGGTCTTGCTACGATTGTACAGGGCCTTGGCGAGACCACACCTGGAATATTGTGTGGTGTTTTAGTCAAGAAAGCACGGAAGGTTTACCAGACTGACTCCTGGGATAGTAGGGCTGTTATATGCAGAGATACTGGTTGGATTGTGATTATATTCACTGGAGATTAGAAGAATCAACAGAGTTCTAATAAAAAAAAATATAAAATTGTAACAGGACAAGACAAGGTAAACACAGGAAGAGTGTTCCTGATAAATAGGAAGTCAGAACCGGGGATCATAGTCTAAGGATATGGGGTAGACTGTTCAGGGCTGAGATGAGGACAAATGTATTCACCTAGAGAGTGGTGAGCCTATGCACTTCTGTGCCATAGAAAGCAGTTGAGGTTAGAGTCATAGAGCAGTCATTGAGTAAAACAGCATGGAAACAGGTTCTTTCGCCTCAACTGGTCCATGATGACCATAGTGCCCACTCAGCTAATTCCAATTGCCCACATTTGGTACATATCCCTCTAAACCCCTCCCATCCCTGTAATTTCCAAATGTTTTTTAAATGTTGCTACTGCACCTGCCTCAACCACTTTCTCTGGCAGCCCATTCCACATAAATGCACCACGCTCTGCGTGAAGAAGTTGGCCCCTCAGTTCCTTATGAAATCATTGCCCTCTTACCTTAAATATATGCCCTCTATTTTCCAATTCCCCATCCCTGGGAAAAAGACTATGTGCATTCATCCTATCTATGCCCCTCATGATTTTATACACCTCAATAATATCACCCTTCATTTTTCTAGTTTCCAAGGAATAAAGTCCTATCCTGGCCAATGTCTCCTGAGAACTCAGGGCCTACTAGTCCTGGCATCATCATTGTAAATCTTTTTTGCACCGTTTCCAGTTTAACTATGTCTTTCCTATAACAGGGTGACCAAAACTGTACACAATACTCCAGGGTGGCCTCGCCAACAACTTATACAATTGTAACTTAACATCCCCAACTCCTATACTCAATGCTTTGACTGATGAAGGCGAGCATGCTAAATGTCTTCTTCACCACCCTGTCTACCTGTGATGCCGCTTTCAACTAACTATGCACTTGTACTCCTAGGTCCCTCTGTTCCACAATATTCCTCAGGACCTCATCGTTTACTGAGTAAGTCCTACCTTGGTTTGACTTTCCAAAGTGCAACACCTCACACTTATCTGTATTGAATTGTATTTGCAAGTCCTCAGCCCACTTCTCCGTCTGATTAAGATCCCTCTGTAATTTTTGGTAACCTTCCTGTCTATCAACGATATCTCCTAATTTTGTATCATTTGCAAACATACTAATCATAACTTATACATTCACAGCCACATCATTTATGTAAGTAACAAATAACAAAGGTCCCAACACTGACCCCTGTGGCCACAAACCCACAGCCACGCTACAACAAACACTCACGAGGACCAAAGACTCCATTCACATGACATGCAGGACCAACGTAGTTTACAAAATACATTGCAATGACTGCAACAAACATTACATTGGCCAGACCGGAAGGAAACTAGCCATTAGGATCCACGAACACCAGCTAGCAGCAAAACGACACAACAAACTTTCCCTCATTTCAGTGCACTCGGACAATGAAGGCCATCAATTTAACTGGGATAACGTGACCATCCTAGCTCAAGCCAACCACAGACACACACATGATTTCCTAGAGGCCTGGTTTTCAACCCGTAATTCAATCAAGTAATATGTGGAATTGGACGCCATATACAATCTCATGCAGAACAGAACCAGAAATGACGCAGCCCGACCTCACAATCAGGTCATATAAATACTAAGCAGAGTAGAACAACATCGCTTCATTGGCGACCGCACTGATGATGTTACCTAGCATGGTGACAAAACATCTTTATGATAACCAGACAGCTCGGTGAACAAGCCAACAACTGCAGAAACAGGGTATTGAGTTGCTGATCTACCATGATCATATTGAATGGCAGAGTAGGCTTGAATGACCGAATGGCCTGCACCTACTCCTATTTTCTATATTTATTGTATCTGTATGAAGTGGTCAAATTCCATTCTACCATCATACATCAATGCCCAATTTATTAAATATAATTAGTTGTCATTTATTAGTTACTCAGCAAATCTGCAATTAACAATTCTCCACTGCAAGCCCCTATTGTCAAATGCAAAAAAAATTTCAAATATTTGGAGCAGGCCCATGAAGAAAATCCCAATCAACAAAGCAAGCAAATGTTGTGGTGGTAGTGAGCAGCCCTTAAACAGTGGGAAACAAAATCAAATTAACGCCACATTGGACAAACATCACAGGAAAATCCAATTTGCTTAAAAGACAAGTTAAAATTTTTATGATTGAGCAGTTTCAATTATAATGTGGGGACATTGGGGGATAAAAGAAAAGTAAACCCAAAATATGGCCACTAGTATTTGGTACACAGGGTGCAGAAAATGAAGAGAATATTCAACTAATGTAAAGCCGCTTTCAGACTATTTTTGCATGATTTAACTAATTAATAACTAACCTAGCAGAAAGATTGGATAAGGGAAGTTAGATATTGGAAACAATGATAAAACAAAGATGCTGGACATCTGAAACCAAAACAGAAATTGCTGGTGAAACTCATTAGGTCTTGCAGCACCTGCGGAGAGAAAGTAGAGTTAATGCTTCGAGTCCAGTAATCCTTTTTTGGAACTCCACAGATGCTGCCAGACCTTCTGAGTTTTTCCAGTAATTTCTGTTTTGAATTGGAAACTATGAGCCAGATTGTCCAAGGACTAACAATCTCACACAGCCTGCTACTTTCTCAAGGCATTTTTAAGAAAGATTGGAGTCCCCATTTCTGACAGCAGATTACAATCAGAGCTCCCTCAGAACTTCCATTCTAACAGTTCATCCACAGTGCAACCACATCCCCTTTTAACAGCTATCAGCTGCTGTCTTCTGAAATGTAAATTTTCGGAATCACAGTCAGCCACTTTGACAGTCAAACTCTCAAACAGTAAGTACATAAGGTAAAAGCGAGGGCAGCGTGCTGGAAATGTAGTGAGTCAGAAGGGTAGGGAACAAGGTGCCAGGTAAATAAGGTGACAGCTGGGTAGGATTAGGTGCCAGGTGGATAGGATGCCAGCTGGGTAGAAGTAGAGTCTCAGGGGTTAGGGTACCAGGTGGGTCGAATGCCAAGTGGGTACGGAGTAGGATGCCATAGGTTAGAGTCTCAGGATGGAAGGTAGTAATAGGGCCAGGTAACTGATGCAGTGTTTAGGGTAGTTCAGATTTGGTGGGAGTAATTGGGTCTGGGCGTGTGTGTCAGGCTGGGGTGGCTCAGGTTCAACCAGAAGTAGCTGGGGGAAGGGGGTGGTGGGTCCTGTTGAGTGGCAGAGACATTTTGGATTTGCAATGAGGGAATTGGGGCTAGGTCCCCAGGGACAGAGGAAAATGAGGGCTGGAGTAGAAGAAAGGGAATGGGATATTCAGTGAGGCAATCGAGAGTAGGAAAAGCTATGTGGGGTAAGGAGACGGGGAAGGGGGAGTGGGTCCAGAGCTGGTGAAGGGGAGTTGGGAGTGAGTCAGGAGTGGGGATAGAGAGTACAGGGCTGGAATGGAGTAAGTGTAGTGGGCCTCGGGAGAGAGAGTTCAAGGTCTAGCGCAGGTGTTTTTGAGTGTGTGATCTAAGTATGGGGTCAGTTGAATAGGTACTCAGGAATCAGACTATGTATTAAGCAGTATTTAATTTAATACTGTTCCTGAGTAACTATTTACCCACTTTCATCAGAATCCCCTGAATTCTTTGGTTTAAATGGAGAGGGTTCCAGCAGAGAGGAATTGCCCAAAGGAAAATTCACTTTCCTGGCCAATTCCTTCATAGTCTAATGTGATTGATATTCCCCATGTGCAACTCCCATTCATGTTGGAATAATAATATCCGATCATTGGAAAATGCAAGACTTCGTGTTCTCTAGAATCAATCAATTTCTTTTTTTTAAAATCGAAGCTTTTAAATAACATGCATGACGTTATTCTTATTTTTTTCACATTAGTGTAGAAGAAATTAAATACCTCCTGCCTCCCAAAGCCTGTCTACCATCTATGAGTCAGGGATATGATGAGGTATTCTCTGTTTGCATGGATGTTTATACACTGTCACTACTGATACAGCCACTCAAATGTTTCTTTGCAACTCACGGCATTCCTGACCAGGTTGTCCCCAGTAATGGTCCACAATTTGCAAGCACCTACTTCCCCAGCTTTGTGAAAAACTGGATTGGTACATCTTATATGTTTCTTGAAATATCTTTAATCCAATGATGGAACTAAAAGGGCAGCCGAACTATCAAAGCACTGTTAAATTACATGACTATTTTCACGGTGCACTCCAAAATTACAGACCTATTCCATGTGGGTTAGCACCACCAGGACTGTTGGTGAGAAGAAAGCTTGGAATCCTATCTTATGCAAAAAATTACTTCCAGTGCTGGAATTCATTAGGAGTTCAAGACTGAGGACTGCCTTATCAGAAATAGTAAGTATATAACTATAACAGGAGATATCATACCATGGAAGCAAGTAGACAGAATCAGAAAGGAAAAGGGCATGAGACCAAGGTAGAGAAGGAATAATCACCCAAACTTAGAGATGATAAACAGCAGCGATTTAATTGAATACTTGTTTCAGGAAGTACTATAAAATAGAACTATAAGAATCTGTTAACCAAAGATTCCAATCAGTTATACACTTAGATGAACAAGATGTTGAGCCGGAAATTCGTGAATAACTTAGCACGACCACAATGATGGCCATGCAAATCAAGAGAAAAGAGTTAAGAAAACGACCACTGATCTTCCAAGTCTAAGAAGAGCATGATCTGAGAGAATTGTGAAGCCTCTTGACAGATTGAAGGCATGATGTGAGAAATTTTGGAGGAAATCGGATACTATTTAAAATTAACGTCAAAAGCATATGACCAAAGACTTGGTGGTGAGGGTGCAGTGATAAGGGTTTGAAAGAAATGTTTATGTTTAGGACAGCCTGAATAGTCACTCCCACTGTGATGGTAGAAAAGGACGGAGGGAGTTGAGAGAAAACCAGCATGGCTGCAGCAGAGGTAAACACACTTCTGTAAATCTTTACATACTTCCAGAATATGCAATAAGCTGGTTATTATTTCAATCTACAATAGGCTCAGTAATCTCTCCTCAACCAGACAAACCAAACCTACAATAGTTTCAAGGACTTTTGTGCATACCTGACAGTGAAAAGAAATACATGTTGCTTAAATTGAAATGTACAGAAATTCTTCATTCCTCAGCCCTGAGCTGTGCAATGATAAAGCAATAACTTATATTTGGGATGGAAGCTAATCTTGTCATTGGTGCTGAAGTTTCCTTCATATTTCTCAGTTGCTTGTATATTTTCTGATATATTCTCATACACAGAACTTAGATGAGAACAGAAATGTGGGTGCTACCCTTTCTTTGAAAAGCTGAAAGACTCTAATTGAAAGCACAAGGATGTTCAATCATGGATGCTGTTAAGATGCCTGTAAAGTGAAATTTAATATTTTGTTATGGAAAACTTCAGCATGAACTCAAATGTGAAAATGATAGTCAATTGAAAAACATAATTGCAGGAAAAAGAGATGTCATGAGAAGTTACATCAAAAATCCTTAGAAAATTAAGAAAGCAGCTAAATTAATCTCAGACAGATCTCTCTGATATTAAGAAAGTAAGTTCAATGGGTAAACAAAATATGACAGTTTATTTTCCATGGATAAATCAAACTCACTTAGTGCACAGCAGGGATAAATTTCAGACTGAATCTGTTTAGTTTAATAATGTACAGCTACCCACTGAGCTATTAAAGAAAAGTTAAAGATCTCTTTTCACAGCATTGACTTTGCTGGAGTATAAGTCGCAGGTGGTCTGAGTATTAAAATTAGAAAAATGAGGTAAAAGTCCAAAGAATTATTAAAAGATATTCTGGTGTGAGTTGGAAAACCTCCTGATCAATCACAAAATATTTCTTAAGTTGAAAACATTTGGCATAAAAGGTTATTATTATTCCTTTCAGTAGCCAGACATTTTAACACAGTGTCCTGCTCACACGTCCACTTCTCTGTACTCGACACGCTGCAATGTTCTAGTGAATCATAGCGCAAACTGGAGGGACAACATCTCATCTTCAGACTAGGCACTTTACAACCTCCTGAACTTAATATTGAGTTCAAAATCTTCAAATTGTGAACCAACTCCATTTCTTCCCTTTCTTTTAGCTTTACCTGTTACATTCTCTGTCACCATGTCCTCTATCCCCTCCTCCCACTCCGATGGGACTGTCTTCTCTTTCAAGTCTGGCAGTTAGACACACTTAATTCTGCCAATCTCGCACTCCAATCATTCAATCTGAACTATCAACATTTTTTTTCTGCCAGCACTCTACAGTCCAACTCTGCCACCTCCCCCTCCAACTATAGCATGAATGCTGCCCCCTCCACACCACTTCAGATCTGAGGAGCAGTCATCTGGGCTCGAAACATTAGTTTGCTCTCACTCCATGGATGCTGTCTGATCCACTGAGATCTCCAGCATTTCTTGCTTTCAGTTATGATTATTCTTTCCCCTCTAACAACTGCAAGACATGTTGATAAAACAAATATGGAAATCCAGAAATAAGTTAAACATATCTGTCGGCAGCATCTTAACACAAATATCTCTTACTATTTTACTTTAAGGCTTGGTGTCAATTGCAGGTATGGAATGGCTGGACATGACATCAAGTCTGGTATTTAAAGGATCAATCCAAAGTCCCAGTCACCAGGGCATAAAAATTCCAAGCTCTGCTCCTTGTTCCTCCAACAGGACTAAACCTTACTGCTTTGCAATATTGTGCAGATAGCAACATACTCCAATCATTTGGATGGTATGCCCTGTGGCGTACCAGCAGACCTGTCCTGAAGTATATTGCCAGCCACTTGCTGAGTTTTGCATCTAGTGGTCATCTGTCTTTTTCTGAAACATTCTTGGGTTCCATTGGTCACATTTCCCACAGGTATCAGCAATCAAGTTTGAAGAGAGTTTTAATAGTCATCTAGAAACGATCCTTAAAGTCAACCAACAAGTTCAAAAGTGTCAGCTTGCAGGATGATGGCGTTATGGCAACTCCCCTGGAAAATTACATAGAGCTGCATAAATCTTTCCTTAGGGTTGCACACTTTTGCACATTGATGAGATATCAAATGCCATAGGGCAATTCCTTTTTCTGAGATATGTGAGAGCAACCAGCTTAATGCACCCAAGTTAAACAGAGACATTAGCACATTGGAGCCAGCTTCATGATGTGATTGCATTCTTGATGACATTTACTCCTCCACCAATACTTAAACCTATCATTTTATCTCAACAGTGCTCAGTTAAGCCTTACTAATAAACTACACTAAGGTTCCCAATAATACTGACACATTTTCTCTGTTAACTAAGAGGACAAGCTGATCTGAGTCACAGTGTTGTCAGTGGGTGTCCTTATATTAAGTAATATAGAAGATTCACTTATAAGCAGTGAAAGTGTTCCAGTGACTCAGGAATGATTTTTTTTTAAGACTGAGAAAAGCTGTGAATGACACTTCCTTGCTTTGCAACCTGTTAATTTTGGGAGCGGTCTGAAGAGTTGGATAAACCTATTTTCTGAAAGCATAGCACGCATTTGAGTTGGGAATTGAAATGTCTAATATTCCTTAGGCACTCGTTTTCTTAATGAATGCATGGTCAAGTATCAAATTCAGTAATTTTCAACATCAGTAATTGGGCTTAGTCCTATTTGATGTCACAGGCTGAATTTTCACAGTCATCTGCTAAGTATCAATTTTGACGAGTTTCATGGAGGGTTTCTCTCCTTGAAGCCTAGTTCATGGTATTCTCTGAAACTCACTTCATTAGCTATTTCCATGGTGCCCTACTTGCACTACCTTCCCTCTTAGAAGAGGCAGAAACACTTGCTACTGCCATTTTTAAAGCCCTGTCATGCACCAGGTCAAGTGACCTAGCTAAGAATTTCTCTTTATTGTGCATGTAGTGGCAGGAGAGTTAAAAACAGGTGCTTCTGAGAGCACATGGGTGGCAGAACTACTACTTCATTGCAAATAAAGATACACTTTCAAGAATGTAATGCTAAAAAACAAGCTGCATAGATTTCCCATCCCTCCCATACTCATCCCATCTTAGAAACTTTTCTGAAGGACTCCTATTCTTTTTCCTAACTGTAGCCCAATATCTTCTCATTGTTCAATAAGGGACTATCATATATGTTCAACTATTTGAAAACTTTCACTTTTATTCAGTAACAACAAAAGCAAAGAAGAAACAAACAAAAATCTGTAATATAAATAAAATACTGTAGATGCCTGAAATCCGAAATAAGAATGGAAAATACTGGCGAAACTCAGCGGGACTGACAGCATTTGTGGAGAAAGAAAGAGTTAATTTTTTGAATCTATTACAACTCTTCTTCAAAACTGAAATAAAAGCTGCATTTGCCTTTTCGGGCAGAGAGAAGCCAATTGCCTCTCCACCAACAGAAGAAATGAATATTGGTGCACTCAGCTCGCATCAATTGGAATCAATTGTTGAGCTTGACACTGCAGTGGTCAATCATGCAGATGGTGATATTCCTCCTGTACAATGTCCTCATCTTTCTCCTCAGAAGGCTGCTGCTGCTTTTATGATTCAAAGTGAGAAGAAATTGTTTCTGTGCCCCTGTGCTGTCGGTGAGATCTTGGTTTACTTTGTGAATTGTGGCCCACAGTTGCCACTTTGAAAGTCACCTGTGATTACTCCTGTTTCACAGAGGTGAACAATTTGTTATGACCAATAATCCCGACAGCTCATGGCCAGAATTTGTATCCCAAAAGTATTTTCCAATCAACCTGTTCAGAGATGTTACTACCCACATATGGGGTGGGTGGGACTTAAACCTGATCCAGGGGTAGGGACACTATCAGTCTGCCACAAGAGCCCAAGCTGTATCTCAAATAGTTGAGATATCCTAAAAGTTAATTCTGCTTTCTTCCTACAGATGCTGCCAGACCTGCTGAGTCTCACTAGCAATTTCTGGTGGTTTCAGCCTGACTCACAACTGACGAGATTCCTAATGGATCTATGTGCAACTTTGAAACTGATGTACCACTACTTCTCAAACTGATTGCATTTGACCTGCAGGACTGACCATGGCTAACTTCCTATAGTAATATGAACTCCTTGATCCTGACCACACTACTTGGTCAACTGACCATGTCGAAGATCCTGGACTACTTTCCTTGACTTATTGCACTGAGACCTCCTGACTGAAGGCATCTCCCTGGCCTGACTGAGGGCAATTTCCCATATGGCCCCCCACATTGTGCAAGTTTGAGATTGATGGAGTATGGTGACATACAGCAAAATATACACCTCCTTACCTGATCATTGCTGATAACAACACCGAGCTGCCTGGTTTTGTAAAAAATGAAAGAACTGTGGATGCTGCAAATCAGGAACAAAAGCAAAGTTGGTGGAAAGCTCAGCAGGTCTGGCAGCATCTGTGAAGGAAAAAACAGAGTTAACGTTTCAGGTCTGGTGACCCCTCATCAGAACACCCTTCCTCAGAGTTCTGATGAAGGGTCACCTGACCCGAAACATTAACTCTGTTTTTTCCTTCACAGATGCCGCCAGACTTGCTGAGCTTTTCCAGCAATTTTGTATCTGTACCTGGTTTTGTGTTTGCACTAAAAACAAAACAAGAAAGAAAAGCAAAGAGCCTTAAAGCTCTGGCTGATGGGACAAATTACAAAAATGCAGAGGCAGAGATGCTGTGAGCATCGAAGTAGGCACAAAGTGTGTAGCCTTAGGATTCACCCTGGTAGATATCCTGAGATGGCCGATAAAAACAGTAAGTGTTGGAGAAACTCAGCAGGTCTGGCAGCATCTGTGGGGAGAGAAAAGGAAGTCTGATACAACTCTTCTTCAGAACTGAAATTCTGGGCCCTGAAGAAGAGTCATGTCATTCTAGAAATGTTAAATCTGTTTCAGGAATTGCAGATGATCACTTTCCATTGAGTGTGCACGGAAATGTTGGAGACTGCTGTCCATTATGGAAGTCCGGAGAACCACATGGTGAGCTGGAATCACCAGGTTTTCATTCTGACTTTCATGTCAGAAATTGTCACGGTCTAGTTTCTGTCTAGCACAAAGGAGAAAAATGAACTGTATATCAATGAGGTTCAATTAGATACGTGTAGTGTGCCATGGCTTGCAATAGATGTCACTTGCTGGTCACTAACAATGTTCTCCTCTCACCATTGAAGACCTGGTTGCAGAACTGGTGTTTTATTTCTCAACAGAAAGAATCTCATTTCTTCCGATTTCAAAGTATTTTCCCAACTGATTCATCGCTGCCCACATCGCTCAGGGAATAGGAAGATTCTGCCCTGTATAAGTAAGACTTTTGGAAGTAAATGTTTGTCTGAACCATAATTATGTAACAGTGGCTTTCGTTTCAGATTTTAATCAATGCATAAAAAGTGACCATTCAACCCTGCTGTAATGAAATTGTTGCTGCTTATTTGGTTGTGTTCTATTGCCCTTCTCTAGATTCAGGGGTAGAGATTGGAAGATGCATATTTTTCATGTGTCAATAGGTGTTGTGTCAATCAAACATCCACCTCCACATGTTATTTTCAGAGTCAATCTGTCAAGAAAGCTTAACTCACCGTGTCTCATAGCTCAGATCCTTTGCACCAGAGATCAGCTTTGGCCTCTCTTTGCACAATCTGCAGCTCTCAGCTGTCTCTCTTGTTTCTAAGTGATTAAAACTGGATGCAATATTCAGGTGCAGTTTGAATCCAATAGGTACTAGTTTTTCTTGAGTTAAAAGGCAGTTTTTCGTAATGCTTAAACAAATTGTAAATATGCATTTCATAAAGCTGGATGACATTGAAAATTCTTAATGGAAGCCTAGCTTGGCTTATTTATCAAACTCTTCACCAGAATAGCAAGTGCACTCATTTTTTGCAGTCTTCAGAGAAAGCCCATTCTTTGCTCATCTGCTCACAGTTCTTTGAATGATATGACCTATAAGCATTATTGGAGATGAATTTGATCAGATATTCCATTGTAAAATCATGAACAGCTGCACATCAATATTCTGTGTAAATTTCATTAGTCTATGCTGAATAACGACAAGACAGTTGTTATGCACAGCCATTTATACCCAGGACCTTACTCAGTATTATTGCCTGAAGCTCTGGCTGTCTATGTAGAAATTCAAACCTAGTGTAGTTTTGACTGGCTAGTTGGAATGACATGACCATAAATATATATTGGTATCACAAAATTTTTATTGCTACTTAAGCATTATACATTCTTTCACTTTTCAATTGCTAACATGTTTATATTAAAAGAAATCATTGTAGCCCAGTGATTTTATTTGGAATTTCACACATTTCAAACCACTTTGCAACTTGCTCATTACTGTCTGAAACAGTGCAATTGTCATGAATGTAAGTACAACAGGCATTGAATACAAAATCTCACTTAAAATCTTCTTTGAACCAATCCCACTTGATGAAAGATTCATAAGAAGTTATTTAAAGTTAGCAAGTGAGAAACGATCTCTTTAGGATAGATACAAAAGACCCCAGGAGGATGAACAATATGAATCCTAAGGAAAGATGGTACGTCAAAGGACCCGTTCAGAGATAAATGAGGATAATTATCAATCTTATCAGAATATCATCTTGGTAGGCATTCAAACATTTATGCCAAGTACAGTCACAGTTAGGGAATCTGGCCTATAACAATAACTGCAAACGTGAATTTTCTGCTGTCTACCAGTTATTTTGGGCAAACTCAATATTAACCTTTGTGAGGGCTATTTCAGCTTAGGAGCATTTCTCTGATAATTGTTCTCAATTAAGTTTAAGACACCTAGATTTCATAGACACTTGTTTTTGCAGGAAGAACTGATTTATTCCTCACTCAAGAAAATAAAGCAGCAAAGAATATTAGCTTCTTTCAGATAGCATTTTTAATAAGCAGCTGCTCAGTTATAAACATCCCGTAAGTTAAAGGTTATGAGATTCCTTCTTTAATATTAACCTTCTTATTGAAGAGTGTACAAAGATGGATTTTTGAAGTTGAATGCAGAACACTATGAGACAATATATTTTCTGACTGATACACAAGTTTATTAAAGAACCAAACATATTATACATTTTAGGTTGTTAAGATTATTGTAAAATGAAAGTTTATTAAAGGATGTAAAACATAAATCTATTTCTAATATCAAATCTAAAAGTTCAATGTCTACTATGTTACAAAAAATGTTAGAATATCGATCAAAATACAAAATAAAAGGCTTCCTTAAATTTAATTACCTAGATATCCTTCCTTGATTAATAGAATAAGCTCATAGTGCATTTGGCTGTTTGGTTGTGAGATGATTTGATAAGCATTTTCAATGGCAACGTTCTGATTTTGATATTGTTTCTAACCTGGTAAGTGCTTCTTTTGCAAATGAGGTGTTACCCGTCTTTCAGAGGGATTCTTAGAAGAGTTAGAGGTGACCTAATTGAAATTTATGAGATCCTGGGGGGACTTCACTAGGTGAATTTGGAAAGGATGCTTCCTCTTGTGGGAAAATCTAGAACTAAGGGTCGCAGTTTAAAATAAAAGGGTTGCCCACTGAAGATTGAGATGAGGAAACTTCTTTTCTCTCAGAGGGTTGTCATTCTCTTGAAATCCTTTTCACAAAAGGCAGTGGATGCAGAACATTTAAACATTTTTAAAGCAGAAGTGAATAGACTCTTCATTACCAAGGGAATGAAAAATCATCAAGAGAATGTTAGAATGTAGAATTGAGGTTAAAATCAGATTAGCCATGATCTTATTGAGTAGCAGAGTAGGTTCGAAGGGCCAAGTGGCCTACCCTTGTTCCTTGTTTGTATGTTCATATGTAAGGTTTTATGTAGGGTTTATGTAGATTTTATCATTTTATGTTGGTTTTATCCTTCACTGTTATTCAAAATTACTTAAACGTTGAGAATTCTCTTTTTGTGAAATTGTGAGCTTTTATCTGGTCAAACAATTTGCAGTGTATTATAATAATGAGTCTAACTTTTTTGCTGGTCTCTTACACTTTATCGTTGTATTTTATTCCTAAAATGTTTCAAACTTTGCTAGAAATTGTCAACATTTTTTGGTTGGGTCAACCAATTGTTATATTCGCACAACACCTGTATTTTCCTAACAATTATGGATGCTATTCCATTTTTGTGATTGATTCATTCTTAGCTAAATTGATAATAGTTCACAGACAGTTTTCATATTTGATGTTACCAAATACTAGCTTTTTTTGAAGAAATTGTTTTCTCATCAGACAAAGTGCAGATGCTTCAAATTAAAAGGAAGTGATAATGTCTTTCTCTGTATTTTTCACATTCCTGTTGCTAAAAACTATGCTATCAGGATTATTTCAACATGCATATTTTGTCATTGCATATTGGAGTGTGCCATCGTTTTTATGTGGCAAAAGACCATAAAAATAATCCTGGGTTACTTACTATGTCTCTCAAGGCAGTAGCCCATCAATAGGGTGTTTCTTTATATATTTCAACAAAGCCTTAATAGCGTTTATCATTAAAGTGGAACATTTTTATACATTTTACTGTCATACACGGACTCTTAACATCATTAAGTATGCAGCAAAGGATTCTTTTGAACACTTTTCTGCCTTTCCAAGTGAATCCTGAAAACAGATCATTTATCCCATTTTTAATTGTGTTAAATTAATCTTTATGCCAAAAATATAAAATATAATTATATCTGAACTTTACCTAATTATCTATATTCTTTCCTACTTATACCCATTTTCCTTCACAATGGCACTACTTGAAGAAGAGAGGGGAATTTCTGCTCAGTGTCCTGACAAATGTATATCCCTGAAGCAACGTCACTAACACAGATTTGTAGGCGTTTATGTAAGAAACATCATATTCAGCCTGGGAACCCTGCAGCCAAATAGTATCAATGTGGATTTCACAAGCTTCAAAATCTCCCCTCCCACAATCGCATCCCAAAACCAGCCCAGCTCGTCCCCGCCTCCTTAACCTGTCCTTCCTCCCACCTATCCCCTCCTCCCACTTCAAGCCCCACCCCCGTCTCCTACTTACTAACCTCATCCCGCCCCCTTGACCTGTCCGTCCTCCCTGGACTGACCTATCTCCTCCCTACCTCCCCACCTACACTCACCTTTACTGGCTCCATCCCCGCCTCTTTGACTTATCTGTCTCCTCTCCACCTATCCTCTCCTCTCTCCATCTTCTATCCACCTCCCCCTCTCTCCCTATTTATTTCAGAACCCTCTTCCCCTCCCCCATTTCTGATGAAGGCTTTAGGCCCGAAACGTCAAGCTTTCCTGCTCCTATGCTGCTGCTTGGCCTGCTGTGTTCATCCAGCCCCACAGCTTGTTATCTCGGATTCTCCAGCATCTGCAGTACCTATTATCTCTAAAAAAATTCAGTCATCCCCTTTGAGGTTTGTGAAATCATAGATCAGCAAGTGTATTTATACAAGAATGCCGCACTCTGACAATTGTACATAATATGTTCACTGGAAAATTATTAAGGAGCTCTGTTGGAATAGAGCTATCAGTAATAATACTGTCCAATATAGGATTATGTTACCAAATTTATATTGATGTTATGCGATTTTGATTACGCAATAATAAAGAAAAGGAATTTGTTGTTAGAACTGGACCTAGCACTCATTGCAGTAAGACTAAAGTTCCGAGACCCTTATCAAGATGCCACCAGATTAAATTTTCAACTTTAACACTATGTCTGCACTTTAGTAAGAATTATAAGACAAAAGACAAGAATGTAAGGCAGTAAGCAGTTATATAGCAGCTTTAGTATTGAAAAGTCATCTGAAGTTAAACATCAATAGAAGAGAATAAAGAATATTGGGTCAAAAGAGGAGAAAAATAAAAATGAAACCAAAAAAACTCAATATTTAGCATGTCAATTAGGATAATTAGGATAAGTGACCAAAAGTGTAGCCAAAGTGATTCCTTTTAAGAATGATCTTAAATAGGGAAAAGCTTAGAAATGGGAAGAGTTTTGCAAGGAAACAGCAAATCATGAAGCAATGGAAATCACATTTCCTGAGTTCAAGAATGATTATGTAGCACTGGAAAATATTACAGACAACAATGAGGGTGAGAACATCTAAAGCAATTAGAGACAAGGATGAGCATTTTCAATACATGCATAACAGAACCAAGCACTTGTACAAACTTAGGACTGGGCCATTGTCCTTAAGGCTCAAAACTGAGAAATTATCCTCCTTGCCAAAATATTCCTGAAGTGGCAGACCTTCATTCTGGGGTGAGGGGGTTTGGTAAATAAAAACCTGCAGATTCTGTAAATCAGGAACAATGATGCTTTAAGATAACAAGGTGTAGATCGGGATGAACACAGCAGGCGAAGCAGCATCAGAGGAGCAGGAAAGCTCACGTTTCGGGCCTCGACCCTTCTTCAGAAATCAATGATGCTTTATGTCAGTTTCAGAATTTCCAGTTTGCAGGCTCCAGCTGCCTCTTCTTTACCATGAACGTGCTATCCCTTTACATGTCCACCTCCTACCAGGATGGTCTCAGGGCTCTCTGTGTTTCCCTGGAGCAAAGGCCTGAACTGTTCCCACCCACCACCACTCTCATCAACCTGGCTGAGCTCATCCTCACCATCAACATCTTCTCTTTTGACTGGTCTCATTTTCTTCAGGTCAGAGGTGTGGCCATGGGTACCTGCATGAGCCCCTGTTATGCCCGTCTCATCGTGGGGTATGCATTCCTTGTATCAGTCCTACTCCAGCTGCCATCCACAACTCTTTCTCTGAAGAATCAATGATATCATCGGTGCTGCTTCCCTTTCTCACCTGGAATTGGAAATGTTCATCAATTTCGCTTCCAATTTCCACCCTGCCCTCCCTTTCACCTGGTCTATCTCTGACTCCTCTCTTCCTTTCCTCGACATCTCTGTTTCCATTTCTGGGGATAGACCTCCCACTAATATCCAATATAAACCCACTGATTCTCACAGCAACCTGGACTATACCTCCTCGCATGCTGCTTCCAATAAAGACTTCATTCCATTCTCTCAATTCCTCCATCGCATATGTTGAGATGAGGCCAACTTCGAGAAGGGAGCACCCAAAATATCCATCTTCTTCCTCAACAAAGGATTACCCAGCACCATTGTCGACAGGGCTCTCAACCAGGGCTGACCAATCTCCTTCACTTCCACCCTCTTCCTACCTGCAACACCGATAGAGTTCTCCTTGCCCTTACCCACTATCCCACCAGCATCCACCTCCAGTGAGATACCACCACCAGACACATATTCCCCTCCCATCTCTTGTCCACCTTCCGCAGGGACCATTCCCTCTGGTACAAGCTGGTCCACTCTCCCTTCACTCCCAACATTCATACCCCCATCCTCCCACAGCCCCACAACGCCTTGCCCTGCAACTGCTGAAGGTGTAACACCTGCCCATTTACGTCCTCCCTCCCCACTATCCAAGGGCCCAAACATACTTTCCAGGTGAAACAGCACTTCACCTGCATTTCCCAGAATCTAGTCTACTGCATTTGCTGCTCGTGATGTGGTCTCCTCTACATTGGGGAAACAAAGCATAGACTGAGTGACCACTTTGCAGAAAATCTACATTCTGCCAGCAAAAAAGACTCTGAGCTTTCAGAGATAGTAGGATAGTAGGTTTTCTGAAGAAGGGTCCAGACCAGAAACGTCAGCTTTCCTGCTCCTCTGATGCTGCTTGGCCTGCTGTGTTCTTCCAGCTCTATACCTTGTTATCTGAGCTTTCAATTCCCTTCCACTTTAACACACCACCCTGTTCCCTGGCCAACAACTCTGTCTCTGGCTTGCTGCAGTGTTCCAGCAAAGCTCAATGCATGCTGGAAGAAGAACACCTCATTTTCTTCTTGGGGACCCTGCAGCCCTCCAGACTCAATATCAAGTTCAATAATTGTGGGGCCTGAACTCTTGCATGTCCTAGCCCCCTACCCCACACACCGGGCCTTGTTATCACATAGCCTGCCATTACACACTACCTATTGTTAGTTACTAACAGTCCCCATTAACATCTTACAGTAGGAACCGCAGATGCTGGAGAATCTGAGATAACCAGGTGTAGAGCTGAATGCAGTAGGGGGAGGGGAGATTTTGATGCTTGTGAAGTGCCAAGTGGAGGTTCGGGGACTGTTATGCAGAACACCTACGCTCGGTTCGCACTAAACAACTGCACCTCCCGGTCACGAACCATTTCAACCTCCCCTCCCATTCCTCAGACGACATGTCCATCCTGGGCCTCCTGCAGTGCCACAACGATGCTACCCAAAGGTTGCAGGAACAGAAACTCATATTCCGCTTGGGAGCCCTGCAGCCAAATAGTATCAATGTGGACTTCACAAGCTTCAAAATCTCCCCTCCCCCAACCGCATCCCAAAACTAGCCCAGCTCATCCCCGCCTCCCTAACCTGTCCTTCCTCCCACCTATCCCCTCCACCCACCTCAAGCCCCACCCCCATCTCCTACCTACTAACCTCATCCAGCCCCCTTGACCTGTCCGCCCTCCCTGGACTGACCTATCCCCTCCCTAACTCTCCACCTACACTCACCTTTACTGGCTCGATCCCCGCCTCTTTGACCTGTCTGTCTCGTCTCCACGTATCTTCTCCTCTACCCATCTTCTATCCGCCTCCCCCTCTCTCCCTATTTATTTCAGCACCCCCTTCCCCTCCCCCATTTCTGAAGAAGGGTCTAGGCCCGAAACGTCAGCCTTCCTGCTCCTCTGATGCTGCTTGGCCTGCTGTGTTCATCCAGCTCTACACCTGGTTATCTCCCATTAACAGCTATTTGTTATCAACTACTTGTCCGTGCAACTGTTGTTCTCTCTCTTGGGGTTCTATCCCTACCTATCATTTACTCTTTATCCCCTCCCCCCACCCTATCTTCTTCATTTTCCTAGTTACCATCAGTTTTGAGGAAGGGTCACCGGACCCAAAATGATAACTCTGATTTTTCCTTCACAGACGCTGCCAGACCTGCTGAGCTTTTCCAGCAACTTCTGTTTTTGTTCCTGTGAGGGGATTTGGTGGTCAGTGTGGGATGGAGTTGGACCAACTAGCCTGGATTGAAGTCTGCTTCAATTCTTTTCAATTGGAAATTCAAATGAGCTGTTTGCTTAAACAACAGACTGTCTAGCCCTGACATCTCTTCTCTGCCTTGCCAACTTTTCAGGTAAACCCATCCCCCTCGCCAACTCCATATTTCATTTCGGCACATCGTCTACCATTGTGCGAACTCACCCTTTGAAACTTTATATCTACTATACCCAATTAATGGGGAGGCAATGTCCCAATTATTGCAGCATCTATTTGGAGGATGGGTTGCCAGACCTGAAGCGTTAACTTTGATTTCTCTTCACAGATGCTGCCAGACCTGCTGAGCTTTTCCAGTAACTTCTGCTTTGTTAACATAGACCTTTATTGAGCTAACTATCTACTTAACCATGGATTATCGCTCGACTGTTAATGTCCGGAGGACCCAGGTTCAAAACCCACCATGGCAGAAGATCGAATTTGAATTCAGTTACAAATCTGGAATGAAGGCTGACTGGTGACCATGAATCCATTGTCAATTGTCAAGAAAACCCATCTGGTTTACTGCCCATTAGGGAAGGAAATTGCCATCTTTACCTGGTCTGTCCTACATGTGATTCCAGACCCATAGCAATATGGTTGACTCTTAACTGCTGTCTGGGAAATTAGGGATTAGTAATAAATGCTGGCCTAGCCAGTGATGCCCTTGTCCCGAGTATGAATTAAAAACAAAGTATCAACTGTGGGCAAACTACATGAGCCAAACTAAAATAAAATAAAATAACATTCTAGATAAATATTACAACTTCTTTGCACAAAACAAAATCATGCACAAAAGACAATTCAATACATTTAACCCCCTCGAGTAATTAATCTCTTAAAACAACTATTCATGGCTTCAGCTCACAGACAGCTACTTTTTACATAAGCTATTTCAGCCGTCAATCAACCTGTGATTTATAACCTAGCCACACCACACTGTGATGATGAAAGGTTGTGGAAAGTAGTTGGGCATTCATAATGCTGCAATGGTAGCATTTAAGATTATGTCAATAAAGCAGATATTGAAATTGCTGGAACAGATTGTTATCAAATCTCAGTCTCAGGCAATCAGTTTTATTCATTCTTTAAAGGCACGGAATTTACATAACTTGATGGTCTGACAGTTCCATATACATTATTAACTCTTCAAGAGCATTTATACATAAATATGTAACTCATACATTACAGATAAGGCCCTTGAACCAACAAAAATAATGTCTGTTTGAACATCTTGTAATGTTTTATGGAACTCTTGGGTGGAAATAGAAGTTTGAAGTGGAGTTATGTTCATATTTTAAGTCTTGAAAAACTAGTGTTAATAGTGTTTGTCTTGCTTACTTTTATTTATCGTAAAGTTTGTTTTATTCAATAATGTGAAATCATGTGTGTGCAATTTCTTTCAGATGATAAGTGGAATTTCACATCTTTCATGAAACTTCAATGATCTCTATGAAGACCATAACTCTCTGCTCTGCTCTTTCAAATAGACATTAAAACTTCAATTGCAATATTGTAAGTTACAGCAGGAGAGTAACACCCATACAATTTTTAGCCATCAATCAATAATCAAAAGATGTATCTGGTTATTATTGCACAGCTGTGTGCAGAAGCTATACACAAATCAGATGCCCCATTCCTTACATTATAAAAGTGATTACATTTCAATGCATTCAGCTTTAAAGCATTTCGGGATTTTCTGAAGTCCTGAAAGATGCTATTGAGCTGCAAATTATTATGAAACTTTCTTAGGTTTTGAAAATGCTTTGTATTTGCCTGGAGTAATTAAGGTAGTGTTTGATTGATTTAAATGCAGTACATGCATCTGAATAAATAGATAGCTAGCTCAATAAAGGTCCATGTTAACAAAAAACAGAAGTTTCTGGAAAAGCTCAGCAGGTTTGGCGGCATCTGTGAAGAGACATCAGAGTTAGCATTTTGAGACTGGTGACCCTTCCTCAGAATAGATGCTGCCAGATCTGTTGAGCTTTTCCAGCAACTTGTGTTTTTGTTTCTGATTTACACCATCTGCAGTTCTTTTGATTTTTAATAAGGTCCATGTTAATATGGATGAACTTTCTAAAAATAAAATTACATGCCGATTTTAAGCAACAATGTAGTAAAAGTATAGAAAAAAATTCTGAGAATCCAAAGAGGAACTGACTGAAATTTGTAACAAATGCCTACAAATTTCTTTAAAAGGATTAACTAATTTCATGGCTAGCCTTTCTGAACTTTAAGCAATGAAACTGCAAAATAAAGATCAAATAAATATCTCAGAGATGTCAATTTTGCAAAAATTATTAAGAGGATTCAAAATCCCATGAAGAAAATTACAGGCCTTCATGAACAGTTGGGTGCCAAGATTTGGTTATAATTCTGACACCTCTCATGACATCCAATTAACTGCTTCTCAGGGGCTTTATTATTTCCAAGCTCAAGGAGCAACGTAGTTATAAGCCTACTCTTGAGACAATGACAAACCAGAATGCACCAGCCTGAGTTCAATACATTCATTATCCAAGATTAAAAAGATTGTTAAAAGGGTTATCTATAACCGAGTCTAACAGTAAATGATAAGTTTGAGCACTGAATGAAATAACCTATCAATCACAGCCACAAGAAAGGGACCTCATTCGAATCGACATTATTTGGATTACTAGGTAGCAAGCAATAAAACATAGGCCAGGTGAGACACGACCATGCCTCAACAAAGCATCTGATTGTATTGACTCTCGCCTTATCACAAGTTCATCTATCTTAAAAGGTTGAAACTAGTCCTACATTTTTTCAATGTAGTTGCTGCTAACTGCTCCATGGTGATACCGCAGAGGGGCTTTTTAAACAGGGCTCCTCAGGTGGTATCTTCCTGTTGCAGGAGAAATTGGAAGATGGGTATTGGGCCATGGCCAGTTAGGATGGGAAAGCCCTCCGGATCTTCCAGTAATTAGGCACCTGAATGGCAGCCGGTGGACCCCTGACCAATGCCTTGACCCTTGACCCAGGGAAGACTCTCACTGCAGGTTGTACTACATGCCTGCACTCCTGGGATAGAGGATTAGCCACAGAAAGGTAAATGTGGTGGTGGGGGATGGGAGGTCACACTCAGTGGAGGATGGCATCACAGAAGGGGGTCATTGGAGTCAGAAGGAAAGCCAGCGCTGTGCCTCTCAGTTGTCACCCACATGATCCATGTTCGGTTCCTTGATCATTCACAAATTAGTACAGATGAAAACAGGATCCAAGTAACAGCCTAAAATGACCCCAAATGACACATACAAGTTAAACAATCAAATAGGTCAATTATTTTTCATCCCATTTGGAGCTGGAGGGATTAGGCCCTTAAAAGCTTATTATTTGGGCACTAGGCCTCAATTGACAGTAGGGCAGGAAGTTGAGGCTTGGGCTTCCCTCCAGCTTGATTCTACACCTTATCTGAATATATGTAGGGCCTAACGGCTCTTTCAAGTATGGGCCCCAAATGGTGGCACTTTTGCTAATGCAAATATTGTGGGTCTTGAACTTCTGGCTTGGCAAAACAAAGTAACATTATAATAGGAAAGAATATTAAATAATGGAGTGAGAGATCAGTGACCTTGTTAATGATCTTTGCTTCTTAGCTAGGTAAATCTACTCAGTCAAACTTACTATTAGCTTAAAATATCAACACAAGAGAAATTTCAGATCGTTAATAGACTTTAGATAACTTTATTAGTTATAGGCTGTTTCCTGTAATAATATGTTCTTTCCCACAGGAGTTTCAGGTAAAGTTGCCATAATCCCAGAGGACCATAGAGTTCCTCCCTCATTAAAGACTGGCAGTGAGTTTGACCTGAGACACCATACTCAAGTGAGTAGCAAGGATGCGAGGGCAATACCTTCATGGTGACCTCAGCTACTGTGGGAATTACACCCACAATGTTGCCATTAATCTATATTGCAAACCAGCCATCCAACCAACTGAGCTAACTACTCAGGTCGAATATAGCGAAAGGTATATTGTAGAACAGACAACTTGCTTTTCTTAAGTTTACTGCTATCACACTTAGAGTTCTAACTCAGGGATTTTTGGAAATTGTTATCTAGATTTGGGCTCATGAATATTCAAGTATGAGACTGCAACTCTTTTATACTTGTACATATCAATTCAAAGTTACTGTAGAAGGATGAAAAGTATCATAGAATATCAAAGAGAATTATACCATGAATATTCTGCTTTAAATAAGTACACAATATTGAAGTGTACCTTAAAAAAATCATTCAATCAAATAAGATTAAAAGAAAGTCAAACTCGCAATCCTCTACAATTTCTTTAGATTCTCTTGCCTGAATTTTTAAGGGAATTCTATTAGAACTGATTTTTTTCTTGTGTCCTAAGATGGTTGTTCTTTCTGTCTGTCTGTTTTAATATTTGTATTGTCTTAGAATTTGACTCTGTGGTAGAAAGAGGTTGTCTTTGGTCATTTTATGTCTGTAATAAAATGTTTTATCGCTTTGCTTATAATGTTTTAATCATGAATTCTTGTCTTCAAATAATCCTCCCATCTGGCTTCTGTCATAGGTGTTTGACTCCCCTTCAAGATCTCTGAAAGCCTTGTGCTTTTCTGTATAGTTCTTCTTGTTACTTATTAAAATTCTACATACATTATAGTATTTTTGAAGTAATTCCTTTTAACCTAATTAAGACCTTTTAAAATTAAATTCAACAAATTGGTCAATTCTTTTGCAACATTGGATGGAAATACTGGCTTTGAAGGGAAACTGGAACTGATACAGGCACAATGAGCTGAAGGTTCTCCCTGCTCTGAAATTCCTACAATAAGTCAAATTTAATTCATCTCAAATTCCTTACCTGTATTGGGATTTTCTGGCCTTTTAACTTTGCAAGGTAAGGAAGTGACAGCCTAGAAGTATTCTCACTTGTTTACTAATCCAGGAATCCAGATAATGTTCTAGACCTGGGCTTGAATCCTACCATGTAGAAATGGATCTTGCAATCCAACGTATCTGAAATTAGGGATCTGTTGATAACCATGAAACCATTGATGATTATTGAAAGAAAAACTCCAAAGGAAGGAAGTTGCTGTCCTTGCCTGGTCTGGCCTACATGAGACCACAGACCCTTAACTGCCTTTCAGGCAATTAGATACAAGCAATAAATAGTGATACCCACATTACATGAATTTTTAAAAAAATGTCAAAATTTCTCAAGATTTAAAAAAGCCATTAAGCACCTCTGAAAATGCAAAAGGACTACCACAGCAAGACAATTGACTAAGTAACAGTAGCAATAACAATTCTAAACACGTTAGTTTGTAAATAATCATGGATACACTGCTGACCTCGAGCTATTTTTGAATTTGTCATCTCTTTGACAGTCCATAACCTTTGAACGATTACTAATTACATATACAACATCAATTGTTGGCATAACTGGGCTTGTACAGAGTGTACTTATTTGGTGGCAGATCATATGTCAATTTAAGTGTAAGATCCATAAACACGAGATATAAGTGATGTATAATGTGATATCAGGTATTATGACATATTTGTGTATTTTATTCTTGCCTTATTTATGATCACAATACTGCTAATGTAAGTTTCCTAGGAGTTTTCCAGCTCAGCCACTGTAATTATGTGATGAATGGTGTTTACACCATTGCTCTGGGATTTCATGGCATTTCAGTTGAAATTATCTAGAGACTCTCCCCAGAAATTCAATCTCTCAAATATTGCTTGTTTTCAATGACTGTGGAGGTACTTTTTTGTACATAGTTTTCAGGACTTCTATGTGCGCTTTATAGAGCAACTTAAAAAAGAAATAATTCTTTTATGTGATGTACAAATATAAACATGATATTGTGGTTCTAAGAAATCTAATTCCTCTGGCTGTACCTGAAACATTTTAGCAAAAAACTAGTCAAACACTGATTACTAGGTCTAAAGATCAAGAGTTACAACTTTATAATTAATATTTTGTTTGCCAGTGGTTAGAATCGATTTCTTAGTAATAAATAATGGTTTGTGGTAAAGTACAGAAACCCAAATAGTATTTTGTATTCACCTGAGTACATCAGGCAGGAAAATTGGGAACTTTGAGCAATTTGATTTGTTTTTTACCTTTATGATGTCCCATGGGAGTAATGAGGTTTGAGTTTTAGTGCATTCCCAAGTTGTAACAGAGTCATATTTATTGAAGGATGAATATTGGCCAGGACACAAGGATAACTTCCTTATACTTTAACATTGTAGAGGGAATCTTTCATGTCAAGCGGACAGGCCTTCAGTTTAAAATCTCATCCAAAAAGTGGCACTTTTCCACAGTGTGACACTCATTCAATATTGTACTGCTATTTTTTTTGTGCTCAGGTGCTGGAGTGGGACTTAATCTCGCAATCTCTGACTCAGAGTACATGTGTTGCCAACTGAATCAAGCTTGCACTTACGAATTCAAGTAAATCAGAATCCTGGGACATGTATCATATCCCAGATGTATTTTAGCCTTGCCACAATACTGCTCAATGAAATCTGATGAGAAAGAAGCAGCAGCTTTTACAAGTTAGTATAGGGTTGTTTTTTGGGAAGCAAGGAGAGCAGGAGTGCTCTTTTGCACAAAAGAATGTTTGGGCTATAAGCTTTCCCTGACACCCTCTCCCCTGAGCCCTAGCCTACCTTTTTCTTTGTACTTGGGGTGTTGATGTTGCTAGCTCAGCCAACGTTTATTGTCCAAACCTAACTTTCATGGACCAGCTTGTGGTTAGCTGTTTCTTGAACTGCTATAGTCCTTGAGGTGCAGGGACACCCACAGCGCTGTTCAGAATGGAGTTCCAAGATTTTGACCCACAAAGTGTGAAGGCAACATATTTCCAAGACAAGATGGTGTGTGATTAGGAGGGGAACATACAGATGGTGGTGTTCCCATGCATCTACTACCCTTTTGTCTTTCTAGATGGTAGAAGTTGCGGGTTTGAAAGGTGCTGTCGAAAGAGGCTGAATGAACTACACCAAGGTATCTTGCAAAAGGTGCACACTGCTGCCACTGTGTGCCATTGATGAAGGAAGTGAACACTGAAAGTGTGGATTGTTGGGGCTGGGTGAGAGGTGGTAGTGCAATCAAGCAGATTACATTGCTCTGGATGATGTCAAACTTCTTGAGTTCAATTGGAACTGCATTCATCCAGTCAACTGGAGATTAGTTCTTCAAACTCCTGACTTGTGCTTTGTAGAAGATGGACAGGCATTTGGGAGACACGACCTGAGATACTTACCACAGAATTCTTAGTATCTGCCCAAAACTTGCAGGCGCAGGATTTATTGGCTGGTGAAGTTCAGTTTCTGATCAATGCTAATCCCAAGGATGTTGATTTTGGCAGATATGGCAATGCTAAAACCATTGAATGTGACTAGGTTTCCTTTTAACAAAAAAACTCCCAAAGAAATGCAGATGTTGGAATTCAGAAAAAAAAAATAGAAATTGCTGGAAAAATCTCAGCAAGGCTGACAGCATCTGTGGAGAGAAAACAGTGATCCATCTTCAGAATGGAAGACACTGTTCTGAAAAAGAGTCACTGGTCCCAAAATGTTAACTTTGCTTTCTCTCTTCAGATGCTGTTGGACCTGTTGAATTTTTCCAGCAATTTCTGTTTTTATTTCTAAGTTTTCTCTTGTTGAGCTTGCCATTGCCTGGAATGTCTGTGGCATGAATGTTACATTCTACTTATCAGCCCAAGCCTGGATGTTGTCCAGGTTTTGCTTCATATGGACATAGTGCCTGAAGAATTGCCAATGGTTCTGAACATGGTGCTATCCTCAGCAAACATCCCCACTTTTGACCCAATGATAGCGGGAAGGATATTGATGAAGGAGTTTAAGACAATTAGGCCAAGGGCATTATCTTGAGGATCTCCTGCAGTGATGTCCTGGTGTGGCAATGATTGACCTTCAACAAACACAATGTTCCTCTGCACTACATATGAATCCAACCAGCGGAGAACATTATCTCTAGTTCGACTGACTCCAGTTTTTCAAGGAGACTTCGATACTATATTTGATTGCGTGTTACTTGGATGTCAAGGGCAGTCATTCCCACCTCACTGCAGAGTGCAGCTCTTTTGTCCTTGTCCAAATTAAGGCTATGATGAGGTCAGGAGATGAGTGTTCCTGGCAAAATCCAAACCTAAGGTTCACTGAGCAGGTTGTTCCTTTGCAACTGTTGCTTTATAGTACTCTTAACAATCATTCTCTCATTTTGCTGATGATCAAGAGTAGATTCATAGGGTTATAATTGGCCAGTTCGGATTTATCTTGCTTTTTTGTTCACAATACATTTTTCAAATTATCCTGTTGGAGAAAAGCAATTGCAAGGACATTGCATACTTTGGCTTGCCATGTGACTTCTGTTGTAAGCCTTTTTTCACTTGAGAGTAAGTAGCCATTAAAACACTTCACATGAAACATAATGACAGAAGATGGAATTGCATGGATTTACTGAGCAGCAAGTAAGTCCGTTGCTGTTAAATGAAAACAGCAAAGAAAAATTAGAATGGCAGTTAGCAACTGTGAAGTGCTAGATAAGGCAGAACCGCTGTGAATTTTCCAGTCCCTGGTGCTTGTGCAAATAAAAGGCAATATGAATGAGAACTCAAATGTTCTCTCGTCTCAGTGGCAAAATCGTATGTCATAGCTACAGAATTTTTTAAAAAAGCCTGAACAAATAAAAGTAGCAACTCTGTTGTCAGTGCTGAAGAAGGGGTGCTACAAATTGTATTGCACCATAGGTCTCACTGAGGAGCAGGAAAGCCAGATTGCAGAACTTTCGAAGTTCTTAACAATATATTTTTGGAGTCTCTTCTAATGTTACTTAAGAATGTTTATGTTCAACATCGGAGCTTAAGGGAAGATGGACAACATTGATCAGTATGCTACGGCACTGATTTATCCAGTCAAGTCTAGTGAGTGTGGACAACCTAAAGATGATCTCATTAGGGATCGGATTGTTTTATGTATATGAGATCTCAAAGTGAGAATGCATCTGCTGAGAGAGGAAAGACTTTTTTCCAAGAAAGCTAATGAAACTTGCAGGACCCTTTGAGACAGTGAATTATCAGCCACATTGGGAACAGTTGAGACTGTGTGATGGAGTAATACTTATCCTTTCATAGAATTCCTACTGTGCAGTAGGAGGCCATTTTGGCCCATCGAGTGTGCACCAATCCTCCGAAGGGGTATAGTCAAAGCTGAGAGCGCAATGCAACGGGAACAAAGAAGATCCACTGTTGCAGATGTTAGATATTAAGCAAAATCCACTCACCTCAGCTGAAATAAGTCTAAAACCTGAACTGGTAACCTTACACAAAACCAGAAGAGATTAACAGTATTTTTCAGTGAACTAAGCCATTGACTACTGAACAGATTCTGAAAGATTACAAAGAAGTTTGTACAGGTCTTGAATGTCATCCTGGTGAAAATCAACTTGAAGTGGGTGAGAGTGTGAGACCACCACAGCATCTACTGCAGAGAGGTCTTGCTGCCTATAAATCCAGCCTAAAAGCCAAGATGGATTAGTGAATAGAGATAAAAGGTACCGCAGATGCTGGAGAATCCGAGATAACAAGCATGGGGCTGGATGAACACAGCAGATCAAGCAGCATCATAGGAGCAGGAAAACTTGACGTTTCGGGCCTAAACCTGAAGGAAAACGTCAAGTTTTCCTGCTCCTATGATGCTGCTTGACCTGCTGTGTTCATCCAGCCCCATGCTTGTTATCATGGATTAGTGAATAGTCTCTTCAATGCAGTAAGTCCTGACAAATAGAAAGAAGGCCAGGAAATCATTGTTTATGTGCTGGTAGCTGATGATAAGTGAGTGAATGCAGAAGAGGCTGTCATCATAGCAGGAGAAAAAAATATGATCAGAAACAGAAATGGAGTAAAAGGAGAAGATGCCTGAAGTCAAGCATATAGATCATGTTGTGACAGTGAAACGACTCTACTTGGATCCTGACAAGGTGAAAGCAGCTGCAGAGATGCAACGGCTAACACATATGAACATGGTGCAACAATTTGTTGGATTTGTGATCTGTCCAGCAAAGTTCTTGCCCTAATTTGTCATCAAAGCATAAACTTCTATGTTTGCTCACTGCTGAGGATCTACACAGAATTGGCACAGAACAAAAAGCAGCTTTCACTTGCATCAAACAAGTCTTACAGCTCAGCATGCTCTGTAAGTCATCAACCCAGCCGAAGCATTCAATCTGTAAGATATATGTTCTGCTCTGATGAAGCATTCATCACAGGAATGACACCACTGGTGGAGGCAACACCACCCCAGGACTGAGCAGATTCCCACTGAATTTATAAAAATGCCATTGAAAGCCCCATGTGCTCTAGAGATGATGGAGGAAATGTAGGAAATGTTATGCAGTAACTGACAGAAATGGGACAGATTAGAAAGAATGCAGGGTTGATTCTTATGTTTTTTTTGGCTAAGTTTGAATTGCATCAAAATTTTTAGAGGGTTTCCTGCTGTGAGTCCTAGCAACTTTTCTTGTCGTATTTTACCGAAAATGTTGCATTAATTACCTATACTGTCCCTATGTCATCATAGCATTTGATTTCTTACTCATCTTGCCACATGCTGTTCCTAGAACATCTCGCCCTAGCAGAAAGACTGGCACCACTTGTATTTGCACCTTGATTAAAAGGCTGTTATGCATTGGATGAGCATTGGCATTCTGAAGCTTCCCTGCTCATCAAAGGACAGATTTGGATCACGGTAGAGAAAAGACGCAAGGCATTGTGATCCTCTGACAGGGAAGTCCTGATGCATGGGGTGGTGTGAAGGAAAGGATTCCACTTCCCAGAGGACTGGTAGAGGAGGCTATACCACTAGACCATACCAGCCTGATCTGAGGTCACCACCCAGGTCAAGGCCACCTCCAGGGTGCAGAGTAATGGCCAGCCATGCTGCAAGAATGCCAATGACCATCTTAGCTTTGGCAGCTTGTGTGCTAGTGTCTCAGTGAGCCCCCAGATCCTAGTAGCGCATCCCATCAAACAAACAGGCTGTAAACATCCCCAAGGCCCCACAAATATTGCCTACATGTGACTACCTGCCTACTGCAGTGACCAGGCCTGCTATGGTCATGCAAACACCACCACTCAACCCTTGAAGCCAGGGTGCTTCTGATCATGGACTATCCTTTCTCCTGCATTACCTCCTTCCCAGCTGTGCTTTTCCCTATGATCCCATTGCAGATCCTGCTATCTGCGCTTCACAATTGTTCTACACTCTGCCCCAGACCAAACTGCCTTGGCAACTGCAGCCCTTTCACCTGTCCCATGCTCCCAAAACCATTCTTTTTGTGCTTTCCCTTTGTTTTCTGTGGATAGACTCAATGCCCTAACCATGGCTCATTTTCTCAATTGACCTAATTGGGACAGTCCAGAAAAAACGTGCCCAGACTCCTGATTGGTGCCATTACATGGTCCTCAGCCATGACAGCCATGCTGCTCAGAGGGAAGGTTGGTTTGGAGCAAGTGGCAAAATGAACCCCCTCTGTTTCCATGTCAAGTTTTCCTGACATCTGGTCTGTTTGGGAGGTTGGTAAGTTAGAAAGCTGTAGATCCATGAGGCAATTTGTGCAACCAACATGGCATTTACCAAGTGGTAATCTCTCTTAATTGGCAATTCATTACTATGAAGCGAGAATCTCACCTCGCCACTTGTGAAAAACACAACAGATGAAGCAAGATGTTCCCAAATGTCAAGATGGGTATCACTGGACCTCTTCTTCCAATTCTACTGCACACCTTGCCACGGCCCATTAAATGCAGATCGCTATAAGATTCCAATCAAAAGTTTTGTTTGAGTGATAATATTCATTATATTGGGCAACTTGTAACTGCAAATGATGGTATATTTGATTTATTTTTGTTTCACTATGAAAGGGGGGATGTTTGGAGAAATTCATGAGGGCACTTGCTGTCTCTTTCTAGGGCAACTAAAGATAAGCAAGAAATGCTGACCAGCTACAGATGCCAGTGTCCCAAAGAATTTTAAAAAAGGACAGTATATAATCTAGCTTGTCATAGTCATGTCACCTCTGTTGTAAGTTGTTTTCTTTTTAGAGTAAGTAACCATTAAAACACATGAAAAACTATCCAACCTTTTTGAATTTGCAAAACCTTTCTGCATTTCTGAAGAAGGGTCGAGGCCCGAAACGTCAGCCTTCCTGCTCCTCTGATGCTGCTTGGCCTGCTGTGTTCATCCAGCTCTACACCTTGTTATCTCCGACTTACTAGATTGTTGACCAAGTGACATTTGTCATCTGGAGCCTAGTGATCTGTAGCAGCTCTTTTGTTTTGGAAGGAAATTTTATCTCTTCCGCATTAATGCACACCAGCAAGTAAAATGGAGTAAGCCCCACAGAGCTGAACCTACATGTTCTGTCTGTCAATTGACAATCATAGAGTGATAAGTTATCCGTTTAGTCCGTCTGTAGCTTCTAATATTAATGTGCTATTGATAGTGAATTGTTCCTTGTTATAAATCAGTAAGCTCAGCAGTGAGAACATGATACGAACAGGTAAGAGTATGTCTATATTGGACATCCTGAAACATAAATAATAAATGTATGCAGAAATTAGTTAAAGACATGAGAATCACAAACCTTTGTATGGAGTAACTATTTCATCGTTATGTCTACAACAAAAGGTCTTCACAATTAATATCTATAAAGCTCTTGAAACTAAATTCTTTCAGTAAATAGCTCTGTGAAAAGAATTATAATGATGAATGATTTTCAAATTATTCCACACAAGCATTACACTCAAATTTAATTAGTTGCCTTAATGCACTTTCGTGCAGGGAATGATCTATTGACCTATAACATTCCCTTGCACAGGTATAATTTTATCCAAAGCTGTTACAGTATAAAGGAGCATTGCCCAGTTATCCATTTTCATTTTCTGATACTAACAATTTATCCAAAAGAGCCTATCCTGACAGCTTCATGGGCAATTGCTTATTTGGGACACAGAGACTGACGTCATAAATTCCTTAATGGATGTGGATCTGCGCACAGTACTTCTTGGTTGCCATGACAAGGGTTGAGCATTCTTATTATACCGTCTATACTACAGAAATCTTTACAGTGAGATAGATTATCAAACCTATTTAAAACAAGCTGAAAAAGACACAGTTGTAGTGCCTTCATTCTAATCTTTCTTGTGATCTGTAAACACAACCTATAATGGAGATGAGTGTCTCACTGCCAAAAAAACTTAATTTTTTAATTAAGTAAGAACTGCTGCTAAAAGAGCTGTAATTTTACATGTTGAGTCTTACCAGAAAGTTTATTTGGCAATAAATTGAGCTGTATCTCATGGACTCATCACAACTTGTCTTTGTCAACAGTGGCAAAATATTATGGATTTATTATCCATCAAGCAAGTCACCTACTGATGGCTTTGGTGTCTTGTTGCCCTTCCTCTCTCTGTCTCTCTTGCTTTCTCTCCCTCTCTCTCTCTCTCTCTCTCTCTCTCTCTCCCTGCCTTTCTTCTCCTGTGTTGTTCTATAAGGGGAACTGGAATTACTGGAACTGGAACACTTTGAGGAATTATCAGTAAGACATCATTAACAATTCTCAACCCCAAAAATGTAATTGCTGCTTGTATTAAAACAGATTATACTCAACAATTTAATAATTGGAATGGATTTCATCTGCAATCATTTTAATAAGCATTTTGAAAGAAGAAGTTGCCCAACTTTAACCTCTGTGAAATTTGCAAAGAAAATAACAGCAGAATATTCATGGGAGTCTCTGGAAGTAGCTAACACTTGCACTGATCAATTAAAAATGTTTATGCAATTTGGCATCTGCATGTTTATTCTGCAATGATACAACATTTCGTTGAACTTTATCCACAACAATATTTTCTTAAACGTGTTGTTTGTTTTTGAAAATGGAAAGAAGCTAGAAATGACAATAATTACAGGCCGTTGCAAACTAATTATCACCTATTAATGTTTTTTTTATGGGGAAGTGTCACATTGTTTTTGTCTTAACAACACTCAGGGCATTCAAATCAATCTAAAGGAGAACAATAAGGTCCTAAATCACACTGTTTTTATATTTTATAAAGTATCTAGTTTTGTATTTTATGGCCATAAGTTAAATGTGTTTGACTTAGGGCTAGTCTACTCTAGCTGTATATTCATACATTCTGAGATAACAAGGTGTAGAGCTGG
>JAHRHZ010000021.1:23763782-23797428 GCA_024137785.1 Ginglymostoma cirratum | reverse complement strand
AAATGTCAGCCTTCCTGCTCCTCTGATGCTGCTTGGCCTGCTGTGTTCACCCAGCTCTACACCTTGTTATCTCAGATTCTCCAGCAATTGCAGTTCCCACTATCTCTATTCATACATTCTGTTAGGACAGTTGCAAAAATGACATGAGTGTTAAACAGCATCCCCTTTACTATGCTGTTCATAAGATTAGCAGACAGAAAAATTATGGACCTTGTTTAATCTGTGTGAATTATCATGCTTTTTCCAGAAAATGATTTGTTTTGGTAGATGTTAGTCACCTAGAATTACAAATTGTATTAGTCTGAACCTTACCATATTGATATTGCAAGATTACTTTTGTTCATCTGATTATTGTATTTAAAGCTATTTACAATAAGGCCTAAAATAATCAGAGCAGAATATCATTACCGCACCAGTGCATTCACCAGTTTGATTGATTTATTCTAATGTAGGGCTCCTGATCATAAGATCTAAATATCTTAATAACAACCCACGCATCAGAATTTTAACTCTAGAAATCTGCATCTCAGATTATTGCTTTCCTCCGTTACTTACACAATTCCCATTGCCTGGGAACTACCTAATGAAACAACTGTAATGCTCTCCATTTTATATAACTTCAACATACGTGCTATCTAGTCATTAGCCAGATATTTCCTTTGGTGCAAGCTCTCCCCCCTCACCAAACTGTGCAGCTTCAAAATCAAGAAGAGATGGAGAAAAATGGGGGCCTAGACAAACCCTAAATTTGAAGAAGGTGTTCCCCCGAAATCTGAGAATTGTGACTGTTACGAATATGCATTTACATTTTCTAGGCTTCATCTTCTTACCCATCTGATCTGGTCAGATCTTGGGCTACTTCTAGTTGTCCCTAACAAGGGACACCCCCCTGATGTTGCAGGACAGTACTGAGGCAGCAGAGCCAGTTAGGCTTCATCCAGCTTTTATGCATAGCATTGCCATTTTTAGTAGATAGATGCTTCACCTTTCTCCTGGAGGTCTTTAAGAAATTCATGATTTCAACAAATGGAGCAGGGGGCTAGATCATCAGTCTCATCTCCTAACTGGTTTGCAGTTGGCGAATAAGTGCTCCCTGTGTGCAAAGGGGAAGAGGACTGGCTGTCATATGCATACGTGCGCTACTCAGTTGTGGAGTCAGTCTAGGTGTGAAAAGGATTGTGCTGGATTGGTCACCTTAGAAGGTAGATAGTCATAATAAACAGCACTCAATGAATAATTTAGCTGTGGGATTGCACACATGAGGATGCTCATGGAGACCTAAACAAAAGCGTGTTTCTCTAAAGAGGCCCTTCACACTATCGCAGAAGGCATGATGAAATGGCAAGATATTTGTAAGGACAGCTTCAAATAAATAGAAGGACTTGTGGCAAGGAAAATAATTCTTTCCCTGGTGGTTCAACCATCTGGGCAATTGTAACTGCTGCTTCACATGTGGCGTGGATTAATGGGTGATTCAGCAATATTATCACAGCAAATATTCATGAGAGTACCTGAAATCTCTTATTTTTTTTGCACTCAGAAGCCCAATTCAGGACCTGATTGATACTCATTTTTGTGCCAATGTGCATCCAAATGCATTTTGGATTGACATTTTTTGCCTATGGAGTAAGATGCTGGCAGGATCACAGGGGAAGCAAGTGTCTCCCATAAGTGTCAGTTGTAGTCCTTATGTTAATCTAATTAATTGTATAAACAGGAAAGAGCACTTTTCTATAAATGTGCAGCTTGTTCATGATGAGCCACAATGCATCCTGCATTTCATTACTTGTTATGCTGGCAGCTGACGCAATGCGTTTATACTAAGTATATCTGCCATAGCTTCACTGTTTGACCTAGCCAAGTAAATATCTGGATGCCCCTGTGACTGATGCAAATGTCTGCAACTCCTACAGAGTGCTGCCACAGTGATAACCATCCATCCACTAGCGGTAATCTTCGAAAACAAAGCAGATGTAAGTCTATTATCATAAAATCACAATTCTTCAATTTCGCATTTCATCACAGCATGGATCATCACCAAACCAGCTTGTTTCTTTACTCAATTATTATCCTGCTAAGAATAGAATGATTTTTTTACAAAAACTAGATTGTTAAAATAGCAGTTGGTGCTCAATCAATTATTAATTTTAAAACTGAGATTGATTGATCTCTTTATTAACCAATTGTGTTAAGGGATATAGATGAAAAGTGTGTGTTCAGATTTGGGCCAGCTGTGTTCCTTTGTCCATCATTTGAGCAGATGTCTTTGTAAATTAGATATGTCATGTGTTTGGCCCGTTACAAACATTGTTTGGCCTTCTCTTTTTCAGACTTCAATTATGCAGCTATGAAATGCTACCAAAAAGAGCTGCCTTTAAATTTCAGAGGTCAAATGAAGGCTGATGGTAAAAATGTAATTTTACTTTATCACTCTCTCCCGTCCATCTCATTAACATAACATTTATTATGTAGGGTACTATTTTACATACAGTAGTCATTTTACATTCTTAGTATTTATCTACATTATAGGTACACTATTTACAGCCACTTGAAACATTTCATTAGTAAGACATCTTTATGTTATCAAGGTAGCGAAGCTACTACAGAACCTATAAATTAACCATCAACTAACTCAGATTCACAACAGTTAAAGGAGACTATTTGATCCATTATGTTTGGGTAACATCTCGATAAGAGCAACTTAGCTAATCCTATTCCCCCACCATTTCCCCAAAGCACTACAATTTTTGCTTCATATAATTATTCAATATCTTTTTGAAATCCATGATTGACTCTGCCTCTGAAATATTACAGGCAGCTCCATCCAGATCCTAATCACTTGATGCTTATAAAAGGTTTTCCTCATGTCACCTTTGGATTATTTGACATTTGGCTTTAATTGGTGTCCTCTACTTTTCATCCTTCTGGTAACAGAAATAGTTTTTTCCTATCCATTCTGTACAGACCCCTCACGATTTTGAACACCACTATTGAAGCTGCTCTTAACTTTCTCTCCTCTAAGGAGAACAATGCCATCCTCTCCATTCAAGTCATATAACTGAAAGCCTTCACCCCGGAACCATTCCTGTCATTTATTTTCCCCTGCATTATCTCTAATACCATCTTATTATATCTTATAGAATTTGACAAGCTAAAACTAAAGATTTTGTGTACAAATATCCCCTTTTTTTTCTGCTCCTAGGCACACTTAGAATTATGTTACTTGTTTTATATTGCCTCTCAGTCATATTATTCCTCCCAAAATGTGTCACTTCTCACTTTTCCACCTTAAAGTACATCTGTCTTGTATCCACCCCTTTCACCAGCCAATGTCCTTTTGAAGTTTATCTCTATCTTAACTTTACAGCATAAGAAATAGGAGCAGGAGGAGGCCATTTGGTCCCCCATGATTGCTGCAACATTCAACAAGTTCAAGTCTGATCAGCCCCAAGTCTTAACTCCTTTTTTACGTCAGCTCATTAGTGACCTCCCTAATATTTCAAAATTCTATATATCTTGTCTTTAAATACTTCCAGCAACCTAGCTTCCACACTTCTCTGGGCTAGAAAATCCCAGATATTAACTACCCTCTGGGAGAAGAAATTCCTTTGCATCTCAGTTTACACGAGTGAGCTTTTATTCTGTAATTACATCCACTAGTGGAATCATTTTCTCTACACCCACCCTGTCAAGCCCCTTCAGAATCTTTCATGTATAAAAAAGCCATCTTTCTAGCTGTAATGCATAAAGGCCGAACCTGTTTAACTGTTCTTTGAAAGTCAACCTTTTTATTCCAATAATCAGCCTTGTGAATCTCTTATGTCTGCCTCCAATGTTCGTACTTCCGTTTTTGTAAATACAGGGACCAAAACTGCATACAGTGCTCCAGGTGCAGCCTCACCAGTACTCTTTGCAGTTGTAACTCGACTTCCCGATTTTTTGAGCTCCAAATCCTGAGCAATAAAGGCTAAAATTAATTTTCCCTCTTAATTACTCACTGTATCCACGTGCTAGCGTTTTGTGTTTCATGCACAAGAACACCCAAATCCCTTTTCACTCCACTGTCTACTTCAGGTACTGTTTTTTTATATGACTCTTGCTATTTGTTTTCTTATTTCTTGCTAATTTAGTTTCAGAATAAATTCTGTCCCTCACTATTAAAGCCTTTTAGATATCTACTATTGGTTCTTAAAAAATACCTAAACCTCTAACCTACTGTTAGTGTTTGCCATTTTATACACCTTTAAGTGGGTACTTTCCTTGACTGTTACTGTTCACCATGGGTAGTTCAATCTTCTCATTGAGTCATTTTTGACTGGAATACATTTTTGCTGAGCATTATGAAGTATCTTCTTAAATGTCTGCCACTGTCCATTAACTGGCTTTTCCCTTAACTTTTTTTTCCCAGCCCACTTTAGATGACTATTTCTCCATTCCCCTGTATTTGTCCTTAGTGAGGACATTGGTTTTAGACCCGAGTTGCTGTCCCAAATTTGAAATTCTATCACATATTATCACATACCATACCATATATTCATCCCACATCCACCATTTTTGAGACTGTCAATCATTGCAAAATTCACAATTACATTCTCTCTTTTTCAGTCTTATTCTTTTGTTCACTTTACATAACTACAAGTTCTCTCATTATTCCTACATCGTTGCACATTACTAAAATAACCTGTTCCGGGTATGCTTTGCAATGTCCTGCTCAAAGAAACAATCCCGAACGTACTCTACAAATCTATTTTCTATGTTACCTTTATGCATCTGATTAGTCCAGTCAATATGCAGATTAAAATCATCCATGACAATGATAATTGTCTTCATATATTCTTTCACTATTTCCTGTTTATATTTTGTAAGGCAACTCTCAGGGGCCATGTTTTCTTCCCATTGCTATTCCTTATTTCCACCTAAACTGGTACTACATCATGTCGTATTGTACACACCACTGTACTTCAAGCACATCTGATACTCTTGAATATTAAGTTCTCAGTCTTAGTTACCATGCAACTACATCTCTGTAACAGCTATCAAGTCATATTCGTTTATTTCTATTCGTGCCATCAACCCATCCATCTTGTCACAAATGATGCGTGCATTCAGATAAATAGCCTTAACTTTTTACCATTACATACTCTGGTAACTCACACCTTAAGGTTTGTATTTAGAACATTGCTATTTAAGAAATTCACAATAAATTATTACCCAGTGTTTATATGAACTAAATAGGAAATCCCAGAAACTATCATGAAGTTGACAAGAATTTGCATCCATTTTTGCAGTATGAGCACCTTAGTGCTGTCTGCATATTTAAATGTGCACATTTAGACTGTATTAATCACATGGTTCATTCTGGACATATCGACAAGAAGGTCCAAAATTGTAACTTCTTAGAACTATTTAAAGTTGGACTGCAATGTTTAAAGAGGGAATGCAGTTGTTTGGAGCAGATTCTGGGAGGTTTGATCGGACAGAACCTGACCTGTGAAAGTGAAAGGAATTGCACCACGAGAGAGAACAGGATCCTGCATTGGGGCTCTTCATGAAGGAAGTGAGAGTAAGAAGACGTGGCCTGCGTCCATGGTGGAGAAGAAGCTGTTACAACTTGGAAAACCTAGTCCTTATGCACTTACCTGCTTTTATCTACAGCGACAGGCATGTATTTCTAACCTTACATTGACAGCTACTGCTTGGTCTTATATTTATAGAAGAGGTAAATTCGCAACTAATGTCCATCACCTGAATACAATTAAATATTCAACCAATATATAATCAATAAAGATCCTTCAGAGACATGGTCAAAGCAGATAGCCAATGAGGCCATGTCAGGTCTCAAGACCCAAGGATCTGCATACAGATCCACAAGCAGTCCAAAGACCTCACATCATTGGCCAAGGTGCATGAATGTATCATTGAACACCCCACCCTGCCAATTGAATCAGTATCCGAAGCACTGCTCAAATGACTAGATACTCACCTAACAATGAACTCTGTATGTATATACACAAACCCAAGCATAGCTATGCACACACACACACGCACACACGCACACACACACGCACACACACACACACATACACACACACGAAAACATTTCTAACTAAAATATTTATAGACCGTATTTGATATTTCTGAAATATGCCTGTTGTTTATTGTTTTGGAAAGATGTGTGAGTGGACAAATACTTGGCGCAATGTGGATAAAAGTGAGATTATCCACTTTGGTAGCAAAAACAGGAAAACATTATTATCCGAATTATAATAGACAGGGAAAGGGAGAGGAGCAACAAGATCTGGGTGTCCTTATACATCAGTCACTGGAAGAAAGCACGTAGCTGCAGAAACCAGTGAAGAAGGCTAATGGTATGTTGGCCTTGACAGTCAGAGGATTCGAGTATGACAGCATGAATGTCTTGCTGCAATTGTACAGGGACTTGGTGAGAGCACACCTGGCATTATGTGCTCTGTTTTGGTCTTCTTATCGGAGAAAGGATGTTGTGGTTATGGACAGAGTGTAACAAAGATTTACCAGACTGATTCCTGGGACAACAGGACTGACAGATGAAGAGAGACTGGATTCGCTAGAATGATATTCACTGAAGTTTAGAGGAATTGGGGGTGGAGGGGAGTGTGGCCAGGAAGGCCTCATAGATAACAATAAGTTTGTAAAAGGATAAGACAGTATAAATGCTGTCAATGACCAGGGAGTCCAGAACCAGAGGTCACAGCTTAAGGACACAGCGATGGCTATTTGGGACTGAGATAAGGAGAAATTTCTTCACCTACAGAGTTGTGAGACTGTGAAATTCTCCACAACAGAAAGTGGTTGAAGTCAAAACATTGAATATTTTCAAATTAGAATTAGATATACTTCTTACAGTCAAAGGATGAAAGGGTATGTAGAGAAAGCAGGAGTAGATTACTGAGTTGGATGATATGCCATTATCTTATTGAATGGTGGAGCAGACTCAACAGCCTGAATGGCCTCGTCCTACTCCTATGTTTCTACATTTCTACGTTTTTTCCTAAAATCGATTTTGCCTACAATTCATTCATGAATAAGTAGGCCATTTGGTTCCTTGAGCTTGATCCACAATTGAATAAGATCATAGTTAATTTATTTGTATTTTGTATTCCACATTCTCATCTACCTCTGATAACCTTTGGTTCCTTTGCCTTACAAAATGCTATCTACTTCTTCCTCAAAAATCTTCAATGATCCCTCCATGACCATCTTCTCAGGCAGTTGCAAAACCCTCTGAGAAAAGAAATTCTCCTCATCTCAGTCCTAAAAGCTGACTCCTAATTTACAGCATAAATTCCATAATGTGAGGATGCATTTTGATAACTAGAATCAAGTCCAAGAAAACTTTGCATATTTCACTTTTCAATCCATGACCCCCATTAGTATTAAGATGTACAAACTTACAGGAAGAACTGAGAGGCAACCCTGACTTTTATTAAATAATCATGCTTTTATTTCCGATAAATTCAGTAGATATCTTCAAAGACATTTTACAGTACAATGTTAACATTGCAGAGACCAGTAGGTAGTGATGCAGTTAATAGCCACAACATCTTATTAAAATTGATATCAATCAATATATTATGTAGCAATGTCTATAGCAATGGAAGTTTTTATATGATAATTCTGCACATTTCTAAATTATTAGGATATGTTAAAAAGACATTGAAAATACAAAATGCACACAGTGGGTTGTCAACATCTGAAATCGGAAACAGTGTATGTAAATACATTGGGATTTGAGGATTCTGTCTCCAGAAGAATGCATACAATTATCTGGGCATAATTCTGATGCAATCCCAGTGTGTGAAACTACTCATCATTTATTTCCATTGGGTAGAATTATTGATCAAAAACATGTCTCCCAAGTAACTGGCTTAAAATGCTGAGCGCTGTGGAAATAATCAATACACTGCCACATTTCACCAAACGACAGCAAAATAATTAGTAATATAACACTTTGTGTGAAGTCAGTGATTTTGTTAATTGTTTTCTGTAGTTTTGTTTAGATTAAATCAGTCAATGAATAATTAAAAAGCTTGTAATATGAAAACATTTTCCTGCAAGTTCTAAAAATCAAAGCCAGGTACAATGCAAGCATAAAAGTAGATAAGTTTGTAAAATGGAACAATGTATCCTTATTATTGCAAATGGTTATTCGAGTAGGATTGTCTTGCAGGTGCTTTCAGAGTAAAATGTACACAAAATTAGGAATGAACTTAGAAAGTGGAATTAAAAATGAAGATAGTTCAAAATGCCATGCAACAAATTATATCAAGTGTGCGTGCAATGGATGGAAGCTGAAAAACATGTAATGTTACCATGCTGAGCCACTTCCAAATATAGGTATGCTTTTTCTTACATAGAAACTCAATTTCTCCTGTAGAGAGTATTGTTAGATTATGTTTGATTTAAGGAAGCAGAGATTGCGTAATTATAGTGCGTAAATAGAGAAGAAGAAAGAAAAAGAATACTTAACAATGTAGAAGATCCTTAAAATTAAGCCACGATCATGTAATCTTTGCAAAAAAGAAGGTAATTCAATCCTGTGAACCAAGACTTCACACTTCACATCACCTTTGTAAAATCTTATGCCCAACTGCCACCTCAAAGATCCTTCATAACCTCCATACCAATCTATAATCTTCTGCCCATTCCCAAGATCTGTAATGCCCTCTACACCAACCATTACCAAGCCTAATGTTCCCTTATAGCCCCTATGCAAATTAGGTGCAAACTTACACTGACACCTGCTTTCCACCCATCATTTTCCGTTTCACCTACCATCCAATATCCAACACTATCAGACTTCAAGGCCCATGTTGAGAATAAAATACTGTAAAGTTGTGAGTAAAGTCGTGATGTTATTTTGTCAAAAAAGACTCTCATTCATCAAAAAAAACTTTTATTACACATAACTTCTTCCAATACATACAACCACAAACATTTTGTTCCAGCGTATAACCTCTTATTGATTACATTGCAATGCAGAGAACCACTTCAAAAAGCTATAATCATTTGGTGCTGTCAATCAAACTGACATTACAGACACACAAATGTGATAATGGAAGGTAATAAAGTCAGGCATCTGGCCTGATCCCATAATGGTAACCCTCACAATTTTGTCAATAAATGAAGTGAAGTAGTAAGTGATGACGTCTTTTTTAATATTCCAAATATTTTTAAGATATAAAGGGCAGGGGCTCCAAATGCTTTTTCACTTTTGATAGTTCTTTTTGACAAGTCCTCTTGGCATGTTTGATGGTTACTCTTGATGGTTCTTGACAAGTCCTTGCCACTTTTCACACTGAGTTCCTCTATGCATGTCCTCTTGACACCTTTGACAATTTCTCCTGTTGGTTCCAATGAGTTTCACAGTTTTAATATGTTTATAGACATATTAAATACATTTTTCTAAAAATCCAAAAAAGGCACCTGACTTCTCCCAAAGAATCTCACATCACCCAAAAGAAATCTGTCCTCTTAACAACGTTTTCCAGGACCATATCTCTCCAAAAGGAGACACTAAGTATTCAAATAGACTCACAAAGTTCTGATGCTCTCCTTCCCATCTTCACACGTCATGTTTCAGAGGCTCAGCACACCAAAATCACACATGGCTGGAGGAAGCTATTAATTTATATAGGGAACTGACATTGTAATATGCAAATATGTTAAACGTGAATCATTCCCATTTACTGTTCCACACCCCCTCTCCTAGTATTTCCATGTTTGGAACAGGGGTGTCAACTGTTTCTTGCTATATCCACTATTTTTAAGGAACTCCATCATTGCAAAAAGCCAGACTCTCTTCTCTCTTTGTCTGTGTTATTTTCCTCTTCACTTTCCTTCTCAACAAATAGTATTTGGCCTGATTCTTTCTTGAACACATGAACATGCTAATAAGGAGTGGGTGTAGATCACCAAAGCTCTTTGCCATTCCATAGGAACATGGCTGATCTAATTACTTCACATTTCCTCCTACTTTCAAAAAACTTTTGTCCTCTTGCTTAATCTATCTACCTCTGCCTTAAAAATATTCAAGGACTCTGTTTCCACCACCTTTTGAGGAAAAAAAGGTTCCAAATACTCACGACCCTCTGTGAGAAAATTTTCTTCCTTGTCTCTGTCTTAAACAGGTGATCTCTTATTTTGAAACAGTGACACCTTGTTCCAGGCTCTGAGAAAAAGGGAAACAACCTTTCGACATACAGCCTATCAAGGCCACTCAGGATCTTACATGTTTGAATTAAATCACCTCTTACATTTCTAAGGTCTAGCAAATGCAAGACTCACCTGTTCCACCATTCTTCATAAGATGACTGCCCTTTCCAGGTATTAATCCAGTAAACCTTCTTTAAACTACCTCAAATGCATTTACATCATTCCTTTAATAAGGAGACTAATATTGTTCTCAATACTCCAGATGTGCTCTCATCAATGCCCTGTATAACTGAGGCATAAAATGCCTATTTTTAGGTTCAATTTCCCTTACAATAAACAATAACATTCTGCATACGAACATTCTGGAATTAATGTATCGAGTACAATGTGCTTCAGAGACAAGATCAGACCACTGTCATCTCTCTTTTTGCAAAAAAGGACAATTTCAAATTTTCCCATATTCTATCGGCCAGATCTTTGCACTCACTTAACCCATCGGTATACATTGGCACAGTGGCTCAGTGATTAGCACTGCTGCCTCACAGCATCATGGATATGGGTTCAATTACCCCTTGGGCAACTGTCTATAAGGAGTTTGCGCATTCTTCCTGTATTTGAGTTTCCTCCGGGTGGGCCAGTATCGTCCCACAGTTCAAGATTTATAGGTTATGTGGATTGGCTGTGCTAAGTTGACCATATTGTCAAAGGATGTGTGGGCTAATTGGATTAGCCATGGGAAATTCAGGGTTACAGCGATTGGGTGTGATGGTCCTCGGAGGGTCAGTGTGGACTGGATGGGCTGAGTGGTCTTCTTCCGCAGGGATTCTATGATTTCTTTGCAGACTCCATATGTCCTCTTCACGACTTAATTCACTATACACCTTTGTGATATCAGAAAACTTAGCAACTATACAGTGATCCTGCTTTCAGTGGTAGGCAAGTTATTGGAGAGGATACTGAGGGACAGGATCATTCAACATTTGTATAGTCAAGGCCTGATTAGGGATAGTCAGCATGGATTTGTGTGCAGGTAGTCATGTCTGACAAACCTTTTAGAGTTTTCGAAGAGGTAACCAAGAGGGTAGATGAGGGTAGTCAGTGGATGTTGTTTATATGGACTTATTTAGGCCTTTGAAAGGTCACCCACAGCAGGCTAATCATGAAGTTAAGGTTGCATGGGATCCAGGGACAATAGCTAATTGGATTCAAAATTGGCTTGGTGGTAGGAAGCAGAGGGTAATGGTTGAAGGTTGTTCCTTGGACTGGAGGCCTGTGACCAGTGGTGTGCCACAGGAGTCGGTGCTGGGACCTTTGTTATTTGTTATTTACATAAATGAACTGGATGTGAACGTACAGAGCATGATGAGTAAGTTTGCAGATGATACAAAATTAGGAGGTATTGTTGATAGCGAGGAAGGTTTTCAAAAATTACAGAAGGATCTTGATCAGATGGGGAAGTGGGCTGACCACTGGCAAATGCAATTCAATACAGATAGGTGTGAGGTGTTGCACTTTGGAAAGTCAAACCAAGGTAGGACTTATACAGTAAATGGTAAGGTCCTGAGGAGTGTTGTGGAACAGGGGGACCTAGGAGTGCAAGTCCATAGTTCGTTGAAAGCGACGGCACAGGTAGATAGGGTGGTGAAGAAGGCATTTGGCATGCTGGCCTTCAACGGGCGAGGCATTGGGTATAGGAGTTGATATGTTAAGTTACAGCATATAAGTCGTTGGTGAGGCCTCATTTGGAGTACTGTGTACAGTTTTGGTCACTCTGTAATTGGAAATACATAGTTAAACTGGAAAGTGTGTAAAGAAGATTTATGAGGATGTTGCCAGGACTAGTAGGCCTGAGTTATAGGGAGAGGTTGGCCAGGATCAGATTTTATTCCTTGGAATGTAGGAGAATGAGGGGTGACCTCACTGAGGTGTCTAAAATCATGAGGGGCAAATATAGGATGAATGCATATAGTCTTTTTCCCAGGGATGGGGAATTGAAAACTAGAGGGCACTGATTTAAGGTGAGAAGGGAAAGGTTTTAGAAGAACCTGAGGAGCAACTTCTTCATGCAGAGGGTGGTGCGTATATGGAATGGGCTGCCAGAGAAAGTGGTTGAGGCAGGTGCAATAGCAACATTTAAAAAACATTTGGATAGTACGTGGATGGGAAGGGTTCAGAGGGATATGAATGAAATGTGGGCAATTGGAACTACCTGAGTGGGCATTAGGGTCATCATGGGCCAATTTGGGCTGGAGGGCCTGTTTCCATGCTGTATTACTCTATGACTCTATAGCTTCAGTCCCTTCATTCAATTTATTTATATGAATTAGGAAAAGCTAAGGCCCCAGTTATGATCCATGTAGCACACCTCTCATTACACTTTCTCAACCAGATAATCACATCTATACTCTGGTTCCTGCTTCTTTTTCTTTGAAGAATTCACCTGACATTCATCATACGCTATTTTTGTTTCATTGTATTCTCTATTTATCTCATTGTCCAAAGACCCTCGGCTCTGTTTCCCCTTCCTCTCCCTCTTGTGAAATGTGCCTAAAACATTACCTGAAACATCTTTCTTAACAAAGTGTACCCATTGTTTTATTATAGCATTTCCTGGTATTTGTTTCCAGTTTACACAGGTGAGGCATACTTTCATCCCTTTGACTCAGAAAGTTCTGTTTCTGTCCCCACAGATGCTGCCAGATCTGCTGAGATTTTTAAGACCTTTCTCTTTTTTTAATTTCAGATTTCCACCACACTCAGTATTTTGCTCTTAAAGTATTAATGTTTTCATGAAATCATAGAATCGAATCATAGAATCCCTACAGTGTAGAGAGACACCATTTGGTCCATTAAGTCTGCACTGACCCCACCCCCGCCCCCCCGAGGAGCATTCCACCTAGACCCACAAATCCCCCCACCCTATCCTCATAACCTTACATTTCCCTCTTCCATTTTAAAGTGATACTTTAGAAACTTCCTTGATCTTTTCCATTATTGATTCAAATTCTATATGGAATATTTTCAGGGTCTGTGTGACATGAGCTATGGTCATGTTTATGGCAGAGTTGTGTGACAAGTGCAGCGAGGTCCATCTTGACATCGAAACCATTTTGTTCCATCTTTTCTGCTTTCACGAGTGGTGAAGGGAGATTCTTACTAGGGAGTGGTGAGGGGCCAATTTACTGTCATTATTGCTGATCGCTTGGTCTCATACCACTCACTCCCTTAGTGTCTACTTGCATGTTCACAGCATCATTGCCTTGCCTTCCCTACGTTACCGTGCCATTTTGTGTAGTCATGCCAACAGCCAGCCTGCCTTGTTGAAAGGCAGTCCTTAGTCAAGGGGACGTACAACTTGCTGTTCAGCAGTGTGATACTTCAGTCTCACTCTTGGTCCATGTGCCAGCTGGCACAGCAAACCCACTGCATCAGCAAGAAGTGGTCAGCCATTTCTCAAAGCGTTCGAGGAGTAGTCCAAGGAAGCAGAGAGATGATTGCATGACTCACTGCATTGGTGCAGCTCCTGGGCAAAGGGCAATGTGTCCCACATATCTAGCTGCTGCTCGTGTTCCTCCGCGGGGGAGTGTGTGTCTGTCTGTATGTGTGTGAGTGCGTGTGTGTGCGTACGTGTGTTTCTGTGTATTTAGGTGTGTGTGTGAATGTGTATATTTCTGTGTGTTCATGTGTGAGTGTGAGTATTTCTATGAGTGTGTGTCTGTGGGTATGTGTTTCTACGTGTTTGGGTTGGTACGCGTGTGTTTGTGTGTGTCTCTGTGTGCATGTGTCTGTTTCTGTGTGTGCTTTCATGTGTGTTTGTGTGTGTCTGTGTATGCGTCTGTGTGTGTGTGCGTATGTGTTTATATATGTGGCCGTGTCTGTTTCTGTCTGTGTTTCTGTGTGTATGTGTTTGTGTGTGTGTCTGTACATGTTTCTGAGTGTGCTTCAATGTGTGCTTGCGTGTTTGTCTGTATGTGTTTTTGTGTGCGTTTTTCTTTGTGTATATTTGTGTGTGCATGTGTGTGTGTTTCTGTTTCTGTGTGTGTTTGTGTGCCTGTATGTGTTTGTATGTGTGTGTCTGTATGTGTTTGTGTGTGATTCTGTGTGTGCATCCATATGTGTTTGTGTGAATGTCTGTACCTGTTTGTGTGTGTGTGTGTGTGTGTGTGTGTGTGTTTGTGTGTGTGTGTGTGTGTGTGTGTGTTTCTGCATGTTCATGTGTGTGTATGGTTGTTTGTGTGTGTGTGTTTCCATGTGTGTTTGTGTGTGTGTATATGTGTGTGTGTTAATGAAGTCCCTGATTCTCAACACCATTTGGTTGTCTCCTGCCTGGGTCTGAGCAGGTGCCTGGTCTCTGGCACTCTCTGGGGCCTTTTTTTTCCTGGTCAGCTGTGAAGTTGCCACAGTGAAGTGTTCACCATCTTGTGCTTCCGCACTCTCTACTTCAATGGTTCACCTTGAGCTGTTAGAATCTGAGCTGCTGGGTGTTTGGGGTGGAGGTCGAGTTGCAGGAGGCAGCCTCGCTGATACCCCCTCTGAGACCTTGGTGCTCTCATCCTCAAAGGTCAAGGATGGGATTTCTGGTGGAGCCGCCAGGAGTTTCTCTTCAGATGTCATTGGGAGAGATGTGAAACCTGTAAAACAAAAGGGAGAGTAGGTTTTGCAGCCAACAGTTAGAAGTGGTATGCGATGATTGAGGCTGACAGCAGCATGGATGGTCAAATGTAAGTGGGCATTCTGAGTAGCACTTTCCTGTTTAAAAGAGCATGGATATCTCAGTAACCCCCCAGGAACACTCTTAATCTTTTCTTGGAAGAGCCTGAGTTCTCTCTTCTTAGTGGGTGAGGACATGAATATCTGCCATTTCGGATCCAGCAATCCTTCTTGAGAACTGAAGATTTTCCAGCAATTTCTGAATTTATACAAGAGTGATACAAGACCCCCAGTGCTCCCCTCATCCCCATGGGCTGTCTCTGCCTTGTTATGGGCTATTTTCTGGAATGAGTAAAAGGAAGGACCATAGTGAGATTACAGTGGATGTTTTTGCTGATGCATTTGGGAGAAAGTCAATGAGATGTACCAAAGCACAGTGGAGGCAATATAGAGGACGTACAGGATTAGTGGTGTGGGAGGTGAGGGCGGGCAGAGCGCGGGTAAGGGAAGATGTTGCAGGCAGTAGTAGGAATGGGACATTATAAGCCTTGGGCAGACATGGTTATTGTAGCAAAGATAGAATGAGTGTGAGGTAGCAGAGATAAGAGTATGATAAATGTCCTGGCAAAGTGGAAAAGGTCATTAACCTTCTTTCTACATTGCTGGCCTTTCCCCCACACCCCAGTGATGGCACTGACATGAGTGGCAACGTCAGACAAGGCTGGCAGAGTCTGGTAGTGCAACTCCTTTGGCAGTCCTCCAGGAAGAGGACTGCTCTTCATTGCACAACCCCTTTGATCAAAACTTCTAGGTCCCCGTTTGAGAATCACGGTGCCATCATTTCCGTCTTGACACCTTGTGTAAATGTTCTTTACAGGGGTGGCTTCACAGTGTCAGTGCTCATTTGGGTGCACAGCAGCCTTTTAAAAATGATGTGGCTGCAAATCCTGTTGGTTTCTCAGCAGATATCGGCTGAGTAATGAGATGGTGTGCGGTAATATGGAATGGAAATTGGATGGGAGAGACAGCAAAAAAACATGGTAGGAAACTAATGCAACAGGTTTGGAAAGATAGGGCAAGAGAACTTGCTAGGTCTCATGGCAAAATGCTAAAGAAATCTCACACAATTCTGATGAAGGGTCTAGGCCCGAACCGTCAAGTTTTCCTGCTCCTATGATGCTGCTTGACCTGCAGTGTTCATCCAGCCCCACGCCTTGTTATCTCGCACAATTCAGAGTTTGCCCAAAAAAAATCCCATAAAATTCAGCCCTATGGTACAATGATCACTCTTGTATAAATTCAGAAATTGCTGGAAAATCTTCAGTTCTCAAGAAGGATTGCTGGATCCGAAATGGTAACTGCTTTCTCTCCACAGATGGTATCTGGCCTGCTGAGGTTTTTCCAGCAATTGCTGTTTTTGTTTCTGATTTCCACCATCTGCAGTTCTTTGGGTTTTTGTTTGGCTGTTAAACAAATGATCACCAGAAAATATGTGACCCATTTCGTTCACCACATTCCCAGCATCAGATCCAATCGTGTCATTCTTAATTAGACCAAGAACATGCTGGTCCTAAACACATTTCAGAAATTCATCGCCCCCTTCTTTCTCTTTAATTATCCCAAATCCCAATCAATTGTTTGTTAATTAAAGATCAAACATCACACACTACAAATGTCTCTGATTTCCCTGCAGATCTGCTCCACTGATGTCCCCACTGTTTAGACTTTTACAGAATACCTCCAGTAGGTTGATTATCCACTTTTTGCGTCTGACCTCTAAACAAATTTGTCCTGTACTTGCCTGCTCAAGGACACTCTTTCTTTTGCATCTTAAAAGTCTCCTCTAGTCAGTGTGATCATCATCTTTTTTTCTCCCTTCCCTATGCTTCCGAGTCAGATAAATGTGCATAAAATTTTATAGGTTTCCTGTCTGTAATGATTGAAGTAATAACTGAAGTTTTAGCAGTTTTTAATAAATACAAATTGTCCACAAATTCCTTTCTGAATCCATGCTGTCAATTTATGAAAACTGTTTAAATCATAGATATTTTAAATAAACATCATTAAAGTTTCCAATAATGATGGAAAGAAATAATGATTTGCAACATTATGCTGTTAATGATGTCTGTCCATGAATTGAAAAAGAATGGTAGTTGGAGGCTTCAGATCATTTGCAAAAGTACTGCATTACTCAGAATCAAATGCCATTAAAATTAATTACAATTTAGTTAACATAGATGACCAACGAGGCAAAGAATTAACCTTAAAATAATCTCCAAAGTCATTTATTGCTGACAGTGTGCCACAGATAAAATAATTGGTCAAACATTTGGCTTTTTGAACCGTTTATGAACGTAGTTAATGAAAAAGCTTGTGGGAATCAATTTAATGCAGCAATAGGAAAATTGTGAATAACCTGTCCAATGCAAGTTGACAGCTAATGCAGCTAGCCATTTGCCCATTTTTCTTTACAGACTCAGCATAATAACAAAAATGTCAGTTAGACTGGAAATCATTATGGTTAATAAAGATTAGTATTTTATGATGGAGCTCAACATTAGGCTGCATTAAAAAGGCTTACAAAATTGACAGTGTGTTTTGATTATGCAAATACTTTTCAAATCTCTCTGTTAAGATCATTTTGATCAGTAAGATGGACTTTGTAAAGATGTTTGGACCTATATATTTCAGCATGAATATACATTTGTCCTTCAAGATCACTCTGAATTGAGATTAGCATTTATCTAATTTTAACTAGTTTAGTCATATATTATCCAGTGACTGATAATTTAATATTGTAATTTTTGGCAAACCTGTAAAGCCTTTAATACCTTATTCTGTAATACAAAAATTGCTGAAAACACTGGCAGCAGCTGTGGATAGAGGAGTAGTTAATATTTCAAGTTGGTGACCTTACGTCAAAAATTAGAGATGTGCCAAGTTTTCAAGTAAATACAGAGATGGAGAAAATGGTTAGAGCCTGGTTGGGAAGGAAAGAATGAAAAGGAATGTTTGTGATTGAGTAGAATGTAGGTATGATTAAATAACAATAAAGCTGACAAGGCAGAGTAGTGTATAGTAATGGGACAAATAAAGAAATAGGAGATAGGTCAGGTGTAAATGTAAATTACTAAAGCAGAATTATTATCCATAACTCCTGTCCCGAAAAAGGGAGCAGAGGTTGTGATCTGAAATTGGTGAAATTGATATTGGATCCAGAAGGCACTTATAGCGCCTAATTAAAACTCTTGAGGTGGTGTAAATATTTTGGCAGGAGTGTGGGATCCCAGTAGCATGTGGGAAACTCTGATGTCGGTGTTCCCTTGCAAGCTTTGGAGTTCAGGGCTAGAATTAGACACCCCAGGATATATCAAAAACCTCAGCAAAGTGGAGCAAGAGGCAATAAAAGCCTTTGGGGAAAGAGTTTGAATGGATCACTGTGAAGGGTAGGGATGTAGGTTAGAGACCTCAGGACAGAAATATTGAAAATCCCACAGGGGGAGATTGGAGGCCTTGGGGGTTGTGGCGGGGTGGGGGGGGGCGTGCGGCGAGGGGGAATTTGTTGTGGATCTGAGGCCTCAGTAGTGAAAAGGCAAGTTTGTTCAGAAAGATTAAGATGAGGGGAGAGTGTTCCTGTCATGAGGAGTCAGCAAGGCAGATAGGCTGGATTCAACAGAGAAGTGGTAAGTTATAAAATTTATGGATCTTGCAGTTGTCAACTTTTTGTAGTGGACATCAACTCACCCAGAGTTACATTTTATAAAGTAGGTAAAGATAAAGTATGCAGTCTCACACTGCAGCACTTGGCAATATACAGTTGACAATAATCAATTAATCTGTTCCCAGGGCATCCCTTGGGCAATGACCCAAATCCACTGGTCCGTAAGGAACCAGTTTAGATTCCCTCATGTACCTCTAAGGATCTTTACAGAACTGCTGTCTAATATACCCTTTAGAATTTTTTTGAGGCTGTTTAAGTGAGACGGGGGATAAAATAATGGGGAAGCAGGAAATGGCAGGGGAGTTGAATAAATGCCTTGCATCAGTCATCATAGTGGAAGACACTAATAACTTTTGAAAATTACTAAATAATCAAGAGGCAAAATGAGGCGGAAAAATAAATACAATAACTATCACTCATGAAAATGTGTTTAAGGAACTAATGGAGCTAAAGGCTGATAAGACCCCTGGCCCTGATGGAATGTATCCTAGGCCATTAAAAGAAGTAGCTGTGGAGATAATGGATGCATTGGTAGTAATCATCCAAGAATTGTTACATTCTGGAAATATCCCAGGGGAAAGAAAAACTGGTAATGGCGCATCTTTACTTGCAAAGGGAAGGAATAAAAAACAGGTAACTGTAGGCCAATTATCTTAATGCCTGTTATTAGGAAAATGTTAGAATCTATTATAACGGTTATAATAGCAGGGCATATATCAATACATAATATATGATCAGAAAGAATCATTATGGCTTCATGAAGAGAAAATCAAGCCTGATAAATTTCCTACAAATCTTTGAGGAGGTAACAAGCAGGGTAGATAAAAGGGAAGCAGTGAATGTGTTTGGATTATTTGATGGTGTTTGGTAAGGTACCGCACGTTAGGTGACTTCATAAGATTATGGCCCCTGTGTTGGAGGTAGTATATTAGCATGGATAGAGGCTTGACAACCAGATAGAGCAAAGAGTTGGGGTAAGAAGGCATTTTCAGAATGACAACCTGTGACTAATGGAGTGAATCAGGGATTAGTGCTAGAGCCACAATGATTTGCCTTATATATTACTGACTTGGATAAGGAAAGTGAATGAATTATAGCCAAGTTTGAAAATGAAACAAAAAGTAGGTGGGTCACAAAGTGATGAGGATGTTGCAATAAGTCTGCAGAGGGATATAAACAGGTAAGCGAGTGGACAAAAACTTGGCAGATGGAATATAATGCAGGAAAGTGTGAGGTAGTGCACTTTAGCAGGAAGAATAGAAGAGCTGAAGATTATTTAAATGAAGAAAGATTGCAGAAGGCTAAGAAACATGAATTTGGGAGTCCTTGTCCATGAATCACTGAAGCTAACATTCAGGTTCAATGGAAAGGCAGATGGAATGCCTATCTTTATTTCAAAGCGAACGGAGTGTAAAAGTACAAAGGTTGCGCTAAAACTATACAAGAGAACTTATCAGATCATATCTGGAACACTGCAAACAGCTTTGTGCCCCTCATCTAAAGAAAGATATACTAGCATTGGAGGCAGTCAAGAAAGTTCACTGCGCAGAACCCAAATAGAGAGGGACAGTCTTAAGAGGAGAGATTGAATAATTTGGTCTTGTACTCATTGAAATTTTGAAGAATGAGAGGCAACATTATTGAAACATGCAAGATATAACTATGAAGAAGATGCAGAGGTGCTTCAATGTGATTTGGACAAATCGAGTGAGTGGGCAAATGCATGGCAGATGCAGTATAATATGGATAGAATGTGGCATTATCCATTTTGTAAGTAAAAACAGAAACTGAAATTATAATCTGAACAATGATAGATAGGGAGAGGGGGATGTGTGACACGACTAGGCTGTCATTGTATACCAATCACTGAAAGTAAGCATATAGTTGCAGCCGGCAGTGAAGATGGCAAATTGTATGCTGGCCTCAGAGTGAGAGGATTTGAGTGTAGGAGCATGGAACTCTTGCTGCAATTGCACAGGGACTTGATGAGACCAAATCTGGCACATTGTGCGCAGTTTTGATTTCCATATCTGGGGAAGGACGTTTTTACTGTAGAGGGAGTGCTAGGAAGGTTTACCAGACTAATTCCTGGGATGGCAGAACTGATGTATGATGAGTGATTGGACTGGTTAGGACTAAATTCACTGGAATTTAGAACAATTAGGGGAGATTTCATCGAAACTCATGAAATTCTGTTAGGACTTGATAGGATGACAGCTGGAAGGATGTTCCCAATGATGGCGGAGTCCAGAACAAGGGGTTACAGTCTAAGAATACAAGGTAGGCCATTTTGGACTGAGATGAGGAGAAATCCCTTCACCCTGAGAGTGTTGACCTTGTGGAATTCTTTGCCATAAAAAACAGTTGTGGCCAAACATTGAATGTATTCAAGAAGGAGCTGGATATAGTTCTTAGGGATAAAGGGATCAAAGGATATATGGGGAATGCAGGAACAGGGTAATAAATTGGATGATCAGCCATGATCATACTGAATGGTGGAGCTGGCTCAACGGGCAAATAACTTACTCCTGCTCCTGTGTTTCAAAGATTCTCAGAGGACTTGACAGATTAGATGCATAAAGGTTGTTCCCCTTTGTGAGAAAGTCCAGAACCAGAGGGCATAATCTCAGAATAAGAGGTCATTTAAGACAGAGATGAGGAAGAGGGTATTGAATCTGTGGAATTCTTCATCATGAAGGGCTATTGTGATTGAGCTGTTAAGTATATTCAAAGCTGAGATAGACAGATTTTTAATCAGTAAGGGAATCAATGGTTATGGGAAAAAGCAGGAAAGTGGAATCGAGGATTATCAAATTAGGCATGATTTCATTGGATGGTGGAACAGACTTGATGGGCTGAATCGCACATCTGTATTACCACATTTTATGGTCTTAAATTCATTTGCTTAGTACATTCTACATCTAAATATCTTTTATGCTGCCCTGTTCACTATCGTAAATGGGGCAGTTTGTAAGTAGCCTGCATGTTAGTTATTGCACAGTCTGATGTACACAGTTTACAGGGACTGTTATGTATTTCAAATAGTTCAGATTTCAGATTTCCAGCATCCCCAGTATATTTCCTTTATAATTTCAACTGTATTTTCTGTGGCATTTTGGTTTATATTTTAATAGTCATACACTTAATTACTGTTATGGTAAGAGGTTGTCTTTTCTAAATTAAGTACTAAAAAATATCTTTGTAAACAAACCCTTTCCCTGCTTTGCACATAATGTTACATTAATAGGTTGAATAAAACATTGAACATTATCATTTCCTTACACTATTTGTTGAAATGTTCTCGATAAAGCCTGCAGGCATATTTGTAATGCAAGATAACATAAACTGTATGACAACAATCCTGTAAAAATCTATATCAATAGTAAAACATGAAAATATTTGTATTGTTAGAATAGATTTTTTTAACGTTACATGCTTCTTGACTTAATATTTAACAGAGGATGGAAAACACTCTACCACTTCGCATAGTACAGTACAGCTGTAAGTGTGCGTGAAAACTGTACTCACTGTTTCACTAATTGTATGTTAGCCATTCACAGCATATAACTGGAATGGCTTATTGCAGTAACTGCTCGATAATAGGATTTTAATGAGAAAACACATGTCCATCTTGTGCATAAATGCCATAACTGACCATAACTTATTTATTTAGGCTGAGCATATTTACTCAGCTTTGAGAGCATATTTTTTCTGCACAGATGTTGTGATGGATAATAAAAGGAATCTCATCAGTTGGAACTTGAAACTTTTACTTCCAGAGATCAAACTGGTATTAGTAATTTTATAACATTACTGCCATCATTCAATGTGAATGTGAAAATTCATTATGAATATATTCAACAATTTTTGTACGATATAGTGTCCGAATTTTATTTCTGTCCATGTTTTCATAATGCTTTTAATTAACAGAAATGCCACCTAAATTAGACTAATCCAACTTCATTGAATGACAGTTTCAAAAATCAGAATATATGTAAATGTAAACATCTATTTATCATCATTAACTGGCGTCAATACAACTTGAACTCTATTATACGTAATAATGTAATTGAACTTATGCCATTCCTATATTACTCCCGTAGGTATCTTTTTGAGTCATCAGTTCCGCTTTGTGGCCAGCTAGCATGGTGCGGTTACATCAAATAATAATTTAAGCTGACATCTGCTTAGAGAAGCTGTTGCTAGCTTTTAGACAGTCCAGTGGAGACTGTCTGAAGTTAATGAAATTATTGAATTAAACAACCAGAAGACTTTCAATCCATAATTAACATTTACTTTATTTGATTTAAGTAAGGTTTTAATTTTGCATTGCGTCGGACAATAATTTGCATTTGATTCAATGAAATACGTAATAACACAGCAGGAGCCTGTAAGCTGTAATAACCTTAGTCACAGGCATTGGTGAGGTCAGTAAATAGCTTTGTGCTTCTCCCTTTTCATGTCCATCCTTTTAAAACTTCAATAAATGTAACTTCTAATACCAATGAAAAAAATTTACACTCTTGCTCAGTTCTTGAAATGAAGAGCTGTTGTCTGTCATTTGCACTCCTCCAGTTTAGAATTAGAAGAGGTTCATATTCTTAATGTCTTAATTTTTGAAGCTGTTTATTTTGCATTTATTTTTCCAGTCCTCTCCTCACTCCAGTGTCCTGTAGAGATCATGGAAAGAACAGGATTATATCTTGAATTTAGTTTTACCGCCATTCTTTTTTATTGTTTTCTGCTTCCCTCTTTGCAATTGATTGTACATTTTTTGTGACTAAACATATCAACCTGAAATATTAACTTCATACATCTCTCCACTAAAATGTTGTCTGACCTGCTGAGCGATTCTAGCATTTCCTGTTATACTTTCAGACTTCTAGCATCTGAAGTTTGATTCAATGCAAATTTGTTTATTGCACTGATATTTTCTTCCAGCAATGTCCATTTTGAAGATGTTCTGGTCTTCAATTTAATAGAATTTTCTTTGTCTTTTATGTCTTATTCATCTTCATTGCCGTCAATTTCCCTTGTGTTTGATCATGTATGTCTTAAAATTGAATTTCACAGACACATCTCTTTACTGAGACTGAAACAGAAATTGCTAGGAAACCTCAGCAGGTCTGGCAGCATCTGTGGAGAGAAATCAGAGTTAACATATTAGGTCAAGTCACCCTTCCTCAGAACTTTGATCAGTTCACTGGACCTGAAATGTTAACTCTGATTTTTCTCCACAGATGCTGCCAGGTCTGCTGAGCTTTTCCAGCAATTTCTGTTTTTGTTTCAAATTGATAGCATCTGCAGTTCTTTTGGTTTCTCTTTTCTGAGGAGCTGACTGGGCTTGTTTTATAAAAATACACTGACCTGAAATATCTATGTCGGCATGAATACCCCCTATACTCCCTGGGTGTTTTTAACTGTTGTTTACTTCTTCAATGATATCTTGAATTTTCTCGCTATCATTTGCCTTTTGTCAATCCTGTAACTTGTAATGTTTCATGACGCTTTCATTCCAATAGCATAAAAACCAAGATAACATTTGTATTTTCTGAAATACTATTTCAAATCTGGCAGGAAGGCAGCAAACATAGCAGAAAATGTCTGAATGGTAAGACACCATCCTCCTGATTGGGGTTCTCCCCACTACATATTGGGACTGGTGTTTGCAGTTACAAACTTTGCTTGGTATTTTAGGATGTTTCATCACACGATGTCTTGCCTCCAACTGTATATATCCAGTATGGAGTTTCCCAAGTTGTCCTTCTTCACACTCTCTCCCATTCAATTATAGAGCAATTGGACTTTTTAACTGGATGATTTTTCAATGTCAGGTTAAATGCAGTGAACGGTCACAATAGCTTGAGGGCCCCATCAAAGCAGAATGCTTTGTACTCTTTGCCTCCATTCTGGTTTTAATCACTTAAAACAAACCTAAAATAAGATTCTTTCAGCCCTCACTCCTTCATTGGAAATAGTGTCAATATTTTAAGCCTCAGGATAAAGTGTATTATGAGAAAGGTGTAAAAATTGTCTAGATTTACCTTTGTTACAGTTAGTTTTCTGCTGGAATCATGGTGCTTTTCAACAATTCTTATCAGATCACGGGAGAATGAAAATAATGTGTGGTGTCATGTTGAAAGCCAAAATAAGATTAAAATTTGAGATCCCCCAACTTGAATGGAATCTATTGAAATGTGATTGATTGCATTTGCTCTACCCAGAAAATTTGAAATTTAAAAACTTCTGCTTTTAGCTCTTGGCTCTAATTATCTTTTTCACTTTCAAAGGCAGATTCCCTGCGTCAATGGGATTTTAATGGAGCATCCCTCACAGTTTAGAGGACAGAGGACATGTCTCAAGGAACCATTTTCTTTTTCCTATAGGTTAAACTCTTAACCTAGCAAGTAAACAGTATGAGGTTAGCATTAGTAGTTTTTATGTAGTCTTCATGTCTAATACTAGGGGCATGCATTTAAGGTTAGAGGGGGAAAGTTCAAAGGAGACATGAGGGACAAATTTTTTACACAGAGAGTGATAGGAGTCTGGAACACACTGCCAGGGGTGATGGTGGAGGCAGATACAATAGAGGCATTTAAGGGACTTTTAGATAAGCTCATGATTATGGAGGGAATGGAGGAATATGGATCAATGGCTGATTGAAGGGATTAGTTTTGTTTGGCGTCATGTTCAGCACAACATTGTGGGCTGAAGGGTCTGTTCCTGTTGTATGTTCTATGTTGTAGATAATTTTTTATGAGAAAAGAAATCTGAATGAAAGTTTGAATTAGTGACACATAGCACCTCTTTATCAAAAGAAAGAATGGGTGGCCTCTTATATGGGGCTGAGCAATGTGGGCTATGGCAAAATTTGTGTCTGAATTGGATGAGAAGTTCAGTGAGGCCCATCGCAATGTCAGAAGCATCTTGCTCCATCTTTTGACAAGTGATAACCTTGGTGGGATTTGGGTGCAGTAGCTGAGATAAAGCATGTGAGGTAGCAGAGAGAGAAGCATTGAGCACTTAACCTGGTACAGCTGTGAACATCATTGACCTTCTTATGGCACTGGTGGCCATTCCTGTGGACTATGGAGACTGCACTGACCTGGTGGTAACCTTAGACCAGGCTGCCAGAGTCATGGCCTCCCCTGCCAGTCCTCTAGGAAGAGGACTCTTCTCCTTTGCCACCTTCTCCACCAAGATCTCTAGATCCCTATCAGAGAATCATGGTGCCCACTTGCCCCTTTCGTCAAGTTCATAATCAGTCCTTGAGCAAGCAGAGCAGTATCAGAATGCCCATGCTCATCCAGGTGCCCAGCTGCTTTTATATTTGTTGTGAATGCAGAGGATACCAATATCCACTTAGTAACAAGTTGTTCAGTGATGTCATGTTGGAAGACAGGGCTGAAATCAGACTGCCTTATGGCTGTGTAGGTAGTTAATGTAACGAGTTTGATAAGATATGGTGGGAAAGCTTGCTAGGCCTCATAGTGGAAATGCCTCCTCAAAAATCAGCACAAATCAGATGTAGCCTGAAGAATGCGAGATAACAAGCATGGGGCTGGATGAGCACAGCAGGTCAAGCAGCATCATAGGAGCAGGAAGACTTGACGTTTCGGGCCTAAACCCTTCATCAGAAATGGGGGAGGGGAAGAGGGTTCTGAAATAAATAGGGAGAGAGGGGGAGGCGTATAGAGGATGGATAGAGGAGAGGATAGGTGGAGAGGAGGCAGACAAGTCGAAGAGGCGGGGATGGATCTTTACTGGCCCTGGACTGACCTATCTCCTCCCTACCCCCCTACCTACACTCATCTTTACTGGCTCCATCCCCGCCTCTTCAACTTGTCTGCCTCCTCTCCACCTATCCTCTCCTCTATCCATCCTCTATCCGCCTCCCCCTCTCTCCCTATTTATTTCAGAACCCTCTTCCCCTCCCCCATTTCTGATGAAGGGTTTAGGCCCGAAACGTCAAGTTTTCCTGCTCCTATGATGCTGCTTGACCTGCTGTGCTCATCCAGCCCCATGCTTGTTATCTCGCATTCTCCAGCATCTGCAGTACCTTTTATCTCTGTAGCCTGAAGAATGTAAGATTCAACGCAATGAGACAAACGCCTAATCCATAGTACTGCATCCCGCACCCCCATTCTTTCCCCTGTGATAAATACAGAACAATAATAACCTAAATTCTTTGATGTTGATCCATTTTACATTAATATACATTAAATCATTCTATTTATGACAAGCTATGCTTTAGAAACCAAACTAGGAACAGGAGTAGGATTGTCCAGTTTAATGGAACGTCCAAACATCTTTGGTCTATTTCAGTTCTCCATTCCTGTTCACAGTCCCTCTTCTTCAGATTCAACAGAATGGGCAGCATCCGAATGAGATTGCTAACCTTGTTGAAGAGCCAAGATAGACGGAGGTTTGGAACATGGTTGTTGAAATAACTCCACAGAGGCCAGTATCCCAACACCAAGTTACCATTTACTTACATGTGCATAGTACTTGGCACTGCCTTAGAGCCAGCTCTTAGAGGGAACAGAATCTCAGATGGTCCTGTTTAGGTGACTAGGGCTCCCTGATTGATCCAGATTAACAGCCCCAACCAGGGAACTCATATTCCATGAGGTCCACCTGGCCGACCTAGTTACAATCTCTACAGTTGTAGCAGAACTTCCACTCAGCCTTCCTCATTCTATGTAATATGATGAATGTGCAGGAATTCCACTGGCAATCAGATAATTTCAAATGATGCATGCTACAGATGGCTGAAGGATTATTCCATGAGAGGCTTATTCTGCCACAAGAGGTACACTGAGGAGGTTTTCAGGTGTCATTGTGCAGAGCTGTTTTTGGTGTTAAAACTTACTGGAAAACTGCTGCAGCCACCGATCACCATGGTGACAACAGCCTCATGAACGATATTGTTTGTCCCTATGTCGTTGGATAGTGTCTCCCATGTATGAAAAACAATTTTGGGGGCTTTCATCTCTCATTAATAAGTATCCTTGAGCTGCGCTTTAAGAGTTCTACTGGTAAATATTCCACCTGTTGATTTGATTGATCGGAATATCTGCTCTCAGCTCTCTTAATTTGCAATTCTTATTCGTAGTCATAGAATTATTTCCGCGGAATGATATGCTTGTTCAGCCTTAGATAGGTCACTTTGTAAAACTGCCAGCATTGCTAAGTTTTACTAGTAAATGTCATGAATTATTTTGTCATTAATTATTTATTGAATTCTCTCAAGTAGTTTATAAAATCATATTTAAAGTATAGATATTTATGCAAAATATGTTGTTTAATTATTCCAGTAAATTTTACTTTGACTTTTGAAGGGCTCTTTTTTTCAAGCTATGGAACTCAGCTCTGACAAAATGTTTAGTGACATAAATTATTTATCGAAAATGTCATTTTAAATAATATTTCCACATTATTGCCTTGCCAATCATGCAATTTCAGCTTGCTGCAGGTGTCACGATTTATTTTGGCTTATTTCATCTTTAAAAACCAACATTAAGCTAAAACAAAACACTAAAGCATCCATGCACCCCTTCTTTCATCCAAAATGTGACCTCAATAAGCAAGGGCTACATAAAAGAGGCATTCCATTCGCAGTAAAGCACCATGTGATGATTATTCACCAATTGATTTGCTTTCTTATCGGAAAAATTTAATTTCCCTTGCGTATTCTTAGCCAAGATTGATCACTTACTCATCAATTCAAGATATCATTTCTATTCTGACGGTTTTTATTCTTTGCTTCAAATTTTCTTCATTTCCATCTTGCATTGGTTTATTGGCATTTTAACAGTCACTTTCAATCTTTGTTCTTTTCTTGTGTCTCTCTATTTCTGTCATCTTTGTGCATTCATTTTGTCTTTGATCACATTGCTCATTTATTTTGCCCTCATCAGTTGTCTTTGCTGCTTTCACTCTCATTTTGTCTCTTCTCCTTTAACTCTGCATTTCTTTGATAAGTGAAGCAGATGTAAGACGATTGCATTTTACTAGTATTTAGTCACAAAGTACTGCTGAAACTCTTCATGCCAACAACTAGCAAAGCTGATTGTTAGAAAGAACTGCTTTAACAAATGTATCTGCTTAGTTATAGAAAGTAAAATGTCTGTCTCAAACTCATAGGCAAAGCTAGAAAAAAATCAATGTGGTTAACTGCTAAGGTGAACAGGTGAAAAAAAAACTGAATCTAACCTGCTGTACACAAATTCCATGCATTGTTTATAGAATATTAATTGTTTGCCCTACATTCATTGACTGCAATGAGATCAAGCAGTGATCTGGCACCAACGCTCAATAATATATTCTGTTCTTTGCTGCTGCTGCATGTCTTCTATCTACAGAATGTGGCTATTTACAGCCAGTATCAACAGAAAGTTGTTCAGTCTTGCTCATTTAAGATCCAAGGCTAAGATGTACCATAAGTCCTTGTCAGCGAGTTGCTCTTTGTTGACAAAGGCACACATACACTTTGTACTGTGAAAAACCTTCAATATTCAAATGCATCGCCAGCTTTATTTGATAGTTGCAAAAATGTAGAAACCAATCAGCACCACATGCAGAAGCCGGTTGTAAATTCCTAATCAGGGTGGAGAACACCATTTACATTGCAATAATTCAACATTCTGCATCCTCTATTGGCCATAAATTTAAATATAGACAAATGCTTTTTAAAGTTGATTGAAGTCTAAAAATGGAATTATGAAAATATCTATTTGATATTTATGTGCAAAGTTTGTTATGTTTTCCTTATGACAGATTTCTTTGTTCACACTTACAAGAGGCATTGCTCGCATAAACATGTCATGTTGTACATACATTTTCCTGTCTTTGTTGTGGAAGGAGGACAAGTGAGAGAATGAAACGAACAGAGGTCATAGGAACAGCAGAAAGGGGAGGAGGCAAAAAAATGACACCTGTACTAGATTAGGTAATTCAAAAGAGGAGAGCTAGAGGATTAGATCATTTTAATATTAACCTTCTGCCTTTGAGAAGGTAATGGGGAGCTTCCCTCGTGAACTGTTGCACTGTGGGTGGTTCAGATATATGCGTGGTGCTCTGAGATAATAAGCTGTCAGGATATTGAAACCTGTGATGTAGAAGGGTGGAACAAGGTGATATGTAATTTGCGATTAGGTCCCCTGACTTTCACTGAAATCACACCTTGAGATCACAATTGATCAAGTACAGTTTTGAATTCACAAGCAGTTATATTATGAGGAATGTTTGGACAAAATGATTATGTATTCATCTGAGTGTAGAAAAATGCGACAATATTGAGTAGTGGATGTATAGAGGGTATTTCCCCCAGTGGAAGAGATTAGAACCAGGGACACAGTTTAAAGTAAGAGATCTCCCATTTTCAATGGAGGTGTCGGCCTGTGGGATTCACTCCCTCAGAAACTACTGGAAGTAGGGCCACTAATTATTTTTAAAGTTGGGTTAGCTAGATTATCGATTAACAAGAAAGCCAAAGATTATGAAAGTATAGTTAAGGCCACAACCAGAGTAACCATGATCTACCCTAGTTATGGGCCAGGCTTGAGGAGACTAATGGCCTACTCCTGCTCCCAATTTGTATGATCATTGGTTCCTGTGTACTCTCATATCACCACTGGATGATTTGGACCAAGTCTGTGATTCCGTCTGGAGTCACTGGTCCTAGTAGAACTGAAATTGAAAATTGGTTTATTTATCATCATAGCTGACACGACTAGACATGGGAAACAACAGGAAAGATATTCCTGATGACTGGGGAATCTGCATCTAGGAGTCACAGCCTTAGAACTCAAGGTCAGCCATTTAGGACAAAGATGAGCAGAAATGTTTTCACCCAGAGGGTGGTGAGCCTACGGAATTCTCTGTCACGGAAGTTAGTTGAAGCCAAAACTTTGAATGTTTTCAAGAAGGAGTTAGGTATACTTCTTAGGGCTAAAGGGATCAAAGAGTCTGAGGTGAAAACGAGAACATTGGATGATCAGCTATGCCCATTTTTAATTACGGAGCAGGCTTGGATGGTCTAGTCCTGCCCCTTTTTCAATGTTTTAATGTTTCTATCAGTAAATGCTGCGTGATCATCAACACCCTCCATTACATTGCTGATTATTAAGAGTAGAGTAATGGGCTAGTTTGGAGATGCACTTTATTTTGTGAATCAGCCATATGCATGCAATTTTCCTTTTGTCAGGTAGATGCCAGTGTTGTAGCTGTAATGAACCAGCTTGCTTAAGGGTTTGGTTCGTTCTGGAACACAGATACTAGAGCTGGAAAACTATCTAAACCTATAACCTTTGTTGTATCCAATGCACTTGACCTTTCCTTGACATCACATGCAATAAATTGAATTGGCTGAATGCTGGCACCTTTGATTATGGGGATTCAAGGAGGAGACAAAAATGGATCATGCACTGCAGGGCACTTCTGCCTGAAGATAGTTGCAGGGGTTTTAGTCATTTTCACCCAGATACAGGGTTCTGTCATTATTCTTGATGTTCAATGAATCTGTCCCTCCATTCTATCACCATTCATACCTGGAGATGGATGGCATACAAAGCTTTAATCTGATTCATTGGTTGTAGAACCACTTTCTCAGTCTATCAACTTTCACCTCTTTCGTTATGTTGTAGATTAACCAGGTCTGCCCTTCATTTTCAGTTATGGCTGTTGCTGCTCATGACAAGGTCTTTTACTCTCTGTAATGAACCAGGAAGTGTCCTTTGTTTTGTGGAAATAGTAGAATGATGAACATGCTGGGCAATGAGGTTACAGACTAAGATTCCACACCAAACTGCTGCTAGTCCATAGCATCTCATGGATACTAATTTTTTTCTGTTTTGGCAGTTGATACTTTCCCAAAATTGACTCATTCATGCATCGAGACTGCCACACAGCACAGTGAAGGGCATCCTAAGTGTGAAAAATTGACTTTGTCTCGACAAGGACAGTACAGTAGTTACTTCTACAAATACCACCATGGATAGATGCATCTACAACAGGTAGATTAGTGAAGATAAGTTAAGTGGGTTTTTCTCTCTTGTTGAATCTCAGAATTACTGCCAAATGCCTGACTCTGGCAGTTACGACTTCCAGGATATGACCAGCTTATAATGGTGTCACTGAACCACTCCTAGTGATGGGTGTTGATGTCCACCATCCAGAGTGAATTCTGTGTCATTGCTGTCTGACCTCAACATTGAGTTTAATAAGTTTATCACCATAACCTCTGGCTTGGTTTTGTCTTTTTCTTTCTTTATCCAGTTTGTATTCAGAGAGCTGCAATCATAAGCCACCATTTCTGCCACATCCAGCTAAATTCCACCATCAGACACATATTCCCCTACTCTTAACTTGTCAGTATTTCACAGGGACCATTCCCTTCAGGACACATTGGTCCACTTCTCCTCCACTTCCAACACCTCCAGACAGCATCTTCCTTTGCAAGTGGAGAAGGTGCAACACTTGTTCTTTTATCTCCTCACTCCTCATTAGTCAAGACTTTAGAAACATCTTCATAGAGTTAAAGAGTCATACAGCATGGAAACAGACCTTTCAGTCCAACCAGTCCATGCCAACGATAATCTCAAACTAAAGTAGTCCACCTGCCTGTGCTTGGCCCATATTCCTCCAAACAATTCTTATTCATGTCTTTTAAAAGCTGTAATTGTACCCGCATCCACCATTTCCTCTGGAAGTTCATTCCGTACATGAACCACTCTCTGTGAAAGAAAGTTGCCCCCATGTCTTTTTCAAAAGAGCAATTTACCTCCTTTTCTCTTAATTGTATTCACAGTATTCACTGCTCACAATGTGGCATCCTCTACACTGCAGACTGAGTGATGGCTCTGCGCAGAATCTGCACTCTATCCACAAAAATAGCACTGAGCTACCATTTGCCTGCCACCTCAACATACCACTGTGTTCCCTGGCCAAAATCTCTGTCTTGGGCTTACTGCAGTGTTCCAGCAAGGATCAACATAAGCTGGAACAACAGTGCCTCATTTTCCACTTGGAGACCCTGCAGCCTTCAGGGCTCAATATGTAGTTCAACAATTTTAGAACCTGAACACATGCATTAATGTCCTTTATCTGGTCCCAAATCCCAGCCACTGTCTTGTCATGTGTAGCTTTTAGCACAGCCAACTGATTTTCACCTATTTATGGTTCCCACTATCAGCTTTACTTGTCATCCATCTCTTTGTCTGTTTAACTGTCATTTCTTTCTCATTGGGCTTCATCTCTGCCTATCCATGCTCTCTCTTCCTCTTTCTATTTCCCTCATTGCCCCCATTCCCTCTGTCTCCACCCCCTGTTTTAATTGCCTTTTTCCGGCTACTACCAGTTCTGAAGAAGGGACACTGGACTCAAACATTAACTGTGCCTTTTCTCTACAGATGCTGCTGGGTTTCTCCAGCAATTTCTGTTTTTGTTCTAGATTTCTAGCATCCACAGTTCTTGGGATGTTTTCGTATCTTTCCTTTTGTTTCTTTCTGACTACAAAACCTTTCTGGGATTTAATCTCTCCTGCCTTCCACCCTATCACAGAAATTCACCTTTGTTCTCCCTGCAATACCCTCCCCAACATTTCACCTGTATTTCTATTTCCTTGTCTCATCTGGTTGTTCTGAACAGTTGCTGCCTGGTCCACTAAATACTGCTAGCCTTTTCTCGTCTAAGTTCAAATTTCTAGAACCTGAAGTGTTTTGCAGTTTTGTTGGGCGATTCAACAGGTTTTGTTTTATTCGTTCATGAGATGTGGACACCACTGGCTAGGCCGATATTTATTTCCCGTCTCTAAATGCCCTTGAGAAGGGTGGTGGCCAGCTGTCTTGTTGAACTGCAATGTGGAGGTGCAGGTGTTGGATCGAGGTGGACTAGGTCAGAAATCACACAACACCAGGTTACAGTCCTAGATAGTAGGAACTGCAGATGCTGGAGAATCTGAGATAACAAGGTGTAGAGCTGGATGAACACAGCAGGCCAAGCAGCGTCAGTGGAGCAGGAAGGCTGACGTTTCGGGCCTAGACCCTTCTTTAGAAATCATTTCTGAAGAAGGGTCTAGGC